>PVNU02000409.1:1200000-1595305 GCA_003013855.2 Liriodendron chinense
GGGGCGATCTCTAGCATATAAAGCGATGAGGCAAGGATATTATTGGCCTACTATGAAAGCAGACGCCATCGAATTTTCTAAAAAATGCGACAAGTGTCAACGATATCAACCTATACCTCGTGTACCGTCTGAGCGGATGATCCCAGTCGACAGCCCTTGGCCTTTTGCTCAGTGGGGGATCGATATCATCGGGCCCTTACCTATGGGAAAGGGACAGAATAGGTTCGCGATCGTGGCGGTTGATTATTTTACCAAATGGGCCGAAGCAGAACCATTAGCCAAAATTACTGAAAAACAAACTACTAAGTTTATGTGGAGAAATATCATATGTCGCTTCGGACTTCCTCATACTATAATTACCGATAACGGAACGCAGTTCGACAACGCAGCCTTTGATGAATTTTGTGACAAATGGAAGATACGTAATCTCCGCACTTCTCCATATCATCCTCAGGCGAATGGGCAGGTCGAGGCAGTGAATAAAATCATAAAGCATCATTTAAAGACCAAGCTAGGTGAATGTAAAGGGGTGTGGCCAGAACTTCTACCAGAGGTGTTATGGGCCTATAGAACCACGGCTTGTACATCGACAGGTGAAACTCCTTTCTCCTTAGCATTTGGTGTTGACGCAGTAGTACCAGTGGAAACTCAAGTGCCCTCATATCGGATCGAACAGTATGATCCCGCGAGCAATCAGGAGAACCTCCGGCTTCATCTCGATCTCTTGGAAGAGCGAAGAAATGCTTCCCAAGTACGAGTGGCGGCATATCAACAACGTATTGCTCGTTATCGGAATGCGAAGGTTCGACCTAGATCCTTCCAGTTCGGAGATTTGGTCCTAAGGCAAAATCTTGGAGTTCCTGTTCGTTCATTGGATCCGAATTGGGAAGGCCCGTATCAAGTTATTAGGGTTGTGCGACCCGGTACTTATTATCTTGAAGACATGCAAGGGAAGCCTGTACGTCGCCCTTGGCACGTGGAGCATTTGCTACGATACTACCCTTAGATTCGATGTAGTTTATTATAGCGTTTTATGAATAAAGTGAAAGATATCTTTTGGCCGCTACTTCCATTTATATGGACTTGAATAGCCCTGAAGAGAGTGCTTACACATCCTCTTGGCCAATTGCCTACCTTTGGTAGGACTGAAATCATTACTAGTTGGTTGCTTCTCCATTTACATGGACCTGAACAGCCTCGAAGAGAATGAATACCATCTCTTGACCAACCTTCTGCCCTTGGTAGAATTAAAATCTCAATCGATAGATCAGTCTATCTCAACGCGGACATGGTCGTACGACCCCCGGATTGAGTCTAATTCATTTTCATGAGTTAGTTGCTCACGACTGGTGAAAGGAGGGATCGCACTCCGGAATGCGAGCACCGTAGCTCGAGCTCGAGTCACAGTCATACACCTTAATCGCGAGCACCACAGTTCGCCATACACCCTAATTGCGAGCAACGTAACTCGTGCTTGGATTAAGGGTTTGCATTCACTGATGAGTCAATATGAAGCCAACTTGGGGGTCTCAATCGGTTTGGTCGCAACGAACCCCCGGATTGAGCACATTCTCGTTGCAACAAGGCATTCAGTACATGGAAAAGAAAGTAAACAAAAACGAGGACAATACTTCCAAAAATATTTTTTTTCATTAATGATAAATGTTTACAATATCCATTCACGAATACAAGAGAGGAAAACAAAGAAAATCAATCCCTTGGAGGAGGAGCTGCGCTCTCAATTTCAGGGCCCATTTCTGGAGCTCCTTCAACCTGAGTGGCTTCAGTCACCTCGTTCTCAGCAGCAGCCTGCTCTTCGGCAGCAATGATGGTCGCGACTCGACCAAACTCCCCCATATCAAAGGATGGGATCATTCGTTGCACTACTCTTAGCGCAAAGTCGCGACCAGCATCATATGACTCGTACCTTTCGTCGTCATATTGCTGCGAAGAACGGAACTCGGAAACTGCCCGAGAACCTTCTTCCGAGAGCATTTTCGCAAGGGCGACTCTCTCCTCGTCCCAGTGGATCGAGTCGTCCTTAAGCTGCGCGAGAGCGTTGCGCTCCTTGGTCAGGTTGTCGTAGGCCTCCTTGAGCTGCGACCTAGCCTCCGCAAGTCGCTCCTCCAGTGAGATCTTGTCTTGGCGAAAGATCTCCTTCTCTCTCTCCGCCTTCTCCTTCAAGTCGGCGAGTTTCGCGAACTTATTGTCCAAAGCTTGGTACCTTCGGTCAACACCTGGACTTTCTTTATGAGGATTTTTATCTCCTCATCTTTCTTGGAAATCACGGCCTCACGGGATTTGAGGAGTTGATCTCGTCCCTGGACCGCCTTCTCCAAAGCAATCCTTTTTTCATCTGCCTCGTCTATTACGCGGCGAGCGGCGACGATGTCTCGCTTCGTCCGCAAGATGAGGTCTAGTCCCTGCAAACAAAAAGATGGGTGAGAAGAAATACTTAAGAAACCCCAAAATAATAAAGTTTTGGGCTAGGAGGTTCTACCTGAGCCATCCTCATCCCTGCCTCAAGGAAGAGGCTCTCGGGGCCTGGCTCGGGAAGAGAGCCGAAGGATTGAGGCGGGACATTCTCAAATAAGAATTTACAGATGGGGTGGAGGTGGCGAGGAACAGAATATGTTCCACCGTCGGAAGGTTGGGCAACGATCAGCCCAGACGGCTCGCGAGGAGGGGCCATCGTCTCACGAGCAGGTCCCTGCTCGGTAGCAGGAACCAGCTCGCGGGCAGGAGCCATCTCTTGAGGCTCCGTGTGCTCACGAGCCTCTTCAGCTGGGGGGCAGCTGGACCCTACCCCATCTGGGGAATTGTCAGCGATATTAATCACTGGCGGCCCGGGCGCGACCACCAGTGAAGGAATAGCGGGCCCTGCTGGAGCCCCCGCCTTGCTCACGAGAGGAGCAGGCTGATCGCTACCCTTTTCGGTGGATGGGTGAGATGGACCAGCAGATGTTTTCTTCTGCCTCTTGGAGCTCGTGCCCTTCAGCCGGGGCAGCAGACCTCTTTTTCTCCAACCTGCGTCATCTCGACTTCTCTTACGGGTATTAAGCCCGCTGCTGCAAGACGAGATGGAGACAAGCAAGTCTCGACGTGCCTATCACCAATAGGCACCTTGTACACTTTTACGATTTTTTCGTTGATCCCCCCTTTCAAGTTCGGTTTTCTTAAGGCTGGGATACCTGCGAGCACAAACAAGGGTCAAATGGAGAAACCCTAAAAACCTTTAATTGAAGAAAAAGTGCACAATGCGGGACCGCCTACCTTCACAGAAAAAACGATTTACTCTTGGGCCCCTGGAAGAAGCAAATTCCCAATTTCCAGATGCATAAAACCAACGCTTCCTCCAGCCGGGATAATTCGATGAGGGCTTCCCCAGCACGAAGTTATCCCGGTACCAATAACATAGATAGTACCAGCCTTCGCTGGAGGGTGCCTTCTTCAAGCGGAACATGCGGAGGAACTCATCAGCTGTAAGCTCCCCGTTCCCGGCTTGAGCCCAAAGGACGAATGAGCTTAGGACCACCCTCCATCCATTCACAATAAGTTGCCCGGGGGCAATTTTATAATACCGAAGTACATCCCGGATGAAGGGATGGAGGGGAAGGCGAACCCCCAGAATGAGTTGATACTCATAGAATGCCACACACCCTGGGGGAGGGGAGTCTGGCGTCTCTCCATCTCTGGGTAACCGGAGATCGACTGAGTCAGGGATCGAAAATCTCTCCCGTAACTCCAGTAGCCGGTTCTCCGATAGAATGGAAGGATATCCGGCCGCTGTATACTGACCTGCCGGAACCCTTGCGTTACTAGAAGCAGAGGATTCCGGGGTGGCATCTCCTAAAGGAACGGTACTCTCCTCGGAAGCCATGGGATATTTAAAAAAGAAAGAAGAAATAGTACAGTGAAAAAGGAAAGAAAGAGCACCAAAGGGGATCGAGGAAGACACCAAGGAGCTCCGGAGGAAGATGATTGAAAAAGCAAAGGAGGATTCTGAAACTTCTGTGAAAATCAGAAGATATGGTGGACTCCGTATATTTATAGGCAATCATTCCGCCGTATATGGTAGCACGTGGCGATCTCTCGTTCGGCACAGCACTCGAGCAGGCACGCCCATTAAATACTTGGACACGTGGTGAGCGCCTCTTCATTTCCTGACTGCAGAAAGGCTGGCGCTCATTAATTCCAGCCTAATCATGTACGGCTTCTCAGTAAAAGCAAGAGGCAGCCGCGCATGACAGCAAGCTAAGTCCTTTCCTTAAGGATTCTTGGCGGCAAGGACTTGGGGGGCATCTGTTATAGGCAAAATGGTGGAGATAAGATTTCACGTGGAAATGCTCATTTGGCCCTCGAGATCATCTGATCGAGAGTCGAATATTGGATAAGTGCGGGACGTCCATTCGACTCTCGAGATCATCTGATCGAGAGTCGAATATTGGATAAGTGCGGGACGTCCATTCGACTCTCGAGATCATCTGATCGAGAGTCGAATATTGGATAAGTGTGGAACGCCCATTTGACTATCGAGCTCACCTGATCAGGAGTCATGGATAGTCAAATATGGAAAACTAGATTCGCGAGCAGACCTTCTCACAAGTCGTTGAAAGACGTTACATCTAAGTGTGTACTTGGACTCGCGACCACATTTTAATATGCGAGCAGCTTTCCTGTGGAAATCTCTTAGCCTTCAGTACTAGCACCCGATTCCCGTCGAACAGTTTGTCCAATCCCTCTGCGACACTAAGTAGGGCCACATCCAGTTCGGTGGTCCCCGACTCGTCGGCGTCTCCTTCCTTTTCGGAGGCTATGACTCCAACTACGGTCGTCTCCTTCCTTTTCGGAGGCTATGACTCTAACTACGGGCGTCTCCTTCCTTTTCGGAGGTTATGATTCCAACTACGGCTTCCAGCTTATCATGATATATCAGCGTTATTACCACGCTTATTGGTAGTCCGGATAGGTCGGCTTTTGGGTTTATCTTCTCTAAATGGATCTGGATTTCAAGGGATTGCCATCAAGGGGCGTGATTGTTGGAGTAAATCATCGGGTTGGATCTGACTCAAAATATAAGATTTTATCCCACGAAATCAGCGAGATCTCAGTATCGTACGCGATATCAACGGGATTTCGACATCTTACGTAACAAATTGGATTGTCTCCAGATCTATATAAAGGGGTGGCTCCATTAAGAGCAGGTACGCACACATCATTCAATTTTGGTCCCGTTTTGCTTGGCTTCTCTTCTTACTGTGGCCTAACTTAAGCATCGGAGGGCTAACGGCTGGTCCCCAGCCACCCTTATTTGTTGTCTTGCTTCAGGTCTGGTGGTGAAAATCCCGGTTGGAGTGAAGGAGAAAAGCTGGAGGATCTCGTTACAAAATCTGACATTAACACATGTGAGCCACATGTACGAGAATGGATGGTATTTATGCAATGCCTCTGTAAACCTAAAAGTGAGGCCAAAATAGTGGATTTATAGAGGTAGTTTTGTCATGATTTAAAAAAAATAAAAGGAGACGTTGGGATTTTTTAATGTTGCATGGGTACTATACAATTTCTCTTCCAGTTAGACCTGACAAAATTCAGCCCGACCCAATCTAAATTTTGTCGGTTTAAGGTTGGAAAATTTGACCCGAATTCAATTTTTGGGTTGACCTGACCCGACCCGGATTTTTATGGGTCAAGTTAGGGCTAAAGGTGACCCGACCCGAATCATATAGGGGTTAAGCAGACTATTATATATTGATATTCTTATTAGTTAAATAATAGATAGTTTTTTTCTCACACACCCTGCTGGATGATGGATAGAGTGGATTTCACTTCTGATAAAAGTGGGCCCCATTTTTGTTGGTGAGTATGCACTAACAATTGGTGCACATGTTGTGTACTGAATTGAGTGGATCGGTCAACATCTGTTGACCCGATCAAAACCAAAATCGAGAGAAAATCTTCTCTCTCTCTATTTCTGTTGAAACATTTCAAACGAACGTTGTCCGTTTTCAATGTCTTGAGGCCCACTTTCGAATAACAGTCCGGCTGATCCAATCTGTTCATATGGTTCGGACATGAGAGTCTAGTAAACCCCAGGTGTTTCATTGAAGCTATTGTTGTATAGTGTACATAGTCAGAAGCCAAAGATGGAAGTTAGTAACTGATTTTGTGTTTCCAAACCCTTCAAAACTTGACCACTGAGACCAATGTGGCCCACCTTGGCTTGATCCAAACCGTCTACCAGTTTCTAGCTAGCATCATTTTTAATTAGAATTCAATTAATATCAAGTGTGGACGCCCATGTATGTAAGTTTCACATATAAGTAAGTTGCGTTGTGTGGGTCGCGGGTCCGAAAACGGAAATATTTCGTTTTCTTTTTCTCTCAGCTCCGTTTCTTTTCTTATTAACCTCAATCCATGACAATGCATTCGACCAAATCTAAGTCATTCATAACCCTTAGTTGCAAGTTATCCTAACATTCCATTGATGTTCACCCAAATTAGGGTTGAAAATGCCATCATATAAATATAATTTTTCTTCTGTTTTTTTCCTTTCTTACATCCAGAAACCTTAAATCTCATGTTAAGCATATAAACACGTCCGTTAGAAGATGTTGGAGCTGAAATCTTAAGTTTTTTAAGATCCTTGAAATGATTATACACTATCCATAGTTATTGAATTGAAGGAAAATCGATGATTAGCAGTTTCACCATTAGAGGTCAGGTCTTCTTCTCCGGTGATGGTCTTTCTACTAAGCTTATTATTGGGCTACATTCATAGAGTTCTTGCTGCTATAGGTAAGATAATCAGTCATTTCATTTTTCTGTTACATCTATGATCGACTTAGTTTGCTACCGAGTGGTAAACCAAGTCGAACTTGTTTTATGCCCAGTTCATATTATTTGATAGAAGTTGTTCATTATCTAAGGAATGTCTGATTTATTTCAGCTATTTAGGATTGATCATGATCATATATCCTAGCTCTTGAAGTTCAATCTGGTTAAAACTAATTGTAACTTGTGCTGAGTTGACTCAACAAAACTCACTGAGTCCAGCTTGAGGTAAAGTCTAATCCATGACTATTCATGTCAGAATCATGAGTAATGTTGGGCAGCCATTGGTAGTTGAAGATTAAGTCTAGTTGTAAATTGATTTAGTAAAATTCCTCTATTAGATGTGTCTTTTTTTAGAAATTCTTAGTTTTTTTTTTTTTTTTTCAAATTAGGGCTTGAAATAAGATATAATTTCACTTTGATTTACAAGTTAGTTAGTTGATCATTAAAATGCGGCTCAACTTGACCCGACCCGATTTAATTTGGGTTGGGTAAGGGTTGGGAAAATCCAACCCGAATTCAATTTGGATTGAGTTAGGGTTGAGGTGGAAATGACCCGACCCGAACTTGACCCGACCCGACCCGACCCGACCCAACCCATTGCCACCTCTACTTCCAGCCAGCTGTGTCACCTTTTCTATAAATTTTTATAATAACAACCTAGCAATGCAAATGGTAGGATGCATCATGAAGATCACCCCAGGTGAAAACGCAGGATGTTCTGTTCATCAGGCGGGCAATCCCTTGCAGCTTAGGTGGAGGGTGAAGAAGGCTAGAATTCTAACCTTTTGGCACGATTTTACAAATTTTTTTGAGTGGGGTGGCCCATTCTAGTTTTGGATCAGGCTGATTTTTAGTATTTACCGGGGGAGGGGGACCTGATATACCAAGTGGATGTCACGTGTACAACATGGTGGGACCCGTTAAGCTCTTATCGGATTCGGATGGATCGCGAAGGTTAATATACAAATTGAAATTGACACGTGGGTTCTACTCTGATGTTGTAATAACATCCAATCTGTCCAACGTGCAGCCATTCCTATTATTCTTGCCTTCCAAAACTTAGATCTAAAGCTCTGGTGGGACACACCATGTATAATCATGCGAAGAAACCATAAAATCATATGTTGTGGCCGATCGACCTGAGTTTTGGAACATGATGGTTATTTTTATGTACATTGGTACTAGCTAGTCAGCTGCATCTTTGGTATGGATTATATGGAATATACAAAACACACTGGGCCCATATATAATCTGGAGCCCACCTGTGTTTTGAATCTGCCTTACTTTTGGACATCAAGCAGAGAAATAGGGGGCATAAGTAATGAACGGATTGGATGTTATTAAAACATCACAGTGGGTCCCTTACCCTGATTTGTACGGCCTCAAACTACTTGAAGCGGATTGCCACCCACTGGTGCTGTCAGCAGTGTGAATTGGGTTTCGAAAGCAAGAGCCCGAAACTCCGCAGACTCATTTTAGGGCTTGAGCTAGAAAAAAACAGTATATACAAAGCTCAAGTGGAACACACAACAGGAAACAGTGTGAATTGAACGTCTACCGTTGAAAGGATCATGCTGATATTTGTGCTTTCCCTTCATCAATGTCTGTTTAATTCTATGAACAGGATGGCAAATAGACATCACTGGGCTCTATGAAGGTTTCAACGGTGGAAATCATTATATCCCACTGTTTCTATGTTATGGTCCACTTGATCTTTGGAAATGTTTCACTTTTGGGCTCAACCACTAAAATGAGATGGAAAGATGGATGGCCGAACAGAGTTTACTCAGTACGATAAGAGCCTACTAATCCGATTTCCAAACTAACAAGCAACAGCTGCCCAATTACGCGGATTTCCTGCGAAAGGGGAAGTTCCTGGGATGCTTAGGTGGGGCCCACCGTAATGTTTGGTGGAAATCTATCCCGGCCATCCGTTTTGAGAGATCATTTTAAAGCATGCAACCAAAAATAACGTGGATACAAAACTCAAGTGGCCGCACGAGAGGGAAAACAGGGAAAGAGTTTATTACCGTTGAAACTTTTCTAGGCTCCACCTTGATGTTTATATGCCATCCAAACCGTTTATAAGGTCATTTCTACTGAGATGAAGTGAAAGCACAAAAAAATTAGTGTGTTATTAAACTTTCGTGTCCATACGAATGTTTGGAGGGTGGTCATTGAATCCCCACTGTTTCCGGGCGCGGATTTCCTACGAAAGCCTTTGGCAGAAGTTCCTGCGCTGGGAATCAGGTGGGGCCTAAAGTGATTTTTTTTGATAAATCCACCCCGTCCATCCGTTTTAGGAGCTCATTTTAAGACACAAAAGAAAAATGAACCGGATCCAAGACTCAAGGGGGCCGAAAACGTGAGGATTGAACGTGCACAGTTGAAATTTTTGTGGAGCCACAGAAGTTTCGAATCAGGATAATATTTGTGTTTCCAGTTCATCCCAATAGTATTGACGTTATGAACGGTATGGATGTCATATAAACGTCACTGTGGACCTCAGGGAGGTTTCAACGGTAGTAATTTATCTACCCACCTTTTCCTTTAGTGAGGCCCACTTGAGTCTTGGATCTGGTTCATGTTTGCTCTCATGTCCTAAAATGATCTCCCAAAACGGATGGACGGGGTGGATTTATCAAAAAACATCACTGTAGGCACCGCCTTGGTTACCAGTGCAGGAACTTGCTGCGCAAAGCTTTCGCAGGAAATCCGTGCCCACTGATTCCTCTCGTGCCGCCCACTTGAGTTTTGGAAAGGCTTTCGCAAGAATCGGGGCCGCGCAAGGCAAGGGTGAGCCCTAGATTACAATGAATTCGGAATGCCAGTATCTCCTAAAATCATTCCTGCCCCCGTAACAAGCCTCTATTTCTTTCTCTCTGAGATAGTTTTTTTGGAGGTCAAGAAAATGGTCGATTCTAATTCGACAGAGAAAGTTGCATTCATCATTGCAAAGGCGGCAAGGGTGAATGAAGAACTCAATGAGCTGTTAACTGAACTCCTAGATCGTGAAATTGAAATTCCACCGTATGATCCGTTGTCCATCCTGAATGCAACAGAACCGAAGCAACTTTTAACCAAGATAACGAAATATCCGGTTCGATTAGCCAATGAAACGGTTAGCTTGTCTTCTTTTCTTTTTTCTATTTTGGTTTTTCAGAGATTCTTGTTAGGGGTCGTTTGATGCCTATAAATCATTTACTATTAAATCACTTAAGTGCTAGTAAATGATTTACTACCTGTTTGTTTGGCTGTGGGTTGTACGATTTACTAGTAAATCATTTACCGTGTTTGGATGGCCTATAAATGGTTGCTAGTAAATCATTTACGGTGTAAAATTAAAAAAAAAGAAAAAAAAAAAAGAGAACCGTTTGCTAGTAAATGATTTACTAGTAAATGAAATCTCACCTTTTTGCTAGTAAATGAGAGGAGGCATTTGCTAGTAAATCACTTACAGGTAGTAAATGATTTACTAGCAAATGAGAGCATCCAAACACAAAAATGACTCATTTACTAGTAAATCATTTATACAGGCTATCCAAACGACTCCTTATAGTTTATTCTTCTTCTTCCTTTTCTTTCTATCTATTTTTTTATTTTATTTAATTTTATTCTTTGGTTCTGAAAGTTCCTGTAATTTCTTTTCAATTTCTTTTGTAATTTTTTTTTCAATTAGGGTGCGTTTGGTTATACCAAATTTTATGATATTCTGCACCATATTAGACAACCAAAAACACCTTGGTTTTAGGGTTTGGGGTTTGGGGATTAGGGTTTGCGGTTTTAGGATTTTGGGTTTGAGATTTAGGGTTACATGCGATTCACATGCAGATAGATTTTGATTAATTTGTTAGGAATCTTTTAATTTGGTTTCAATTGGAATTGTAGTTTTGATTTTGCTTTCCTTTTGAACAAAAGATTCAGAAGTTGTATTTCTTTTGTTGAGGGACTTTTTGGACACCTGTATATTCACAGATTGGGCGATTTCTGAATCATGTCTTTCATGAACTGGGATGTTGTGGTAGGTTTTTCCAATGACAAATTTGAGATCTCAAATGTTTTCAATTCCACTAGCCAATCAGGTGGTGGGTCTAACACGGGCTTAGGCTGTGTTTTGGTGCCAGTCTAATTCAGAACTATTAGTGTTTGGATAACATCAACATCCCACCCTACCGATAAGTTGGCTTCTCTGAGAGGGCAAGATGAGAATTTACTTGAGAAGTTTAAGGACAAACTTGTCCAAATATTAGCCAAAAAATGTCTACCCGCTCAAGCCAAATAAGCTCCTTTTCAAAAAGTAACTCTTCCCCAACTTATAAAATTGGAGCTTATTTACTACTTTGTAAACAAATAAGCCTCGTAATTAAACTTTTACCAAACAACCTAAAAGTTTTTTATTTTTTTAAGAAATAAGCCAATAAGCTCTTATTTGTACAGATGCCAAACGACCCCTAAATATTGAATTAGTGAGTGAGTAATTTGTAAATTCTCTTTTTTGGAAGTTACTTTGATGAAAGTTTCTAAACTAGATTTTGATGTTAGTCCTGCACAATTTTAGAAATGCTGGTAACTCCCAAACTGTCCAGATGAATCAATGGGAAGATAATATTTACCATCTGATTTTGACTGGTCCACTCTGCTATTTCACTCTTAACCATCCATTTGATAGCCATTAATTGAATGGTTAGGATTGCTTGAGCTGTGTGATTTTAAAGATTCGTTACATGCACAAGGGAACCCATGATTTGAAGGGAAAATCTGACCATTATTTGTTAAATGGTGCAAAACTTACACGGGCGTCTATTCCAAACTTTCCTAACTGAGCTTGTTATCTGACTGTCGAATCCAGTCCGGAAACTTCCAACAAAGTAGCTTCTAGAAGAGTGACGGGTTAGAGTGTAGTAGAAAAGAGTAGCGTGGGTTCCCATTCATGCTGTTATTTTTCTTTTCTACTAATTTCTTTGTGAATTTTGAGAAATTTTCATTTCTTATTTCCCTAATATTCTTTTTTTCTAGCATTGTATACGTCTATATGATAATCGTTTTCTCTAGCTATCTTTTTTGGATTACTTGTCTATATTTTGTTTCTTGGATTTTAGTATGTGATGAGGTTTTTGCTATTGCACGCATGTTATCTTTCCCCTAGGATTTTTATAGGTGGGCCCATCATTCTTTGATCTACATTGTTCATTTGATGTGCTCCCATCATGGGTGGATGGTGCGTCCATGATTTGAAGGGATAATCTGACCATTATTTGTTAAATGGTGTAAAACTTACACGGGAGTCTATTCCAAAATTTCCTAACTGAGCTTGTTATCTGACTTTTGAATCTAGTCCGGAAACTTCCATCAAAGTAGCTTCCAAAAGAGTGACGGGTTAGAATAGTATAAAAGAGGAGTGTGGGTGTTCCTATCCATGCTATTATTTTCTTTGTGAATTTTGTGAATTTTTCATTTCTTATTTCTCTAATATTCTTTCTTTCTAACATAGTATATGATAATTGATTTCTCTAGTGGCCTTTTCTAGATTACTTGTCTCTATTTTGTTTCTTGGATTTTAGTATGTGATGAGGTTTTTCCTATTGCACGCATGTTATCTTTCCCCTAGGATTTTTATAGGTGAGCCCATCATTCTGTGATCTAGACCATTCTCTTGATGTCCCACCATCATGGATGGATGGTGCATCTAATATATCCCAAATTGAATGATAATATCCTTTCCACCTTTGGATTTTTCCTTGATTAAATGTGGACAGTTGTTATTCTTTTCTTTGCTGCCTATTTTCAGACCACCGATTGAATGTGGCTAGGATTGTCCCATCATGGAGATCTTCGGAGAAGGATCCGTCTCCAATGCATCCCATTGTATCAATGGACTGGATGTTGGAACCATGGAGGCAGGGTGTGCCGTAAAGGTCGTCGTGGGGCTGTAAAGGCCGTTACATAAAGGTAGCAGTGGCAACCGTTACATGTTATAGGGTCGTAAAGGCAGTAACAGCCGTTACAGAAAAAATGACCCGTAAAGGCCATTCCAACACTTGCAACATCCCGCCATGCCCCTCATAAAGGCCGCAACGGTCCATTATGGGGCCGATACAAATTTTTTTGTATTTTTTCAATAAAAAAAAAGAGACCGTAACAGCCATTGCTGCCTCCATAACGGTTTTTACACTTGTATCGTAAAGGTAACGGTGGCGGCCGTTATGGCCATCGTTACCGTTACGGAATACCTTGCATGGAAGTCTGTTTCTTTCTTTCTTTAATTTTACGTGGGGAAGGAACATCCAATCCGTGAACTGAAACCCTTTGCAACACTTGTTTTAGGCATTCCCAATCTCTTGGGCCAACAGTTTTATATGGAAATTCCACTTTGTCCGTCAATATTCTATCCTCGATTTTAGTTTCTGGTGATAAAATCCAGCCATATTGGCTACTCAGGTGGGCCACACCAAGCGGAACAATGGGGATAGGATGTCAGCCATATGTTTGCATGTGGGGTCATCATGGCGCATATCTTTCATCAAACTCGTTAATCAGGTGTAACTCGCCAGGATGAAGTGAAAATACACTCAGGTGGTTTGCCAGCATGAACTTAGAAATTTTAGGAGCAATTTTACATTGTTCATGTTCATATTGGTGTGGCCCAACGGAATTTTTCATTGGCTGTTATTTTGTATTTACTGTTCAAATTAGGGTTTCCACCTGACGGACGAAGTGAACTCACAGTGCTAGATTCTGACTCAAAAAATCGGCCAGATCCACAACTTGGGTGGGCCACAACACAAGTAACCATGGGGATGGGATGCCAACCATAGGTTTGTGTGTACGGCCATTATGGTGTGTATCTTTCATCAAATCAGGTGTAGCTCACCAGGATGAAGAGGAGACAAAAATCAGCCTGATCCAAACCTCAGGTGGGCCACACCACCTAAAGCTAGAGTTTTATTAGCAACTTTACATTATTCTCATTGATATGTCTCACCTGAGTTTTCTGTCGGGGTGATCTTTTGTATGTAAAATGATGATGGTGCTTCTTATTTGATGGACTGTGTAGATTTTACATATACTACATGATGGGCCATAAAGCTGGGGTGTTTTACGTGCTCCTAACAGGTGGTTGATGGATCGTGTTTGTACTGGAATTCAGAAAAACTTGGGTGGGTCCACAACACAAGTAACCATGGGGATGGGATGCCAACCATAGGTTTGTGTGTACAACCATCATGGTGTGTATCTTTCACCAAACCTGTAAGCAGGTGTAACTCACCAGGATGAAGAGGAGACGAAAATCAGCCTGATCCAAACCTCAGGTGGGCCACACCAAGTGAACCTAGAGCTTTATTAGCAACTTTACATTATTCTCATTGATATGTCCCACCTGAGTTTTCTGTCGGTTTTGTATGTACAATGATGATGGTGTTTCTTATCTGATGAACTGAGTAGATTTTACATATACTACATGATGGGCCTTAAAGCTTGGGTGTTTTACGTGCTCCTTACAGGTGGTAGATGGATCATGTTTGTGCTGGGATTTAGAATACTCCGGTTACCACAGACCTGTAATTCGTGCTCAACTATCTCATTTCACTAGAAAAAATAAAAAATCGAAAGCTGTTTTTTCTTTCTTGTTTAGATTCTTGAACCTTTTAAAATCTTGATCTCTTTCTTTCTTTGTAAAATGGCTCAATCAAATTAATTCAGACAATGCCTTTTGACTGTTGCAATTTTTGCAACTACTGTTGTCGATGTTTCTTTCCTTTCCTCATAAAATGGCAAACTGGTGATAATTTAAACGCTATCTTTGCTTGTTTAGTTTCTATTTCTAAAGAATAACCCTGTTTTCCTAAAAAATGGCCTCACACAGCTTAGGGTTACAGGATTTCCTTGTGGTCTACTCCTTATCTTTTTGGTTGGGTCCGTCTTCTCTGATGTGTTGGACTACTCAAGCAAGAGGAAAACAAATTGCAGTTCCCTTAATCCTTTATCATCACACATAACTTTTGTTGAACATTTCAATGAAAGTGAAATAAGTTAAGTGAAAGTGATGTATGATGTTAAAAGGATAAAGGGGGTTTGCTCCAATGATGCTAGCAATGCCGTGCATACTCTCATTTAGACTGGACAGGAATCCACTCATCTTGTCATTCAGGGCTTCTTTGAAACCCAAGTGGGAGTATGTGTGCACTTTTTCTTGCCCAAAATTGTGATTTTGTAGAAACCGGTCGGTCCAACTAATTTTTACATGCTCGTAATGCGGGTAAATTTCTAGTGCTTTTGGTTCCTTGAACATCCAATTGTACACCTACCTTTAAGGGTTTGGGGTTTAGTTTTTTAGGTTTTTAGGGTTTGGGGCCTTAGGGTATTAGGGTTTGGGGTTTGGGGTTTTGTGTTATGTTTTGGTTTCTTTCACATAAGCTTCGATCAATGCTTTTGTAATTGCAATTATGTTTGTCTTTATTTTCATGTGATTCACATGTGGATAGATTTTGATTTGTAAAGCTTGACAATTGCATTTTTAATGGAATTTTTGTTTTCTCTTTCCTTTTTATTTTTTTATTTTTATCGGGGGGGGGGGGGGGGGGGGGGGGGTTTAATCATTGGTTTCAATTGGAATTGTTGCTTTCATTTTGAACGAAACATTCAGAAGTTGTATTTCTTTTGTTGAGGGATTATTTGGACACCTGCAGATTCACAGATTGGGCAAATTCCAGAATCATGTCTTTCATGAACAAGGATGTTGTGGTAGGTTTTTCCAATGACAAATTCGAGATCTTAAATGTTTTCATTTCCACTTGCCAATCAAGGGCGGGGGGGTTGGGGGGTTTAATCATTGGTTTCAATTGGAATTGTCGCTTTCATTTTGCTTTCATTTTGAACGAAACATTCAGAAGTTGTATTTCTTTTGTTGAGGGATTATTTGGACACCTGCAGATTCACAGATTGGGCAAATTCCAGAATCATGTCTTTCATGAACAAGGATGTTGTGGTAGGTTTTTCCAATGACAAATTCGAGATCTCAAATGTTTTCATTTCCACTTGCCAATCAAGTGGTCAAGAATTGAGGTATTTACCAATTATTATGCTAGGTCTAACAAGGGCTTAGGCTGTGTTTGGGTGCCTGTCTAATTTGGGACTATTAATATTTGGATAACATCTAGATCAGAGAAAACCATTTTTACCATTTATAAGTTGCAAAATGCAAGTGAGGTCAATGTTGTCGAATGGCATAAGCGATCCTGTGCGATCACTTATGTGATCGCTTAATCTTTTTTTTTTTTTTTGTTGAAAAAAAAGAGTCTAAAAATTGGAAAGTATGCGATGGCATATGCGATTATGCGATCGCATAATGGTATATGCGATGCGATATGCGATGGCATACCATCCATATGGCACATGGATGGCATTATGCGATTATGTGATCGCATAATCAATTATGTGATCACTTTTGACAACATTGAGTGAGGTCCAATAAATGAGTAGATGTGACTAATTTTTGCATTAAGAGATCATCACAGTGATTTGAGGAGTGTGGGTGATCCTATTTATGCTATTATTTTCTTTGTGAATTTTGTGAATTTTTCATTTCTTATTTCTCTAATATTCTTTCTTTCTAGTACAGTACGTGATAATTGTCTTCTCTAGCATCTTCTGGATTACTTTTCTCTATTTTGTTTCTTGGATTTTAATTTGTGATGAGGTTTTTCCAATTGCACACATGACACATGTTATCTTTCTCCTAGGATTTTTTTATAGATTGGCCCATCATTCTATGATATAGACCATTCATCCCAAATTGAATAATAATATACTTTCCACCTTTGGATTTTTCCTTCATTAGATGTGGACAGTAGCTATTCCTTTCTTTACTGCCTATTTTCAGACCACCAATTGAATGGCAAGGATTGTCCCATCATGGAGATCTTTGGGGAAGGATCCTTCTCCAATGTATCCCATCGTATCAATGTACTGGATGTCGGAACCATGGAGGTCCATTTCTTTCTTTTATTTTCTTTTACGTGGGGAAGGAACATCCAATCTGTGAACTGAAACCTTTGCAAAACTTGTTTTAGGCAATATGCTTAAAACACCCAATCTCTTGGGCCAACAATTGTATATGTAAATTCCACTACGTCCATCAATGTTCCATCCTCAATTCTAGTTTCTGGTGATAAAAAATGAGCCAGATTGGCTGCTCAGGTGGGCCACACCAAGCGGAACAATGGGGATAGGATGCCAACCATATGTTTACTCGTGGGGTCATCATGGCATACATCTTTCATTAATCAGGTGTAACTACCAAGGAAAAGTGAAGATACACTCAGGTGGGCAAAACCAGTGTGAACTTAGAAATTTTAGGAGCAATTTTACATTGTTCGTGTTCAGATTGGTGTGGCCCAATGGAATTTTTCATTGGGCTAATATTTTGTATTACTATTCAAATTAGGGTTTCTGCCTGATGGACGGAGTGGATTCATGGTGCTAGACTCTGGGGCCAAAAACTGGCCAGATCCACAACTTGGGTGGGCCACAACACAAGTAACCGTGGGGATGGGATGCCAACCATAGGTTTGTGTGTACCGCAATCATGTTGTGTATCTTTCATCAAACCTGTTAATCAGGTGTAACTCAGCAGGATGAAGAGGAGACAAAAATTAACCTGATCCAAACCTCCGGTGGGCCACACCATGTGAACCTAGAGTTTTATTAGCAACTTTACATTATTCTCATTGATGTCCCACCTGAGTTTTCTGTCGGGATGATCGTTTGTATTTCCAATGATGATGGTGCTTCTTATTTGATAGACTGAGTAGATTTTACATATACTACATGATGGGCCATAAAGCTTGGGTGTTTTACATGCTCCTAACAGGTGGTAGATGGATCATGTTTGTGCTAGGATTTAGAATACTCCAGTTTGCACAGAGACCTTTTATTCCTTCTCAACTATCTCATTTCATTAAAAAAAAAAATCAAAATAAGAAGTTGTTGGTTCTTTCTTGTTTGGAATCTTGGACCTTTTAAAATCTTGATATCTTTCTTTCGTTTGTAAAATGGCTCAGTCAAATTAATTAAGACAATGCCTTTGCCTATTGCAAGTTTTGCAACTTCCTTTCCTCATAAAATGACAAAATGGTGATAATTCAAACTCAGTCTTTGCTTGTTTAGTTTCTTAAGTTTCAAGTAGTCTCATTTCTTTTGAAAAAATGATTTGAACAATGTGTGGTCTATTTCTATTTCTGAAGAATAACCCTATTTTTTTTTTCTAAAAAATGGCCTCACACTGCTTAGGGTTACAGAGGCTCCTTGTGGTCTACTTCTTATCTTTTTCGTTGGGTCTGTCTTCTCTGATGTGATGGACTACTCAAGTAAGAGGAAAACAAATTCTATCTCCCTTAATATTTTATCGACATGCATCACTTTCGTTGAGAATTTCTCGACGAAAGTGTAGTAATTTAAGCGAAAGTGATGTATGATGTTAAAGGGTTAAATTTCACTTATGTATGATGTTAAAGGGATAAAGGGAGTTGCTCCAACAATGCTTACAATGCCGTGAGTACTCTCATTGAGACTAGACAAGAATCCACTCATCTTGTCATTCAGGGCTTCTTCGAAACCCAAGCTGAAGTATGCGTGTACTTTTTCTTGTCTAAACTTGTGATTGCGTGTAGAAACCGGTCGGTCCAACCAATTTTTACATGCTCATAATGTGGGTAAATTTCTAGTGCTTTTGGTTCTTTGAGCATCCAAGTGTACACTTACCTTTTACTCAATATTTAATGTTGGTGCACTTGTATAAAAAATGCGAATTTCTTCATTCTTCAGTTTGAGATTGAATAGCTCGATTTTTTTTTTTTTTTTTTTTTCTATTTGGAATAAACTATTCTGTAAATTTTGGACATTTCCTGATTTCGTATATGTATACTTGCAGTCGTGTGATCAACCATACATGGAGAAGGGGCTGAACAATAGAAAACGTACCTGCCCTCACACGGGAGAGTTTTTTTTGAATTCATCCTTATCTACCGACAGAGCTACCTGCAAGAAGATCTTGCATTGTTGTAAGGACCAGGGGATCAAACCAATGGCCGACGATGAGGCCCAGTACGCTAAATGGATATCTTCTGAGCCAATGTATACACAGAAAATGTTGATCAGAGAGGTTGACAAGGTGAAGGGCATGATTAGTACGTTTTTAAAGTTTGAGGTGCATCAATTGTTGGCACTGATGTCATCTGCCTATGACTGTCACCAGCCAGAAGTACAATGTGGTGTATTGGATATCATCTTGTACTTGTCTCGTGACATCGAAATAAAGCGGAAGCAGATAATTGAGAATAACACTGATGTCATCCCTTTGCTTGTCAAGGCTCTACAAACTCGAAGCCTCAATATTAGGGGCCAAGCTGTAAAGATCATAAACGAGATATCAACCATTGATCCCATTAAGATAAGGCTGGGTGAGTCGAATGCAATAAAGGCCTTTGTGGGTGTTCTAAATGATACGACAATGCCTCCGAATGAATCATTCCATGCACTCATGAAGCTATTCGAAATGGAGAGTAACATATCGATTGCTATTAAAAGAGGAGTGGTGAAGCTACTTATGAATGCGATCAAGGATGAAAATCACATGCCAGAGATGTTGGAATTGCTTAAAAGGTTGGCATGTCTTCCAGAGGCTGTCGATGAGATTGTGAGATTAGATTCGGTTGGTTACTTGATAGAAATCGTCAGGTATAGAAAACCTTCTTACTGGGATGCTGCCGTTTTCCTCAAATATATCTGTAATAAGTATCCCAATCAGTTGTCAGTCTTCATGGAAGAAGAACAAACTTACAATACATTCTCAAAGCTCGCGAGGACAGAAATTCCAGGGAACAAGGTGGCCTCAAAAATACTTGAGAAGCTTGAGCTTCCACATTAATTCCCAAGTCCAAACTCATAGATACTTTCTCTAGCTGTCTTTTCTTGATTCTTTTTCTATTTTGTTTCTTGGATTTTAATATATTGTAAGTTTTTTTTATCTTTCGATATATATATATATATATATATATATATATATATATATATATATATATATATATATATATATAATGATGATGATGATGATGGCAAGTTTTTTTTAATGTAATCTTTCCCCTAGGATTTTTTTTGGTGGGCCCACCGTTCTGTGATCTAGACTGTTCATTTGATGTACCCCTATCATGGATGGATGGTGCACCGATGATTTGAAGGGATAATCTGACGGAGTGGGTTGATCAGTCTGGTTTTTCACCCTTGGTGATCTTTATGGTGTGTCCCACCCTTTGTATGGTCGGATGTTCTAAAGAAAGACGAGAAAAGTTTGTATGGTCGGATGATCTGATTAGTCACGCCCTATCGTAGATAAGAGTGATGGACCATTGGATGTGGATCTTCCATCATGCACGGCCCCACATTGAATTTGGGCCATCCATCATGTTGGCCCCGCCGTGGATTTGTGTCATTCATTGTTAGGGGGGCCAACCTTTAATGTGGACCGTCCATGATGCGTGGCCCACCATCGATATTAATCATCTTTTGTGTGGTGCCCACCTTCAATAATTTCCATTGCCCATCATGTGGACCCTACATTTGATGTGGATCATTCATTGTGTCGCGCCCTATCTTTGATGTGGACCATTCATGTTGGCCCCGCCGTGGATGGTCAGCAATTTGGACCCCCTCTTAAGGTCTCAAGTCCAGTCCAGTCAGGCTGGCTGAGGGTATCAAACTGGATCAGGTCTGAGTCGGCGAACAAGTTCCAAGTCTTAAAACCGTGATTTTCACCCTAAATTTAGGTACTGTCAGAGGTCTGGTTTCTGTCCAAGCCTGAGCCCAGCCCAGGCCAACAAAAACAGGCCCCGCCCCGCCCCGCCTTTAATGTTTGTGCACGTCCTGAACCTGAGCTTGAACCCACCTACCCAATCATATGAAACATCTGGGCTGCTCATTAGGTGTGCCCCATCATGCATATATGACAAAATGCCCTTAAAAATTCCTAATGGGCCAGGTTGGGGCTGATAAGCTCTAAAATGAAGCCGCAAGTGTGGAAAAGATCATAAGGCCAGCCTCGGATGTCCTTATTTGTTGGCCAAATCCAGGCAACTATAGATTGGCGCCGTCTATGGGAAAGACAAGTAATGTTCAAGCTTTACATACGATGCTAGCTTTCCACCTCTCTCTATTTAATGGCGAAGAAGAAAGGAAAGGCTCCTGCTGGGGCTGATGCCTCCCACCATGCTCCTGTGGAGGAACATGCTTCGCAGCCACCTCCCGAGCCGAGCAATCACACTCCTAGCGGCCCTCACAGGCTCCGGCCAATAGAGGTCACGAAATCGGAAGGGCCGACTTAATTCCCTCAAAGAACAGGTCGGCCGCATGTGGGCCACCTCACAAGGTTAATAGAAGGGCAACGACACCACAATTGGCCAATCCCCAGGGTGTGGCAGCCAAACCATCCCGCCTTGACCGCTCCGAGTAGTTACAACTGAGACGACACCAGGAGTAGTCCCAAGCCGAAGAAGATCTTGTCAATCGGGCCACCCCGACTCAGACGCAAGCGACTTGAGAACTTGAAGTTTTCGACCTAGAGCACACACTCAATGAGAGGCATCAGGCTCGGAAGGGCAAGGCCGTAGAAGACGTGGCGAAAAGCGAGATCCCTTGGGAGGTGGAGATCGGAGATATTTAGGACCAGCTCGGTGACATCCAGCAAGCATATCGAGCTCAGGTACCAGGGTCTGTCAACGCCTTCCTCGAGCAAACTGAGCACCCATTCACTGACAACATCATGGAAGCTAAGCTACCAACTAGGTTCAAAATGCCCCAGATTCAACCCTATTCACATGCGAGTGACCGTGACAAGCATCTGGAGTCCTTCCGATCATGGATGGAGCTCCAAGGCACTTCTGGACCTGTGATGTGCATGGCATTCTCCCTAATACTCGTCGGGGTAGTTCGGAAATGGTTCAGGAATTGAAACCTAGGACCATCAACTACTTCGTGCCTTCGCAACTCAGTTTATCGTAGGCAAAGACATTCGTAAGCCGACGACACTGTTAGTGCACTTTTCTATGGCATACTAGTGCACCTTATTTGTCAATCACGTGGGGTCCTTGTGTTGTAATGTCGGTTGAGCCTTGGCAAGCTGAAGATTGAAAATTCAAGTGGAGCAGAAGAATCAAGGAAGAATAATAGGTAAATGAGATGCCTTGGTAACCCTAACCCTTTGATCCAAAACACCCAAATCCTCTTAGATGACTTGGACCAACTAGAAAAACCCTTAGTCATCTCCATTATTCTTAAAACACTTAGAAAACATGATAAGTTAGGCTAATTTAAGAGGTGGAGGCTGCTGTAAACAACCATCCCAAACAGCAGTTTCCGATGGATCTCCGATTAATTGGACATCTGTTCCGATGGGACTCCGATCAATCGGACAATGTTCCGATCAATCGGAATTTGGTCTAGGAAAATTCTAAAACAATCTGAACAAATTTCTGATCAATCAGAATTGATTGGACAGAGCTCCGATTAATTGGATGTGGCCTCTAATCAATCAGACCATGTTCCAATCAATTGGAGACACGTGAATCTGCTCATTTTTTTTTATCGTTAGAGAATTTTCTATAAAAGCAGAGGCATTCGTTTTTGGGCTTAAGAGATGAATTTTGAGGAGTTAGAAGCTACCACAATTGTATATCATTAGGAACTCTAATCATAACCAATTGCAAGTCATTCTTCTTGTGATTCATTACAAGCTTAGGGCATTCAATGCTCAAATGAGAATGGACTTGTTCCTTCATGATTCCTAAGAGTTTAAACACCTTAATCATTGGCAAATCCATTGTCTAAACACCACCTAGGAATCTAAATAAGTGTATTCCTCTAGGAAATGTATTTCCTACCATTTGTAAAGGATTCACCACCTCCTAGCACATTGGGCATCTCCGTCATAACATCATATTCAAGGTGACTGATCTTGGAGCTGGAGCATTGGCGACACAACGGTATTAACGATCGAGGGAACACAAGGGGAGCTGATTCAAGCACAGGAGAGCGAGAAGAAGCAACCCGAAGTGACACTACAACAGGGCTCAAATTCGACAAGGCTGTCAATTTGTGTATAGTCCATCCACTCTTTTCTCAGTGGGAATTGAGTGTAGATTTTGTTTGTCAAACTTAATAGGTTCGGTTGTAAGACCTAGGCCCCGTTGTAGGGTCAAATCTAGTCTCCAAGTGGGGAGCTTCCAGCGGGTGTAAACGTTAGGTTCGGTTGTATGACCTAGGCTTGGTTGTAGAGCCTAAAATCATTGATGTTCGTTTGTAAGACCTTGACTCATGAGTGGAGTCTAAATTGAGGTTCGGTTGTAGGACCTTGGCACGTTTGTCGGGCCTAAACAAGTCTCCAAGGGGAGCCACTAACACAGGTGTAAACGTGTAAGTTAGGAGGAACCTGATTTAAACTCCCTAGTGAATTTCAAACTCCCTAGTAAATGTCGGTGTGCTCAAAGGGGTTGAGTACTTGAACCGGGATGGAGTAGACCCAAAGTCGAACCATTATACATCGTTGTGTTTGTGATTGTATCTAAGCACATTTCTTGTTATGCATTGTGTTTAATTGTTTAATATTTATTTCCATTTGACATGTAATGTATTTGTGTTTTGGTAGTGTCATTGGTATATACCATGACATGGTCTTAGGTTAGGTTTTTGTCATGTAATTGACAAAGTGGGAGATTGTTAGTGCACTTTTCTATGGCATACTAGTGCACCTTATTTGTCAATTACGTGGGTCCTTGTGTTTTATTGTCGGTTGAGCCTTAGCAAGCTGAAGACCGAAGATTCAAGTGGACCAGAAGCATCAAGGAAGAAGAATAGGTAAATGAGATGCCTTGGTGACCCTAACCCTTTGATCCAAAACACCCAAATCATCTTAGATGACTTGGACTAACTAGAAAAACCCTTAGTCATCTCCATTAGTCTTAGAACACTTAGAAAAACATAATAAGTTTAACTAATTTAAGAGGTGGAGGCTGTTGTAAACAACCAGCCCAAACAACAATTTTTTTTATGGATCTTCGATCAATCAGACATCGGTTCCGATAAGACTCCGATCAATTGAAATTTGGTCCAGAAAAATTTCAAAACTCTTTGAACGGATTTTCGATCAATCGGATGTGGTCCCTCCCATTAATCGGACCATGTTCCGATTAATCAAAATTTGTTCCAAAGATCTTTGAAAATTCTCTAGACAGATTCTCAATCAATCAGATAGACCTTCGATCAATCGGATGTGGCCTCTGATCAATCGAATCATATTCCAATCAATTGGAGACACGCGAATTTGCCCTTTTTTTTACCGTTGAAGAATTTTTTATAAAAGCGGGAGCATTCGTTTTTGGGCTTAAGATAAGGATTTTGAGGAGTTAGAAGTTACCACCACTGCATACCATTAGAAGCTCTAATCCTAACCCATTGCAAGTCATTCTCCTTGTGATTCATCACAAGCTTAGGGCATTCAATACTCAAATGAGAATGGACTTGTTCCATCTTGATTCCTAGGAGTTTAGATACATTGATCATTGGTAAATCCCTTATATAAACACCACACAGGAATCCAAATAGGTGTATTCGAAACGCATTTCCTACCATTTGTAAAAGATTCACCACCTCCTAGCACCTTGGGCATCGCTGTCGAAGCATCATATGCAAGGTGGCTGATCTTGGAGCTGGAGCATTGGCAATAAAACGGCATCGACGATCGAAGGAGCACAGGGAGAGCTGATTCAAGCATGGGAGAGCGAGAATAAGCAACCCAAAGTGGCGCTACAATGGGGCTCAAATCCCGTATTTAAAGGATTCTTAACTCATCTTCCTTTTTCTATCAATGTGCACCAAGTAATACCATGTCATAATAGTGTTAAAGGATTCTTATTCCTTCATTTTTTTGTCTTCCCTGAAATTTCCCTTTAAAAAACATATTCCTTTGATAATTTATGCTCTTGTTACCTTTCTTGAATGTAGAATGACGGTGGAAAAGTTGTCATTGATACTGTAAACTGATAAAAGAAGATATTTTGATTTCTAAACATTCTATAAAATATATCAGTCATGTTGATCGTAACCATCCATAAAAACATTACATGTAAGTTATATATCAATTTGGTGTTTCGACCAATTAAGAAATAAGGAATCATAAAAAAAAATAAGCTACATGATTTAATGTTGAAGAGAATATATATCATTTAATCTCTTAACAAATAAAAATAATTTACCTTTTCTAAACAATTTTTAAAACCTCCACAAATTTAAAAACATAAAAAGAAAGCCAAGTGAAGCTTAAAGTAGAAGAAAAACAAGTATCATTTGAATCGTAAATCAGGATTTGAGTCGTAAATCATAGGATTTAAATCATAGAATCGTAGGATTCATATAAAAAGGGATTCAAATCATTTTGCTTATGATTATACTAAAATCGTATATTGTAAATCGTAGGATTTTGACAACACTAGTTAGTAGTGGTAGGTCGGCTTATAGACTGCTTGTTTGGTGCCGCTATGAGATCAACCTTCAACCTTGGAGGATCGAGCTTTTGAAGATTAGGGGCAGCGACATTTACTTCAGCCATCTACAGAAATGGGTCGGTATCGACCACGATGTTTTTCATTTTCATTTCAAGGAAATTTAGCCGTCTTTAATTGTTGTTGGCTTAGATGACGTTCTTGAAAACCATGCAATTAATCATGGAGTGAGAATGTGTACCATATCACTTGCCATATTTGATATCTTTCAGTTCTTTGGCTAAGAAAATCCTTTGGTTAGTAGGAACCTTAATAAACTTTCCTTCTAGTAATCGATCAAAGATCTCATCGACATGAATAATTTTAAAAGAATATTATTTGTCAATTTTGAATATATTTTTCCTTATGCTCTAGCTAGGACGAAAAACTATATCCTTCTTGGTTAGAGATTGGCATATAACTTCCTTGCCACGACTTCCATCATGTCTAATTTGAAATTTGGGTTCTAATAATATGTTCCCATTGAAGAATTTTTTCGTTGGCTTTCCTCTCAAAGAAGCAATTTGTAACGAATAACTCGAGCGAATAAATTGTTGGGGAATGATGCATAGACCTTTGGATTTCACAATCCCCAACTAACTGAATTATGGAATATGAATATGGAATTATGAACAAATAATCACCATACACGACACATAAGACTTTTTTACGTGGAAACCCTCTAAGAATACAGGTAAAAACCACGGGACCTCGTCCAGTCAACAAATCCACTATGTTGTAAACAACAAATCCACTATGTAGTAATGTTTACACAACGATCATGAGTTTCACACACTCAGATCCAATAAACTTAACGCCATAACAGGAATATTCTCTCCACGTCTTCTCTTGCAAACACAAGAAGCTCTAAAAATGGAGGGTTGAGATACATGCCCCGCTTCGCACGACCAGGATGCAACAAGGAAGGCCTAGCTGGATTCCTAGCTATCACATGAAACGGTTTCCATTTTTTGTAGAATAGCTGCACATGGTGTTGTTGGGCCCAGGTTTGTGTGTCCACACGTGGGTGCTAACGTGTGAACTGTGCTAGGGTTGGGTCAAAAATCCTCAACCTAACTGATGGATGGTTCGCATATGAAGATGTAAGATGTTTTTGTATACTACGGAATTCATAGGACCGTGCAGTGCATCGGATATGTAGATCTGATAAACTGAATAAAGACATACCTGTCTGCTGTGCCATCTCAAATTAGAGATCTGGATCTTCCTCTCCTGGGATTGCTGTAAAGAAAACCTTAGATGGGGGTTGTTTTCAGTGTGATCCCGGATTGGGGACCCAGCACCCTTTAAATAGGGTTTGTAGTGGGTGTGGCAGTGTTTGAAACCCACCAAAACACTGCCACCCTTGCTCCACACGAATTTGGCTATCAGGAATCCATGTTCAACTACAATACTGCCTCAGGCAGTGTAGACGCGCAACCCCTCTTAATTCTGTAGATCACGACTGTAGTGGGGTCCACTGATCAGTCCATACATGAATCTGCATCTGTATTCAAATCTGGACCATTGATCAGTCGGCCCACTATATAGAAAACTTACATTCTCCCACTTGGGCCATACTGTTCAATGTCACGGATTTTAATTATACTTAAGTGGTCAACCAATATGTCAGATTCTGTGGACAACGTCTTTTCCAATCTAGTCCATCAAGATTACTAATACTGGATCGTGGTAGTCTACATAACATTAATTGAAGCGAAGTGAGACGAATCACGGTCACTGGTATCATCAATCTTAATGACGTAGATTGTGAACATGGTCGTGTGGTATGAAGGTTACACTCAAGTGTGATTGAAAGTGCCTACCTTCAAGAGGTCATAGGAGCTTTCTTAAGATGTCTCCAATGAGACAATACTGAAATTCTACTATTCTCAAAATATATTGTGCACACCAAATGAGAGAAATAGTATAAACCAAAAAATGGAATCATCAAAGTATATGAGATCTCCACGAGTGTCTTGAACAAAATAGATCTATACTGAATCTGAAAACTCCCACTAACTGAATGTATCTATGAGGTCATGACTCCCATAGACACTACATACTCCTGAAATGGCGCCACAGGAAGCCCTTTAGTGAGAGGATCAGTTATGATCTCTTTAGTACCGATAAAGCTTAATAGACACTTGATGATCCCGCACTCTATCATTTACAATATGATACTTTATGTCGATATGCCTCAACCTTGATGAGTGCTCGCTGTTGTACGAGAAATGTATCGCAACTGAACTGTCACAAAAAAAAAATTCATAGGTTTTAGGATATGCTCCAAGACCCATAAACTAATGAGAAAAATACTGTAGCCACATCGCCTGATTTGTAGCTTCGTGACATGCGACAAATTCTGCCTTTATAGTGGATGAAGCTGTGGTGGATCGTTTTACACTTTTTCAAGACACAGTTCCTCCACTCATAAGAAAGAAATGTAACTGGACGTGGACTTTCTTGTGTCGACGCAGCCAGCATAATCTGCGTCTAAATAATCGACCAAATCCAAATGGTCGGCTTTCTGTAGGTGAGTTTAAAGTCCTTCGTCCATTGCAGGTAGCGCAACGCTTTCTGCAGTTACCTGCCCAATATTCCAAACCATAAAAGTAATATCCGGGCGCGTACAGAACTGAGCATACATTATACTCCCACTGCTGACGCGTACGGAATTTACTTTATGCGGTCCTTTTCTAAATCATTCTTGAGGCACTGAAAAAACTTCTGAACTTGTCACCTTTAGTTATAGGTTATCGAGCATGAAAACAACTTTGCATGCCAAATCGCTCGAGTATCCTACCAATGTAGAATCTCTGTGACAAATCAAGCAGTCCTCGAGATCTATTCCTATGAATCTTAATGCCTATGATAAAGAAAGTATCACAAAAGGAAGAATCTGATTTCTCATTTATTAGGTTTATGGATCTGTAGTGAAAGTAGACGTTTATAAAAGTAATAAATTATTTGTGTCCACTCCATGAGACTATAGGGAATGGACTACAAATATCTGTATATATCACCTCTAGTAGTCCTACATTTCTGATTGGTTCATTTTTCCTGATTCTAGTCTGTTTTCTCTTAATGCAATCTATACAATCTTTAAAATAAGAGAAATCCAAGGATTGAAGTATTCCATCCCGCACAAGCCTTTCCATTATCTCACAAGAGATATGGCCTAATTGCCTATGCCATAAAATGGAGAAAACTTTATTCCTCTTTATTCTCTTTATTCCTGCTCTATTATACTGCAGGTTTATGTTTAGAACATTTGCGGTATGTAGGTTCAACTGATATAGCTCATTCACAAAAAATTATGGCCAACTAAATTCAAACCAAAGTAAATATTAAAACTTTCATTCTTAAATTTAAAAGTGCATCCACATTTAACTAAAAAAGAAATCAAAAAATTAAATTTCGCCTTATAAAAGGCACATAAAAATATCTACAAGGTCTAATATTGGCCATTTGCTAATCTCAGTCTGTAGACTCCTACTGCCGCAACGTTCACTTTTACGCCTATTGCCAACGCACACTGATTGCTCCGTGTCAGTTAGCATTCGGCTCTGTAGTATATCCTGCATGGAAGTGCATATGTGAATAGAAGTGCTATAGCCTATCTATCAGGAATCTGTAGATACTTCAGTTAGATTGCTTTCAAAACAAATAAGATCATGATGATTACCTTTCTTTATCAACCATGCTTTAAAGCCTTCGCAGTCCTTTTTTTGATGTCCTGGCTTATTGCAAAAGAAGCATCCATCATCAGGACCCCGTCTTTTCTTCTTTGATTCGCCTTTAAATTGTGGCTGATTGCCACCAGTAGAATCCGAAGAACCTTTTTCTGAATTCTACTTCCTTTTCTTATTCTTCCATTTTCTCCCTTGTCCTGGGGTTACGAAATTTACATTATGTACGATGCCTTGCTTAGCCAACCTTTCCTCCTCTTGGACGCACTGAGAAATCAGTTCGTCCAACGTCCATTTGTCCTTAATAGTATTGAAATTCACCTGGAACGTATTGTATTGAGGAGGCAGGGAGATCATGATCAGATAGACAAGCTGATTATCATCAAATTTCAGTCCTAAGTTGCGTATCTTAGATACTACTTGGATCTGTTCTATAATGAATTCCCTTATGTTTCCTTTACCGTTATAGGTTGCACGGATCAGTTTGCTGAGTAATGAACATAGTTCAGCCTTTTCTGATTTCGTGAAACGCTTGCCTATCTCGGTCAGGAAGTCTTTGGCCTTATCTGTATTAGGCATGGCACCCTTCATGGCCTCTGAAATAGTGTACTTCATGATTTTGAGGCACATTATATTGGACTCTGTCCAGGCCTTATAGTGAGTTTTTTCCTCTTCTTTGCTTTCAGATGAAGGCTTAGGAGGTTCTGGCTCTCTCAGGGCAATGTCCAACTTCATACACCCCAGGACAATCTCAATAGACTCCTTCCATGTGTTGTAGTTGGAGCCGGTCAGAAGGGGGACTGTATTATAGCTGTTTGGAATGTTAACTGAAAAATAAACTCACATTAGACTTTGTATTATGAAGTTTCAGGCGAATAAACATTCAATTGATTGAGGGCCTTCAATTGAATTATCCAGGATGAATGTGGGCCTAAATAATCAATCCTAGCGAGAATCGGCCACATCATCATGACTCCACCTGTGGGTGGAAGTCATAACATGCAGATGGTTCTCCTGAACTGGAATCTAACGGTGATCGTCTGTGTTTTCGTCACCGTCTGCATGTGTTCATGTCCTTACTAAAGTGGTGATCATTTGTGTTTTCATCACCGTCTGCATTGGACGTGAACGTAACTGTATGCAATCCTTTTAACTTAATCCCAACATTAGAAGTCTGAATTCGTGCAAATCTTCACTGATAGTGGTCACTGTGGTGGCTAACAGTACCAGATCCAACTCCATGATTTTCGACTCAGGACTGCAATCATGTGTTCATATCCCTACTAAAATGGTGAACGTCTATGTTTTCGTCACCATCTGCATGGGGAACAAACATAACTGTATGCACTCCTTTAAACCCAATATTACAAGTCTAGAATTGTGAAAATCTTCACTAATTGAGGTCACTGTGGTGGCTAACACAATCAGATCCAATCCCACAAAATTTAGACTTAGGATTGCGATTTAATCCTGCCTTCAATGGATTAATCTAAAGTAGTCCGATTTGGCTCAGTTAGTAGTTGACATTGACCATTGAAAGATGGTGAAAATGAAAAGAAACCAACACTTAAGTAAGTTTCATTCACCCATTTCCTTTTAAACCAACGGATCCAGTTAGCTCTAGAGTATGGGTAATTGGCCCACAACTAAGCCGAATCAAGACTCTATATGATTTGAACATCACAATGAGCATTCCAGGTCTAGCACTTAATCATTCACAGGATGGATGGTCCAGATGGAATATTGAATCTAATTTAGGTGGACAATCAGATTCTCATATTAAAGTCCATAAAATGGATGGTTCAAATCTAATACTTAAGATCCACATGGTGAAAAAAATTCAAATGCTAACTCATCCATCTAGTAAATGAGCCAGATTATACACTCATTAAAAAATAGATAGTCCAGATCTAAGAATAAAGTCCATAAACAAGCCTTTAAAACTTTTAATGGTCATCCAACAGGCCTGAAGTAGGGTTTATCATAATGCTTAATAACCTAAACTAGGGGCTATAAATGTCAGCTTCCATAGGCCCAAAAAAAAATATATGCTAAAATATGGCCCATAAATTTGGCCAAAGCATGCTAAAATCAGGCCCAAAATATACTAAAAGCTGGCCCATAGATTTGGCCAAAGCATGCTAAAATCAGGCCCATAGATCTGGCCCAAAACATGTTAAAATCAGCCTACAAATCCGGCCCATAACATGTGGCCAAAATGTGCTAAAAATAGACCACAAATCTGGCCCAAATTATAGGCCAAAACAATCTGAAATATAGGCTAAAATCGAGCCCAAGAGTCCAGCAAAAAACAGGCCTAAAAATAGCCTTAAAGCAGGCCCAATAAGCCCTAAATCTTGGCCAAAATAGGCCTAGAAACAGCCATAAAAAAAAAGGTTGCAGTACCTTTTAAAAGCCCAAGGCCTGGCCCAATCGGCAGCCCATTCAAAGACTGAAGTGGGCGCTGGTCATGCCTAGATATCAGAAGATGGGGCCCACCATGCAACTGATGGCCCATTCGATGGCCCAAGCCCTTTCAAACCAGGCCCACGGCCCTACTAAAACAAAGGGCCGGGCGCTAGCCCCTCTCAAAAGGATAACAGCCCAGCGGCTGTGGAGAGAGAGAGAGAGAGAGAGAGAGAGAGAGTAGGGTGAAAACCCTAACCCCAAAAAAATATATCTCCATACGCCCGGCCGCCGCCGGGCAGTACAGCTACCACGGCCGGCCACCACTGGAGAGTGCATCCACCACGCCCGACTGCTGCTGGATAGCGCAGCCACCACGCTCGGCCGCTGCTGTGGGAATGGCTGACTCAACGCGGCTCATCCCCATGGATTCTGTCAACTGAATCGGCACCACAAGCAAAACGGTGTGGCAAATCTGGGTTTGCCGTTGTCCTGTGCGCAACAGCAGACAGATCAAGGAACCCCAGTCGTGCCTACTTCCTCATCGCCGCCACCGCTGCCCGGAAACGGCCACCACAGGTCAATCCCAAATCATTCAATGGCCATGGCTGCTGATTGGAGATGCAAAGGTTTCTTAATCGAAGGTTATTGGCAGCCACCGGATCAAACAACTATAGGTAAAGGGTTTCAGAGAAATCCCCTGGTATGATTAAGCCGACGTTAATGGCGATTCAACCTGCCAGCGCTGCTGAATGCTAAAAGGAGGTTTGGGCTGCTGGCATCAACATGGCTGCCAATTACTTCTCAAGCAACGGAAATCATGAATGGGATTTGGTCCTCTGCAGTAAAATGGATTCCGCCCATCTCTGATCCAGATCCTGATTGGTGGGCCATGAATGCCAACAATAAAACAGGTTTTCACCCCTCCTTTTTTTATTTATTTATTCTTAATGTTCTTTTTGGGTTTTGGGAGCTGCTATGGCCACAACAATGGCAGCCCTGCCAAAGATGCTGGATCCAGAAACCTAATGCGGAATCGCACTTAAAGGCCTTGATCTGGAATTAAATGTCCATGGATGGACGGTCCAGATCTAAAAATTCTAAACAAATACAACAGTCTGTATTATTCCACCATAGCCGATGCACAGTCGGCTCTGATACCAACTGTAAGATGTTTTTGTATACTTCGGAATTCATTGGACCGTGCAGTGCATCGGATATGTAGATCTGATAAACTGAATAAAGACATACCTGTCTGCTGTGCCATCTCAAATTAGAGATCTGAATCTTCCTCTCCTGGGATTGCTGTAGAGAAAACCTTAGATGGGGGTTGTTTTCAGTGTGATCCCGGATTGGGGACCCAGCACCCTTTAAATAGGGGACCCAGCACCCTTTAAATATGGTTTGTAGTGGGTGTGGCAGTGTTTGAAACCCACCAAAACACTGCCACCCTTGCTCCACACGAATTTGGCTATCAGGAATCCATGTTCAACTACAATACTGCCTCAGGCAGTGTAGACGCGCAACCCCTCTTAATTCTGTAGATCACGACTGTAGTGGGGTCCACTGATCAGTCCATACATAAATCTGCATCTGTATTCAAATTTGGACCATTGATCAGTCGGCCCACTATATAGAAAACTTACAGAAGAAAGAATCCTAATGGTGGGCTGCTTATTAGAAAGAACGGACGTTATTCGTTTGAACGACCCATTGACAAGAAAGGAGGAAGAAATCCTTCCTCATTCGGATTTCATCGGCCAGTTGACCGGATTCTAGGTTCTGTGGTTTTCGGAAGCACACCGGTAGGTGCACTCACGTGGGCTGCAATGGAGTCCATAGTGATTAATTGTGCAATCAACTCCGCCTATTTGCTTTGGACAATCAGGTTAGATTATGGGACAAAAATCGAACTAGATCAGATGATTGGATAGCGGCACAATCTGAAAGATGGTGAATGGCCTTTAATGATGCACAGAGCTTGATTTTTCGATTGCATGGTTAGATCTAAATGGATGAGTGAGTTAGTTTGGACAATTTCAAGAGTGGTTGTTTGATTTATAGTAAACAAATGGACAGTTCATATCAATTTTGGATGATCTCTAATGGATTGTGGTCCCGATATATCGGGTGCATGCGTTGAATCTCAAACGTGCACACACATTTGTGGGATGGGTTTGGTTTTTGGGACACGCATTTGTGGGATGGGTTTGGTTCTTGGGGCCTGGGCCTAAATTTTGGTTTGGGGATTAGGCTTAAATTTTGGTTTGGAATCTAATGGTTGTATGGTTTTTATATAATCATCATGGTGGACCTGTAAAAATCAAGAAGGGTGGAAATCTCTATTCAACCATTTTCTTTGGTGTGCCCACCTGAAATCAAAGGTGAACCTGAATTTTTTTCTTAATTATCCCAGGCCTAACGTGGGATTTACAAATCTAATGGTTAGAGTAGATTTCAGATATACATTACAATGGGCACCTTAAAATTAATGGTGAGCAGCCATCTCTCAATGGCTCTTAAATTTCAGCCGATATGTTTAAAATAAGAAAGGTATCACATCCAATCAATTCAACCACAAATAACTGTCCATACGAAAGATACATTCCAAACATTTATATGCGTGCAACATCCAACCAGTACAATAGTTCAGAATCATTCTGATGATTTCTTAATGCAATATTCAGTCACATTTACTCATTTATTAGACCTCACTTGTATTTTTCAACTTACCAATGGTTTTTTATGGTCTGCCCACCAAATGATTAAATGACACTAATTTTTTAATAGATGACCCTTGTTGTGGGGTGATATTATTGGAAAGGTGGGATGTTGCACTGGATTAATAAGTTTTACGTTTTCCAAACATTAATAGCCCCGAATTAGGCAGGCACCTAAATACACCCTAAACCTGTGCTAGACACATCATAATTGTTAAATGCAATTTGAAAGGAATCAAAACATAACCCGAAACCTAAACCATAAACCTAGGGTGTATTTGGTTGTACCAAATATCATGACATTTCATTATTAATAGTCTAATTTGGTGGAGAATATCATGGAATTTGGTGTAACCAAACACACATTAATTCGAAAAAAAAAAAAATCGGCTATAAAATGTAAAAGAAATTGAAAAAATAAAATAAAATAGACAGAATATTTCATAACCAAACTAAAGAAGAAAAAAAAGATGATGAAGAATAAACTATAACCAAGAATATTTGAAAGACTGAACGAAAAAATGAAAATCATACAAACTAACTATTTCATTGGCTAATTGAACCGAATCTTTAATGATCTTCAATTACTGCCACAAACCTTTGGAGCTCCTTAAAATTTGTTGCATTCAGAATGGATCAAATGGTGGAATTTGAACTTCATGATTTAGGATTTTAGCAAACAGCTTCTTGAGTTCTTCATTCACATTTGCCACCTTTATGATGATCGATGGATTGATTTTAAGAAATGCATCGAATGCAACGGTCTATGACACACCAGAATTCATCATTTTTCCAACTTCCAAGAAAACTCTCTCTCTCTCTCTCTCTCTCTCTCTCAGCGAGAGAGAAGGAAAGAGATGAGAGTGACTAGAGCATAAATGATTTGGGGATTGGAGGGTTTTTAAGGCATGGATAGGTTTTTAATGGTGTACATTCAATCGCTACTATTTCCCTACCTCATTTTTTTTTGCATTAATCCCTAAGATGATTTGGAGAAATTGATAGCCGGTGTGTATAAAAGACACATCATGGTAAGGCCCATTGTGCACCGACCAATGGACACCTAGCTATCATCAAATGACTAAACTACCCTGAGCCCAAATTCACTCTGACAAACAACTGATTAATTCGAAATGCCCTAAAAATCCTTAAATCCTCCAAATCATTCCCACTCCAGTCACTCTCCTCTCTTTCTTTCTCTCTTGCTGAAAGTGAGAGTTTTCTTAAAGGATTGGAAAATGACGAATTCTTGTGCATCATAAACCGTTGCATTCGATGCATTTCTTAAAATCAATCCATCGACCGTTGCAAATGCAAATGTGAACAAAGAACTTAAGAAGTTGTTTGCTGAAATTCCAAATAATGAAGTAGAAATTCCCTCATTTGATCTATCGTACATCCTAAATGCAACAGAGTTGAAGGAGCTTCAAAGGTTTGTGGCAGCAATTGGAGATCACGAAAGATCCGGTTCGATTTGCCAATGAAATGGTTAGTTTGTATTCTTTTCATTTTCTCTTTTAATCTTTTAGACATTCTTAGTTATAATTTATTCTTCATCTTCTTTTTCTTCTTTGGATATGAAATGTCTTGCCATTTTTTTATTTTAATTTTTTTAATTTCTTTTGCATTTTATAGCTGATTTATTTTTTTAATTAGGGTTCGTTTAGTTGCACTAAATTCCATGATATTTTCCACCTGATTAGACTGTTAATCATGAAGTATCATGATATATTTGGTTCAACCAAACAAACCCTGGGTTTAGGTTTTGGTTTATGTTTTGGTTCCTTTCAAATTGCACTTACCAATTATTTTGTGTACAACATAAACTTAAGCTGTATCTAAGGTGCCTGCCTAATTCAGAGCTATTAATGTTTGAAAAACATCAAACTTATTAATCCAATGCATCATCCCACCTTTCCAATAAGTTGGCCCCACAATAAGGATGATCTATCGAAAAATCGGCCCCATTTAATCATTTGGTGGGTCAGACCATAGAAAACAATTGAAAAGTTAAAAAAATAAAAGGGAGGTCCAATAAATGAGTAGATGGTTTTCTAACTGGGCTAGCAGGCGGAAAAACCACTTAATTACTTTATAATCTAACCAGATTTAGCCTTAAGCAATTCTTATGGTAAATTAATGAATCCCATGTTGGCCCATGTGAGAACTAATGAACCTCGATAGACGTATCGAGCATCACCCACTTTCAGTAGCCTCTAGTAATCCTCATAAAGTGATCCAAAGTTGCCTAGTTATTATCCAAGATCCTTATACATCCTCAGCGCTAAGGATTGATCAATTAATATGCGCATTCAAGTCTACAATCACGTGATCACAGCCTAGGTTAATAGGCCTCTAAACTGTTGACTTGAATTTCGATCCACCAATGTAAATGTTAGGGTCCATACGAGGATCTCATTCCATAGCCTATTCAAACCCCGTGGAGGGTAAGGGCAAGGATCAACTCTAAATTGGTTCCCAGTAATGAAGACCTTTTATCTTGACCTAAGTTAATTCCTTCATACAAGAGGACTATACATCTCTAAGATGGATGCCCATGGCTTTGTCCTAAACATATGTGAGAGTCCTAGTTCATCTGGGTACTGAGATACATGATACAACTCTCCCCAATCCATGACCACGGTGCCAGGACGAAGATGCCCTATATACTCTTTATATAACCTAATCAACATAAAGGAAAGTAAATAAATATAATACCAAATGTATTTAAGGCATATGACACATGTCCATGAAGGACCCATCATCCCTATCGCATCCACATAACCGGTGGATCGGGGCGCACATTGATTTTCTAAGGCATTAATTCCAATATAGGGTTTTAGGGTGCACTCAATATAGTGTTGCACCACCTTATGGCTTTGTTATTCTACACTGAAAGGAAGCCTGTCAACTTGCTTCTGTCATGCAGAGACTTATGATTTAATCCCCTCCACTACCAAGGTCATCCACCTATGATCCAAATTTCATATTGATCATAATAAAGTGGACCATTGATTTGGACCGTCAAATCAATGTGATCAAAACAGTTTTAATAATTAAAACAAAACTTGAACATTCGAAAATCATTTAAAAGCTTATTAAACCTTTTAAATGATTAGCCCAACGAAAAAAAATCACTTGATGTGTTCCTGATTTATGCTGCCCTAAATACTTACCATGGAAAACTCAATGGATCATTTATTGATCCATGAAAGAATTAATGAATCATGATGGATATACCCAACATCACGCACTTTCAATGGCCTATATTGTCATGCCCCAAATTTAAAACTCGGGCCCTACTACTTCCAAGTCCTGAACTCGGGTCGCGACAATTACCTCACCACTTACCAAACTTGCTGAATAGGTTAGCAAACTTTCCGAACACCAAATCTAGTTCTTGGCAGAGGGATTTTTTTTTTTTTTAAACGATTAATCTAATTAGGCGAGCTACAACCATATACTTGGTATCAATGCATACATCCAAGAGACGAACATGTCCTTCATATCAGACATAAGACGATACATCACCTCAACAACAAAGGTAGAAACGCTATCAAAGATCCAACAGCTCCTGCGGATGAACGTATCCTGAAAAAATGTGTGAAATATCGGCATGAGTAAACCACAACTCAATGAATCTATAGCGTGCCAGGAGTAAAACACGACTTATCGTGATATTTTCATAAAAACATTCAAAACAACCATTGTATGTTATCACATATGAGCATGCTATAACATGTGAACATACATTTTATGTTGATGTAAATGAACATGATATTACAACTGAACATATTAAAACATACCGTCATAGATGATCATTCCACTACGTAGAGGAAGATTACTGTGAATGAGCATATTACTGCATACAAATATTTGTCATAGTTCAATAGGTCATTATAGATGGCGGTAGGCCCAGGGTCAGGTACCACCCACACAGCTGGTCCGGGATCCCAGCCAAATCACGCCCCGTGTGGGGGTACTGTGTATGGGACGGGTGCGGCTTCGCTGGATCCCCTGATCCATCGAGGTGGGTGGATCCCTTACCGTGCAGTCCACTATATGATGTGTGTGTATTACATCCATGCTGTCCATTCATTTTGAAATCTAATTTTAGGGAATGATTTAAAAAATGAAGTAGATCCGAATCTCAGGTGGACCATAATATAGTAAACAATGGTACTCAACCATTAAAAGCTTCTCGGGGGTCACAAAAGTTTTGGGTCAAGCTGATATTTGTTTGGTATCTTCATCCATGTCTTTGTTACCTTTTCAACAGGTTGGATGGAAAATAAACATTCAAGTGGCCCCCATGAAGTTTTTAATGGTGTAGATTCAATCACTACTATTTCATGTGGTATGGTCCACCTAAGATTTGGATCTGCTACATTTTTGGGATGATGACCTAAAATGAGCTTTCAAAATGCATGGGCGGTGTAGATTAACGTACATACATCACAGTGGCCCCACAGTTGGGGGGATCCACCCAAACCGCGCCCCACTTTTATTTGGTGCGGTCCACCTGAAATTTGAGTCTGCTTCATGTTTTTGCTGATTACCTCAAATCAGCGGGCAAAACTGATGTACAGCGTTGATACACGACGCATACATTAAAGGGGAAAGTGGATTATGTCTTACCCTTACCTTGTGGGGCCCACCTTGGTTAATGCATTGTATATCCATGCTGTCCATCCGTTTTTCCAACTCATTTTGTACGTGATCCCAAAACTAAAGAAGATTCAAATCTCAGGTGGACCACACTGTTGGAAATAGTGGTGAATTATCATTAAAGACTTTTTGTGGGCCCAAAAAATATGGATCAGGCCAATCTTTGTATTTTCCCTCCATCCAGGCCTGTTTGACCTTATTAACAGATTCTATGGCAAATAAACATAACGGTGGGCCCTAGAAGGTTTTAATGGTGGGCGTTCAATCACCAATGTTTCCTGTGGTGTGGACAACCTGAGATTTGGATCTGCTTAATTTTTTTAACCAAATTCTAAAATAGTGCGAAAAAATGGACGGCCTACAACCCTCAATTTATAAGATAATCCATCTCGGACGGTTAAGATCATTTGACCAGAGGTAGGGCCACCAGAATAATGATCCCCATATGGAGAAATTCTCTTTTTCAAAGCAATCCCTGAAACAAAAGTAACACTACGTCAATGATACTAGCCATCCAACATGCGGTTTGCAAATAATCTTACGGGTGGAAAGAAGCATAGAGTGGTGCTTACCGAGTTACTCAGTACAGTAATGTCTGATAGGCCTACTGTGAATATATGTGGTTTATCCACGCTGTCCATCCGTTTTCCAAATCATTTTAGGGCTTGAGCCATTGAAGCATATCCAATGCTCAAGTGGACCATACCATAGGAAACAGTGGGAATATTGATTTCCACCTATGAAACCTTCCTAGGGCGCATAATGATATTCATTTGTCATCCAACCTGTTCATGAGATCACACAGACATGGATGAAGCGAAAAGAAAAAAAAAAAAAAAAAAAATCTTCTCGATCCAAAACTTCTGTGGCCCCCATGAATTTTTCAATGGTAGACTTTGAATTCACACTGTTTGTTGTGGTGTCGTCCACTTGAGGTTTGAATACGCTTCATTTTTCTAGACAAGAAATGATATCATCTGATAAAATGGATGAACGGAGTGGATAAAATACATAAATCACTGTGGGCCCCACAGAGTTTGCTGAGTTAGTACCCAACCCGGTTCCATTGGTTATGGTCTATCTACGATGGGTGGGATTCACTCCATGAAATGGTCCATTGTCAAATCCCCTTTTGCACAAAAAAAAAAAAAAAAAAAAAAAAGTATCTGTACCTTCACAGAGACGGGGTTTGGCTGGTGATCCGAACACCAGCTAGCTGATGTCAAAGCTTTGTGGGCCCCACCATAATGTATATGTTTTATCCACGCCATCCATCCATTTTGAGAGCTCATTTTAAGGCATGATACTAAAACTAGGCAGTTCCAAAGCTCAGGTTGGCCACACCACAGGGATTGAATATTTAACGTTTAAAACTTTTTGGGGGCCACGAAAGTTTTGGATCAAGCTAATATTTGTGTTTTCCCTTCATCCAAGTCTGAGTGACCTTACCATCTGCTTGGATAAAGAATAAACATCACGGTGGGCCCTAGGAAGGTTTCAACGGTTGAAATCATTCTCCCCGATGTTTCCTGTGGTGTGTCCACCTGAGCTTTGGATCTACTTATTTTTAAGCTTGTGCCGTGAAACGAACTCGAAAAAGGGATAGATGGCCTGGATAAAATACATACATTATGGTGGGGCCCTCAGAGCTTTGACACCAGCTATCTAGCTGGTGTTCGGGTCATCAGCCAAACCGCGTTCAGAGTACAGAAATCACCTGCTTCTCTGAACCCGTCAGGAAATCACATGGTACGTACGTAAATCACGGGAGCAGATTAGGTGCCGCGGATTGCCTAGTGAGTAACTCAGTAGCATACTGAGTAAACTATGTGGGGCCCATCGTAATTTAAATATTTTATCCACTCGGTCCATACATCTTAAAAGATAATATTTGGGTTGTAACCCAAAATTGAAGCATATTGAAAGCTCAAGTGAACCACACTACAGGAAAAGTGTGAAATGAATATCTACAGTTGAAAAATTCTTGGGTGACCACAGAGGTTTTCGATGAAGCTGATATTTGTGTTTTCCCTTCATCCATGCCTATGTGATCTTATGAACATGTTGAATGACAAATAAACATCACTGTAGTGGGGCCTAGGAAGGTTTCAACGGTGGAAATCATTATTCCCACTGTTTCTGCGGTATGGTTCACATGAGCTTTGGATATGCTTCGTTATAACCCCTTAAATGAGATGGAAAAACGGATAGGACGGCGTGGATAAACCATATACATTCACCGTGGGCCCAACAGCCCAAGACAGTGCGACCCTTACGTGGCCCACCTTGATATATTTATTCTATATCCACTCCTTTCATCCGTTTTTCAAGATTATTTTTTGGCACGAGCCCAAAAATGAATATGATCCAAGTATCAGGTGGGACCATACTATACGAAACAGTGGTGACTGAACACTCTTCCATTCAAAATGTCCTGGGCTCACCGTCGTGTTTTATCTACGTTATGTTTATTTTCCATCTAACGGTTGCTAAGGTCACATAAATTTAGACGAAAAAAAAAAACAAATATTATCTTGATTGAAAACTTTGGTGGACAACTAATGTTCAATGCCACTGTTTACGGGGTATGCATCTTGATCCGATCAATGCAGTGTAGGCTCATAGTCTTTTTATTAAGTGCAGAGTCATTCAAGTCATTCAAAGCTATGTATTCAAAGATAATGGCATTCATTTTTAACAGTCTCAATGTTGCCGTTTTAGCCATTTTAGAGTTTTGATTAATGTTTAAAAAAAATAGAGAGAAAGAGAAGGGCACTCCATAACATAGCATGCGCCCGAAGAAGAAGGCACAAAAAAATAAGTAGTTGAGAGAGGAAAAGGTATTGCAACTAATTTATAAGCAAAGTAAAATAAAAGCAGTAAATATGTCATTGCAATTAATTTATAAGCAAAGTAAAATAAAAGTAATAAATATGTTACTTGAGAAAATCGACTATTGGAGATGTGGGAGAGAGAAAAAGAGACCCGGCACTCTTCATAGAAGAGATTATTGGATATCTTTAACCCCAACCCTATTCCGTAAGATGTAGACAATTAACACGACTTGTATTGGTTGGATGATGACTTTGATCATATTGGATTGTTTTGAATATGATCTAGGGTCTAGATGAATGGGTTGGATCAACTAGATTTGATTCGATAGGCTAAGTAGGTTGGATGTTTCATATGGTTTAGATGAGTAGTTTTGATAATTTGGTGGTTTTGGAGGGGTGGTTTTGGGCATGTAGTTTTTGTTGGGTGGTGATTTTGGATGGGGGTTTATTAGGCTAGGTTAGATAGGATGGGCTAGGTTGGATGATTAGCTCTAAAGGGTTAGAACTAAGGCTAAGAGTTAGGCTTGGTTAGAATAGGTTGAAGAAGGGGTGGCAAGGTTGGATGGCTAGCTAATGAAGGGAATGGAGAGGGCTTGGGTGGAGAGTGGGTAGGAAATGGGGATGAGAGCTCCTTCCTTCTCCTATTTTTTTGGTGTGTAGAGAATGAAGGAGGTAAGGATATTTATAGGTGAGGGAGTGGCAATAGTGTGATTTTGAAATGTTTGGGGGGTAAAAGGTTATGTGGAGGCTTATAATTGGCTGGGGAAAGATGTCACTCCTTCATTGGTTAAAAGGATGGCATGGAAGGGTAAAAAAAGGGGGGGAGAGGGGCATTATAGGGAATTCAAAAGTGAGAGCTCAATTATTGCTAGGTTTTGAATTTTGTTCAAATTTAGCTTGAGTTTGGCTTACATCTAGAAGTTGGCTAGGCTTAGGATATGGCTTAGCTAGGCTTAGAAATTGACTAAGGTTTAAACTTAGCTTGGCTTGGCTTAGAATTTAACTAAGATTTAAACTTGACTTGAATTTGGCTTAAGACTAGTACTTGGCTTTGAACTTGATTTTAGTCCTCCAAGAGTTGAGAGATGTGTGCTTGTCCTTCTACAATTGGTCATCCCACGTAGTATGGAGTGTCCACAATGGGCCACAACAGTTTGCATCAAGTTGATATTTGTGTTTTCCCTTCAGATTTAGTGGACCACAAAAGTGTCATGTATCAGCATTCGCAACTGAAATAAGGTCCATTAATCAAACGGGGTACACATGTGACTTGAATGTATACTTTAAAAAATGGATGGTGTGGATAGAAAAGAAAGCTTGGAGATGAATAGTTTCTTAGCTTTGGATGAGAACACGACTTGCTTGTCGAAGTTTCCCACAGATGGTTGCTTTGACTTGGAGACAGCTAGCCTGCACAATACAGAAGAAGACTAAGAGGGTGGCCAAGTTAGACGAGTTCTCAAGGAGAATATAGTAGCTGGATTGTGCTCAAGATTGTGTACCTCTCATGTGAGGTAGAAGTCTTCGTTTTATAGTCATCGGAAAAGTAATCATGAGCCTTAGACATGGCTATGATAGCGGCTATGGTTATGGGAGAGATTCCCGCCAGATTGCATGATTCTGGAGACGTGGATTGAGCTTCGTAACGGCTAGTGACGTGTCTGTCCTAATTGGGCACGTCCCTGGTCTTTCACATGCGACAATGGCGATGGCGATTCAGGTCGGCGATAGTCCCATCATCAATGTCGACCCATACGGTAAGTCGGTATTCAAGTCAGAAGAGTGATCCGAAGTCGACCAGATACACATGTCGGTAAGAGTGATCCGAGCTGTTACCCTTATCAGCTCAGCTAGAGTTTTCCCTATATATATATATATATATATATATATATATATATATATATATATATATATATATATATAGAGAGAGAGAGAGAGAGAGAGAGAGAGAGAGTCTCAGTGTCCTACGCACTAGTCCGTAGAGACCTTATCTACGGTATTAATGTGCGATTGTATGAAGTGGGCCCCACCATGAAGTTTAAGTGAAATCCTCTCTAATCATCAAGTGAGTCCCCTCATTTTATCCATAGGGCCCAAAAATCAGTTGATTTGTTAGCTCAGGTGGGTCATTCGAGAATAAATAGTTTGGGAGAGGGACGCAAACCCTTGAACCAGTTAGAGGTAATATGTCTACCCTTAATTTGTTTTAGGGACCATCGTGATGATTATATGAAATCCACTCCAACCATTACGTGAGAAACTGAAATTTAGAATGAGATCCCAAAACTCAGCCCTACCCCTAATTCAAGTAGGATACACCAAGAAAACAGTTTGAAGGGTAGTTGTCTTCCTTGCACTATTTCTAATATTGGGGTCCACCTGAGTTATGGTTGGTGCTAATTTTTTCACCGTAGGCCTAAAAAAAATAACTCACCTAATGGTCGAAGTGGATTTTGAAAATAAATGACGGTAGGCCATCCAATATGGACCACCCCGTTACATTAAATTTACCTTACGAGACAGAGTCTCTGTTGCAATGAGTCGCTTACTGCCCTTTACGATAGTATTAAAATATTGTGGAGCCACCTTAATATGTTTGTTTTATCCACACCGTTCATTCGTTCCTCCATATCATTATAAGGCATGAGCCCAAAATTTAAGCATATCCAAAGCTCAAGTGAACCATAACAAAGAAAACAATGAGGATAATGACATCCACCATTGAAACCTTCCTAGGGTCCATAGTGATGTTTATATGTGATCCAACCTGTTAATAAGGTCATATAGACCTGGATTAATAAAAAATAAATAAATATCAGCTTGAACCAACACTTTTGTTGCCCTAAGGAGTTTTCAACGGTACGTGTTCAATTCCTACTGTTTCATAGAGTATGGTCCACTTAAGCTTTGGGTATAATTCAATTTTGGGCTTATAACCTAAAATGAGCTAGAGAAACTTATGGACAACATGGATAAAACACATATATTATGGTGGGCCCCATAGAGTTTTGGCGCAACTATAAGGGTGGTGAGATCCTTAATACAAGTCGACTCGGTGTTACCTAAATTATAGAAAGGGGTCGTCCAATTGAGGTGGTCCCAACATCATATATGTTTGAAATCCACTCCAACCATTAAAACTCACACTAAAAGCTAGGCCCAGAGCTAAAAAATCAGCCCTATCCATGATTTGAGTGGGCCACACAAAGGGAAACAATTTGGAGAGTGAGTGTCATCTCAACACTGTTTGTACTCGTGTGGCCCACCTGAATCAAGGATAGGGCTGATTTTTTTACCCTATGCTTAACAAGTCGTAAATAGTTATTTACGATTTGGAATTATTGTTAGGAAGTCTGGTCCATTCAGGTGGGCCCCACCATAACATGTATGTCAATTTTACTCCGTACATTAAATGCATTAGCCCATGTTAAGCATAGGGTCAAAAAATCAGCCATATCCTTGATTCAGGTGGGCCACACGAGTACAAACAGTGTTGAGATGACGCTCACTCTCCAAATTATTTCCCTTTGTGTAGCCCACTCGAATCATGGATAGGGCTGATTTTTGGGCTATGGGCCTAACTTTTAGTGTGAGTTTCAATGGTTGGAGTGGATTTCAAACATATAGGATGGTGGCCTACCTCAATTTAGGTAACGCGTAATCAACTTGTGTTAAGGGTCTCACCACCCTTACAATGGTGCCATGTTTTCCATCAGTTTCTCTAGTTCATTTTAGGTTAAGCCCAAAATTGAGTTATACTCAAAGCTTAAGTGGACCATACCATAGGAAACAGTAGGAATTGAACACATACCGTTGAAAACTCCTTGCAGCAACAGAAGTGTTGGTTCAAGCTTATATTTGTTTTATTTTATTAATCCATGTCTATACGACCTTATTAAAAGTTTGGATAACAAATAAACATCACTGTGGGCCCTAGGAAGGTTTCAACGGTGGATGTCATTATCCTCAATGTTTTCTTTAGTATGGTCCACTTGAGCTTTGGATATGCTTCAATTTTGGGCTCATGCCTTACAATGATATGGAAGAATGAATGGACGGTGTGTATAAAATAAACATATTAAGGTGGGCCCCACAATGTCTTAATACTATCGTAAAGGGCAGTGAGCCCCTCATTGCAAAGGGACTCATGTCACGTTACGTAAGGTAAATTTAATGTAACGGGGTGGTCCATCTTAGATGGTCCACCGTCATTTATTTTCAAAATCTACTTCAACTATTACGTGAGTGGCTTGGTTTTAGGCTTACGGTGAAAAAATCAACACCAACCATAATTCAAGTGGACCCCAATATTAGAAATAGTGTACAAGAAGACATCTACCCTCAAAACTGTTTTCTTGGTGTGGCCTAGTTGATTCATGGGTAGGGCTGACTTTTGGGCTCTCATTCTAAATTTTAGTTTCTCATGTAATGGTTGGAGTAGATTTCATATAATTATCATGATGGTTCCTAAAAAAATTCAAGGGTAGACATATTACATCTAACTGGTTCAAGGGTTGGCGTCTATCTCCCAAACTATTTATTCTCAAATGATCCACCTAAGCTAACAAACCAACTAATTTTTTGGCCTTATGAATAAAATGAAGGGACTCACTAGATGATCAGAGTGTATTAATTTCTCTTAAACTTCTTAGTGAGGCCCACTTCATACAATCGCGCATTAATACCGGTCTCTACAGACTAATGCACAGGAGACCGGGACTTTATATATATATATATATATATATATATATATATATATATATATATATATATATATATATATATATATATATATATATAGGTCTATGACTATGATATATCCAAGCCATTGATCTGATGGCTCCATTGTGGATTAATAATGCTCAAATGATCTCTTCATTTGGTCAACTCTAAACTTTTCATTATTGACATGTAAGTACATGGTTAAGAAAAGCTACACCAACAATCTACATTTAATATATGAAAGCCAAAAGACTTTATGATTAAGATCTTTCAATTTAAGAGATTTTTTGGCATTGTTATTCCATGATGGGGGCCCCTGATCAACAGTTTGGATATTTGGATAAACATATTTCGATGATTCATATAAGAGGGGAAGGAGCTTTAGGAAGACATGGGCGCCAAATGACTTCTAAAACTAATAAAAAAACAATATTGAGATTTCCAAAATAATTGCAATCATCGAATATAAAGCTTTTATTAGGTCTACAACCCTTTAAAAAAGGGTACAATCATCTTTGAATATGTATCTCTGATTGAGTCGACATTGCATTAAATTGGATCAGCGTACATATTTCGAAAATCGATTGCGTATGAGTTTTTTTTCCATCACATATATATTAGAATTCATGGAGCTTAGGTTTCTAACTTCTCAAGTATTTTCACGGCCACCTCCTGCTAAATTCCTGTTATTGAGAACTTTGAAAATGTACCATCAACTTACCCTTCTTCCTTAATCACTGACAATTGGTTTAGATACCTTTTACATATTTAGTTGAGGATAAAGGCAGTACACAATAAGAAGATTTTCTATGTGCCTAACTATTTTCATGTAACAAGTAATTGAATCCAACCTTACAATATAATTGATGGCGTCCAGAATATTCGATAACGTTTTAAGCAACTCCAACATCTCTCATAGGTGATTTTCATTCTTAATCGGATTCACAAGTATCTCTACCATCCGTTTATTAATAACCTTCAATTTGTCATCTTTAATTTCAAATAGCTTCAAAAGTGAATGGATTGATTCATTCGAATGTATTAAAGTATCATTTATAACATTCACTATGTCCTCTATTACATTCAACTCACACAACATTATCTTGATGGAATGAAGGGTTAATATCTTATTAATAATTTTGGTCATTTGGATCCTAAAATCGAGGCTTTCAATCTACAAAACCCTGAGGTACAAAGAGATGACATTCAATTTCTTCTCTATTATCTACTTCATTTAGTCGTCGGGACAAGTACAAGATGATAGCCATGACATCATCTTGTACTTGTGGTTGGTAACAGTGGCATCAGCTACAGTAATATATCTACCTCAAACTTGAAGATGATCTTTATGCGTTCTTTTTGCTTATCAAGTTCTTTGATCAATATTTTCTGTTTGTACATTAGCTAAGAAGAGATCCCTTAATCATCGTGGGCCACATCAATGTCGTCTATTGTTTCGATCCCTGGTCCTTGCACCAATGCGAGATCTTCTTGCGTATTAATCAGTAAATAGGGATGAATTTAATAGAACATGTCTCATGTGTGGACATGTCTGTTTTCCATTGTTCAGTCATTTCTCTATGAATTCAATTGAATGTATTTCACTTTCGTTGAAATGCTCAGCTAAAGTGATGTATGACGTTTAAGGGATAAGAGGATTTTCTTCAACAATGCTAGCAATGTCGTGAGTACCCTCATTGAGACTAGACAAGATTCTGCTCATCTTGTCATTTTGGGCTTCTTTGAAACCCAAGTATCTGCACTTTTTCTGCCCAAAATTGTGATTGTGTAGAAACTAATCGAGCCCATCTAATTTTTTACATGCCCATAATGCGAGTAGATTTCTAGTGCTTTTGGTTCCTTGAACATCCTGTGCACCTACTTTTTGTTAGAACTTCATATTTAATGTGAGTGTGGTTGTATAAAAAAAATGTGAATTTTTACATTCTTCAGCTTATGATTGAATAGCTTAACTTGATTTTTTTTGTCCTAATTGGAATAGAATCTCCATTAATTCCTAAATTCCTGTCATTACTGATTGATTGTCCCTACCTAACTACATGGTAGTGGTCTAGGGAGTGCAATTGCTAGAGCACAAGAGAATGAAGAGTAATGATTTTAGCAAGAGCAGTTGGATGAACTACTATAGTGAGTTTAATGACTACTAGAGTATAGTAGAGTAGAGTAGAGTCTAATGGTATAAACTATTCTATAATAATTTAGAAACATTTCTTAATTTTGTATGCATAGTTGTAGACGTGTGACCAACAGTATATAGAGAAGTGACTGAAAATGAGAAACGGATCTGCTTGCACACAAGAGAGTTCTAATAAATTTATCCATATTTACTAATAGATCTACCCGCAAGAAGATCTTGTAATAGTGTAAGGACCAAGGGATTGAACCAGTGGTCGACATTGATATGACTTAGGATGATAAAATGATATCTTTTGATCTAATGTACAAATAGAAAATGTTGATCAAAGAGCTCGATAAGAGGAAAGAATGCATCAAGATGATTTTCAAGTTTGAGGTAAATACATTACTATCGCAATGTTACTGTTACCAACCACAAGTAGAAGATGATGTCTTGGCGATCATCTTGTACTTGTCTCATGACGATTAAATGAAGTATATAATAGAGTATAACTTGAATGTAATCTCTTTGCACCTAAGGGCCTCGTAGACTGGAAGCTCGATTTTATGACCCAAACGACCAAGATCATTAATGAGATATCAACCCTTCATCTCATTAAGATAACGTTGGGTAAGTTGAATGCAATAAAGGCCTTAGTGAGTGTTCTAAATGATACTTCGATGACTACGAATGAATCATTTCATGCACCTTTGAAGCTATTCGAAATTAAAGATAATGAATTGATGGTAATTAATAAAGGGGTGGTGGGGGTACTTATAAATGCAACCAAGCATGAAAATTACATGCTAGAAATGCTGGAATTGCTTAAAATGTTGTCAAGTATTCTGGAAAGCCGTCGATTATCTTATAAGATCGGATTCAGTTATTTGCTTAATGAAAATAGTTAGTCATAGAAAATCTTCTTATTGATGTGTTATTTTTATCCTCATCTTAATTTGTAAAAGGGATCTGAATCAGTTGGCAATGATCAGTGAAGAAGAGTAAGGGAAGTTACAAATCCAAGCTCCATAAATTCTTAAACTAAGGAGTCTTTATTTGATCTATCACGGATGAGAGAATCTAAGGAGAGAATAAGTATACCTTTGGTAGGGGTTAAGAAAACGTGACAACTGTTTACTGGTGGACTACACAAAGAAAAGAAGGAGAATAGATGGTGGTGATGTGAAGTGGGAAGAGAGAGAGAAAAAAGGAAAAAAAAACTCTTTGAAAGTTTCAGGGTGTACATCAAGTATAGTGCTCCACCACCTTACGGACTTTGGTATACCATATTATAAAGGAACCTGTCAAACTGTTTCTAATTTGCACATGCCCCCTCCACTGTCAAGGTCATCCACCTATGATCTGAATCTAAGGCTGATCATGAAGTGAACCATCAGATCTAGGCCATCAGATTATCATAAATGCAATAAAGTAGTTTTAACAGTTAAAATAAAACTTTAATGGTTGAAAACCTTTCAAAAGATGAGAATCTTTTAAGTGTTCGACCGAGCACAAAAACTACTTAATTACTTTATGATCTAACTAAATTTAGCCCCAAGTCCTATGATAAATTTGTGAATCCCATGTGAGAACCAATAAACCTTGATAGATATAACCAGCATTACCCACTTTCAGTAGCCCCTAAAAAACCTCATAAAGTGAGCTAAAGCTGCCTAGTCATGATCCAAGATCCTTACATATCCTCAAAGCTAAGGATTGATCAATTAATATGCGCATTCAAGTCTATAATCACATGATTACAACCCAGCCTACCCAGGTTAATGGGCCTCTAAACTGTTGACTTGAACTTCGATCTTCCAGTGTGAGTGTCTAGGGTCCATACTAGGATCTCATTCCATGGCCTATTCAAATCTTGTGCAAGGTAAGGAAAAAAAAAAAAAAGGATCAATTCTAAGTGGAGACCTTTTATCTTGATTCAAATTAGTCACTTCATTAAAGAGGACTATACATTTATAAGATGGATGTCCATAAAATTGTCCTAAACATATGTTTGAGTCCTAGTTCATCTAGGTACTGAGATCCATGAAATACAACTCTCCATATTTCGTGACCGCATGTCTAATCTTAATTTCTCTAGGATGAGGATGTCTATATACTCTTTATATAACCCAAACAGCAAAATAGAAAGTAAATAAATGTATTTGTTGGGCTTGAGTTTTAAGTTGGGCCTGTTCAACTTTATCTATTTGTTAGACCATGCTTGGCCCATCAACAACCCTAATTGAATGGTTAACATTCTTCCTCTCTGAGATTCTGGTGTATGTGCCAGCCACTGAGGCTACCAATATCTAAAGGGCACTGAACAACCTTTGTACTCAGCCATCATGTAATGCCCCTTCATTTAATGGTGGTGTAGATTCTTGTAATTGTTGGACATGGCCATGGCCCATCTTTGGCAATCGTTTTTACGCCGTTAACTTGATAGATTTTAGAGTTTATTTTAACGGAATATTAATTCTAGGTCTCAAGTCAGTACAGTCCACCTAGCAGATAACTTCCAACCTATTAAGTGTATTTGAAATCCAACCCTTCCAATATGTTGGCACCACCATGGGGATCAGCTGATGTAGAAATCAGCCTTATCAACTCATCAGGCGGGCCACACAATGAAAACAATGTATAACCATTGATAAATAGCAAAATATAAGTGTGTTCTACTCGATTAGTCAATATGGTAGATTTGCGCGTAAGGTGATTTTCATGGTACTGGGGCCAGCCTATTAGATGGGTTGGATGTTGCACACACATGAAAGGTTGAGGTGATTCACTGGGTGGACCATAACTTATAGTTTCACCAGACGTGCTCTATCAATTCCAATGAATTGCTAGTTGCTACATGCAAAATAGGGCAAAAAAAAATCATCGTAACATAAGTGATGGACTGCATCAGAAAATGGGAAATAGGGAAAGCCAATGGTGACTTGAGTGGCCTAAACTGCTTATCAAATAATACTTAAAGAGTACCTACCTCCATGAGGTACCTACTGCTAAGAGCGGGCCATGTTGGTGTAACTTTCGTGAGATCCACCCAATCCATCAGGTAGGCTTCCAAATCTTTACTCTGCAACCCAAAAATCATGATGATTAAAAACTCAAGGAGGCCACACCATAGGCAACAAGTACTATGATGTGTGTTATCTAATTGTTAATCTGCTGGGCCTCGTGGGATCAAAGGATTGTCCAGAAGTCCAATAATGAAAAATATCCAATAGTCTAATACATAAAATAAATATCAATGCAGGTTGTACCCTGACTTCAATTTTCGGCATATACTATAAAATGAGTTTGCAAAATGGATGGACGGTGTAGATATACAATGCATAGATGGAGGTAGACCCAGGGCCAAGTACAACCCACATCGCTGGCTCAGGGATCCCAGCCAAATCACGCCCCGTATGGGGGTACTGTGTATATGGGACACTACCAAAGTCTATTTGACAGGTCAGTGAAGACCCCCTTCAATCGGGGAGCGGATTAGATGAGACCCCCGATCCATCGAGGTGACTGTGGGGCTCACAATGATGTATGTGTCTTAAATCCACACCGTCCAACCATTTTGAAATCTCATTTTAGTATATGATCCCAAAAATGAAGCGGAGTCAAATCTCAGGTGGACCACACCACAGAAACAGTCGTGATTGAATATCTACCGTTGAAAACTTCATGGATTCTACCGGAATGTTTATTTGCCATCGAACCTGTTGATAAGATCACAAACACCTAGATGAAGAGATCACATAAATATCATCTTAATCCAAGGCTTTTGTGGCCCACAGGAAGTTTTTAATGGTTGATCACCACTGTTTCATGTACTATGGCCCATCTGGGACTTGGAACTGCTTCATTTTTTGGATCATGCCCTAAAATAAACTTTCAATACGGATGAACGGCGTGGATGTAATCACATACATCACAGTGGCCCTAGAGTCAGGGGTCCCACCCACCTCGGTGGAACCGGGGTCTCAACTAATCGGCTCCCTTTCAATCGGTAGCTTACAAAGAATCCAACGGCCATTTGGTGATGCCCGTGAAACACCGACTTCGGTTAGGCGAGACTGTGGGGCCTACCTTGATATATAGGTTGTATATCCACACCGTTAATCCATTTCTCCAGCTCATTTTAGGCATGGGAAAAAATAAAGTCGATCCAAATCTTAAGTAAGTGGTGATTGAATGCACACCGTTAAAAACTTATTGTGGCCCACAAAAGTTTTGGATTAAGCTGGTATTTGTATTTTTCCTTCATCCAGGTCAAATTGAACTTATAAGCAGGATGGATGGCAAATAAACACTACGGTGGGCCTTAGGAAGTTTTTAACGGTGCATCTTCAATCACCACTTTCATATGGTACGGTCCACCTGAAATTTGAATCTGCTTCATGTTTTTGCTGATCAGCTGGCAAAACTGATGTACAGCGTTGATACACGACACATATATCAAAGGGGAAGTGGATTATGTGTTACTCTTTCTGTGTGGGGTCCACCTTGATGAATGTGTTGTATATCCATGTTGTCTATCCGTTTTTCCTACTCATTTTAGGACGTGATCCAAAAACTAAAGATGATCCAAATCTCAGGTGGACCACACTGTTGGAAACAGTGGTGAATTACCATTAAAGACTTTTTGTGGGCCAAAAAGAAATAGATCAAGCCAATCTTTGTATTTTTCCCTCCATCCATGGCTGTTTGACCTTATCTACAGCTTGTACGGCAAATAAACATAACAGTGAGCCCGAGAAGGTTTTAATGGTGGGCGTTCAATCACCACTGTTTCCTGTGGTGTGGCACACCTGAGATATGGATTAGCTTAAGTTTTTGAACCAAATCCTAAAATGGGCTGGAAAAATGGACGGCGTGGATATAAAGAGAAATAAGCTGGCCCCACGGTAAGGGTAACACCCACGGCTTCGTAATCAGCAGCTAAAATATAAAAATGAGCACAACCCTTATTTTATTAGACAATCCATCCCGGACGGTTAAGATCATTTGCTCAGAGGTGAGGCCACCAGGATAATGGTCCCCATAGGGAGAAATTCTCTTTTTAAAAGCAATCCCTAAAACTAAAATACACTAAGGGCCTATTTGGATGAAACGAAATAAGTTACTTTTTCTATTTATAGGCAGCAAATAAGTAACTTATTTCACATAAGTAAGTTTGGTTTATGATAATTAATAAGCAACTGTTTTACTAAAAGTATATAATTACTTCAACTAATAATTTTAGCTTTTCGACTTTGTCACAGGTTGCCTGAAGAGAAGAGGTAAAAAAGAGGTAAAGGATAGGCACGTTCTTTACCATCAAGGCAGGCCCCACATGAATAGACAGTGTTGGTGTGTACGATGGGTGCATGTGATGAGGCAGTGGATGTTGAAGGTGGGCCCCTCATGATGAATAATAACATTGACAATTGGCCATACATGATAGATGACCAACATCAAAGGCAGGCCCTACATAATGAATGGTGCATATCTAAGGTGGGACCCTACATAATGGACGGCCCACACAATGAATAGTCTGCATCAAAGGTTGGCTCCACATTGAAGGTGGGGCCCACATGATGGACAGTCCACATCAAAGGTGGACTCCACATGATGGCCAATTAATAATGGTGGGCTCCACATGATGGATGATCCACATCAAGGTGGGCCCCACATGATGGACAATCCACATCAAATATCGGGCTAATGAGAATGGCCCATATCCAATGCAAGGCTCTACATGATGGACAACCCACATAGGAGGTGGACCCAGATGATGGACGGTCCACATCAAAGGTGGACACCACATGATGGGCAGCGGATATTGAAGATAGGCCCTACATAATGAATGGTGCACATTAAAGATCAGACCCTAATGATAAATGGCCCACATCCAATGTGGTTCCCACATGATGGATGGCCCATATTAGTAGGGGCCACATAATGAACAATCCACATTAAAGGTTAGCCCCACATGATAAACAATATATGTGAGGCCACATAATGAACAATCCACATCAAAGGTTAGCCCCACATGATAAACAATGTATGTGAGAGGGACCAAATAAACTTGAGGAATGATTACTTATCATGTTGGAAACAAACATAATTTTTTACTTTTTGGATGATAAGTATGTTGTTTGCTAAACATACTTATTTACTAATTAAGTAGAAACCATAATAAATTACTTATCAAATAAGTAGCTTATATTAAGTACCTTACAATCCAAACGGGCCCTAAATGATCCTAGACATCCAATATGCGGTTTGCAAATAATCTTACGGGTGGAAAGATGCAGTGCGTACCGAGTTACTTATTATGCTCTTATCGTACTGAGCAAACTCTGTTGGGCCCACTGTGAATGTATGTGGTTTATCCACGCTGTCCATCCATTTTTCCAGCTCATTTTAGGGCTTGAGCCCAAAATTGAAGCATATCCAAAGATCAAGTGAGCCATACCACAGGAAACAGTGGGAATATTGATTTCCACCGTTGAAACCTTCCTAGGGCTCACAGTGATGTTCATTTGTCATCCAACCTGTTCATAAGATCACATGGACGAAGCGAAAAATAAAAAAAACAAAAGTCAGCTTATCCAAAACTTCTGTGTCCCACATGAAGTTTTCAATGGTAGACGTTGAATTCACACTGTTTGTTGTGGTGTGGTCCATTTGAGCTTTGGATTTGCTTCAATTTTTTTTTTTTTTAAGAAATGAAATCATCTGATAAAATCGGATGGACAGAGTGGATAAAATACATAAATCACTGTGGGCCCGACATAGACTTGGTGAGTTAGTACACAATCCGGTTCCATTGGTTATGGTCTATCTACGGTGGATGGGATCCACTCCAGGAATGGTTCATTGTTAAGGACGCGTCATACTCATAGTGTCCAAACTGATCATTGGAGGGGCCCACCTTGATGTATCCATTTATCCACACCTTCCATCCATTTTTTAAGATCATTTTAAGACTTGACAACAAGAATAAGGCATGTCCAACAGTCAGAAGTATTACCAAATGAGCTTTTTAACATTAAATGCACAAAGCATTAAATGCAAGAGTCATCTCTGGTGTGGTCTAGCAGACCGTTGGACATATCTCATTCTTAGTACCGACACTTAAAATGATCTTAAAGAATGGATGAAAGGTGTGGATAAACAGATACATCATGGTGGGCACCTCCACTGATCAGTTTGAACGATTTGGGTCGAAGGACGCAATCCGCGTTCCATTGTCAATCCCCTTGCAACACCAACAACAAAAAAAAATCATATCTTCACAGAGTACGCAAATCGCCTGCTTGAGCCGTACGGGTACGAAAATCACGGGATCAGAATAGGTGCGGGGAGCCCTGGCGTCTCGAGGATTGCGGAGTAACTCAGTAGCGTACTGAGTAAACTATGTCGGGCCCACCGTGATTTAAATATTTTATCCACTCCGTCCATACATCTTAACAGCTAATTTTTGGGCTGGAACCCAAAATCGAAGTATATTGAAAGCTCAAGTGAGCCACACCACAGGAAAAGTATGAACTGAATGTCTACTGTTGAAAAATTCTTGGGGTCTACAGAAGTTTCCCATCAAGCTGATATTTGTGTTTTCCCTTCATTCATGCCTACGTGATCTCGTGAACATGTTGGATGACAAATAAACATCACTGTGGGGGCATAGGAAGGTTTCAACTGTGGAAATCATTATTCCCACTATTTCCTGTGGCACGGTCCACTTGAGCTTTGGATATGCATCAATTTTAGGCTCTAACCCCTAAAATGAGATGGAAAAACGGATGGACGGCGTGGATAAACCACATACATTCACTGTGGGCTCAACAGCCCAAGACGGTGCGGCCCTTACCGCGGCCCACCTTGATATATTTATTTTATATCCACTCCTTTCATCGGTTTTTCAAGATTATTTTTTGGCACGGGCCCAAAAATGAATATGATACAAGTATCAGGTGGAACACACTAGACGCAACAGTGGTGATTGAACGCTCTTCCACTAAAAACGTCCTGGGCCCACCGTCGTGTTTTATTTACATTATGTTTACTTTCCATCTAATCGGTTGCTAAGGTCACATAAATTTGGACGAAAAAAATAAATAAATTATCTTGATTGAAAGCTTTGGTGGACAATTAATGGTCAATGCCACTGTTTACTGGGTATGCATCTTGATCTGATCAATGCAGTGTAGACTCATAGTCTTTTTATTAAGTGTAGAGTCATTCAAAGCTATGTATTCAAAGATAATTGCATCATTTTTAACCGTCTCAATGTTGCCGTTTTAGCCATTTTAGAGTTTTGATTAATGTTTAAAAAAATAGAGAGAAAGAGAAGGGCACTCAATAACATGGCATGCTCAAGGAAAAAGTGTTGCAACTAATTTATAAGCAAAGTAAAATAAAAGCAGTAAATATGTCATTGCAACTAATTTATAAGCGAAGTAAAATAAAAGTAATAAATATGTTACTTGAGAAAATCGGCTAATGGAGATGTGGAAGAGAGAAAAAGAGACCCAACACTCTTCATAAAAGAGATTATCGGATATCTTCAACCCCAATCCTATTCCGTAAGATTTAGACAATTAACATGACTTGCATTGGTTGGATAATGGTTTTGATCATGTTCGATTGGCTTGGATATGATCTAGGGTCTAGATGAATGGGTTGGATCGACTAGATTTGGTTGAATAGGCTAAGTTAAGTAGGTTTGATGTTTCATATGGTTTAGATGAGTAGTTTTGATAATTTGGTGGTTTTGGAGGGGTGATTTTGGATGTGTAGTTTTTGTTGGGTGGTTTGAATGGGTGGTGATTTTGGATGGAGGTTTATTAGGCTAGGTTAGATAGGATGGGCTAGGTAGGATGATTAGCTCTAAAAGGTTAGAACTAAGGCTAAGGGTTAGGCTTAGTTAGGATAGGTTGAAGAAGGGGTGGCAAGGTTGGATGGGCTAGCTAAAGAAGGGAGTGGAGAGGGCTTGGGTGGAGAGTGGGTAGGAAATGGGGATGAGAGCTCCTTCCTTCTCTTATTTTTTGGTGGGTAGAGAATGAAGGAGGCAGGGATATTTATAGGTGAGGGAGTGGCAATAGTGTGATTTTGAAATGTTTGGGGGGTAAAAGGTTATGTGGAAGCTTATAATTGGTAAGGGGAAAGATGTCACTCCTTCATTGGTTAAAAGGGTGGCATGGAAGGGTAAAAAGAGGGGGGGAGAGGGGCATTATAGGGAATTCAAAAGTGAGAGCTCAATTATTGCTAGGTTTTGAATTTTGTTCAAATTTAGCTTGAATTTGGCTTACATTTAGAAGTTGGCTAGGCTTAGGATATGGCTTGGCTAGGCTTACAAATTGACAAAGGTTTAAACTTAGCTTGGCTTGGCTTAGGATTTAACTAAGATTTAAACTTGAGTTGAATTTGGCTTAAGACTAGTACTTGGCTTTGGGATTGATTTTAGTCCTCCAAGAGTTGAGAGATGTGTGCTTGTCCTTCTCCAATTGGTCATCCTGCCTAGAATGGAGTGTCCACAGTGGGCCACAACAGTTTTGCATCAAGCTGATATTTGTGTTTTTCCTTCAGAGTGTCATGTATCAGCATTCGCAACTAAAATAAGGTCCATTAATCAAGCGGGGTACACATGTGATTTGAATGTATACTTTAAAAAATGTATGTTTTCCTATTACAGTGTGGTCACCAGATGACCAGCACATGTTCATGTGGCCCCCACGAGATATGGCCCAGATATGGTGCAATCTTCCTGGCCCATGATATGAGTGAGCAGAGGATAGTTCCAAAATCAGACCGACACAGTGCTCCTTGCTGTCCACCAGACAGCCAAGTAAATGATTAAATGTGGTGGTGATCCAAATTCAATGAGAACCATCAGATGATCATGATCATATGTATAAGTTTTGAGTCTGTATCCACTGTTAGCTGCCAAACAGGAAATTTCTATTTGAAGCCTTTTCATTGGTCTACATCACACTGCATAACATCAGTGTGATCAGGTTGCACTGGGGATGTGACTAGGTTGCAGACCTATGTGATTACTTGGACCAATAAAAAAAGGCTCTAAACAAGGATTTTCTGTTTGGCAGCCAACAGAGGATCCAGATTCATAAGTTTTGGTCCATGTGCCATCCGCACTAACAAGAACAGCTCATTTGTGACATCATCTCCATCCTTCAGGCCTGACTTCTCATGTTCATTGTACGCCTATAAAATCAGCCCCATTCAAAACTTGTGTGGGCCACATCAAGGGAACAAGTAAAGTAATACCTAAAAGCAGTGGTGCCCACCTAAGTTTTGAATCAGGAAGTTTTTGGAGTATCCTCATCTCAGTGAGGCACACCTAATGAATGGTCTGGATGGAATATACACCCTATGGTGGCCCTCACATAGAAACCTACAATTGGGTTTTCTTTTGCATGCCCATTTTTCTTATATTGATTCGTCATTCTAGAATTAGTGGGCCCACATTTGCGGACCACCTAAGACTTGCAAATTTCTCAATTTGTGCCAAAGATTGGATGGTTAAAATCTTATTATCTGATTCAAATCCAAATTTAACCAGTCAGTTGCTGGGGTTCAATCATTTTATATTTCTTCGAAGAGGTTTTTTTTTAGTGATTTTAACTATTTGGACGGTTTAGATTTGAGGTGCATGCCACTCGTATAGCAAGAGAACCTCATGCTCGTAATCCAATGAAGAAGCCTTTAATACTCTCTGGAAAAGGGTAATACACAGAGTACTTAGAAATTACTCGGAAATCAAGAGCTTGAGTTGACATGCAAGAAATTCAAAAAATATCGGGTGATGGATTCACGATGCTCAAAAAATCTCTTAATTCTCTAAACTTTCCATCATCGACATGTAAGTACTTTGTTAAGAAAAAAATACACCAACAGTCTACATTCAATATATAATAGCCAAAAGATTTGATGATTAAGATCTTCCAATTTCAAAGGACTTTTTGGACATTGTTAATCCATGATGGACGCCTTCATATCAATGGCTTGGATAAACCAACCTCGGCCCCATATTTACATATTATGTATCAAATAGGGAAGTTTTTTATCCTAGACTAATAGGAAATTAGGCCTCTAATAGCAGAAGTTCACTTAAATCACTCAAAAGGCAAAGCCTAATCTTTTCATTTCACATCCAAATAGAATTGCCATTAGATGAATAGAATGATCAATCAATGAGATTTTTTAAACATAAATTATTCTTGGTAGGTACCTTATTTCGTAATTACTTTTATTCAATATTTTTATGGGTTGGTACATACACCCCACTGTTAGTACACCCACCCACATTGTTAGTCACACAACAATGTTAGGCCACCCCCACTTGGGAATCGATACTAAGACCTCAAGTGTTGAAACGAGGTTATCTTCACTTGGTCTACCACTTGAGCTATAAATCCGGGTGTAATTACTTTTATTTAATTGGCACCAAAGAAGTTAGGGCTTTCGATTCTGCGAAAATCTTTCCACTTTTAATCCTTCATCCTTTCAATCAAAGGAACGTTTTAGAACATTTGGGTAAATATGGAGAGTCTTAAGCATTTTATGAGAATATCATATACTCTCACGGATTTTCGGATAAAAACTCGTATTTCTTCTCAGTGTTCTTGTTCAATTCAATTTATAAATTAAAACCCACCAAAAGATATATTTCTCATAAGATACTACCACATACATTAGGTGAGAAAAATAAAATAAAAATGTGTTCAAAGCTCAACAGCATAAAACTCAAATAAGCTTAAATCAAGCCCATGTTATCTTAACGCCAACGAGGACATAATTGTGAGAGATTTGCCTCAAAATGTAATATGATGAGATTGCCATTTTATTCTCTCTTTTTTTTTTCTTATAATTTTTTTTGGATCAGCTGATCGTTTGAAAATTTTACTTTATGAAATAATGCAATATGATGCATTAATCAACATAGATTGTTCATTTTCCTAGCCATTGATCAGACGGCTAGAATTCTCCAATAAAAATTGATGGGCAATCAAATGTGGGCCCCTCCGCATGATGAACATTCCGAATCACTAATTTGAACTGTCATGATTAGTTTTGAGTAGTTAGTGAACTGTGATCGCATACGATAGGGCTTGGCCTTCTGCGCAGCTCAACAGCTTATTGTGACACTTAATTAAGAGCTTATTGTGACACTTAATTAAGAGAGTGAAGAGCCGTTTTGGCGGGCGTACTATTACCACTATGTACCACACCACCAAGCAGCTCGCCTGAATGCCAAGTCTTCCTCCGCTGACAACTCGACATCGAGGAGAGTCAGCCCTTCCCACATGTCAAGTTTGTTGGGGTTAGGAGCCCCGCAGCGGAAGCAATCAAAGCAGGCGAGGAACACACCACAATGGCAATCAACAAGCAAATCATCACACACAAGAAGGCAAACCGATTTTTACGTGGAAAAACCCCTCAAGGGTAAAAAAACCATGGCACAAAGCGACACCAATCCACTATGAATAAGAAGTTACAAGAGATTACAGAAGAATACCCTGGATCACAGCCCATTAGAGAAATCCCAAGCTACCCGAAGCTAATTCTTACATGAGGAGGACAAACCCATCCCTTTCCCTCAACCCAGAGAACTCCAAGCTTCCTCCTTAGCTTCTTTCTCTCACCCTAGAATCCCTCTCAATCCCTTGGCCCATTGGCGGCAACCCTAATCTCGGATTGCATCTCCTTAAATAGGAGAAAAACTGGAATTAGAAACTCCTTGCCCAAATCCGCGCAAGAAATCAAGTCCAAAAAGGAAACTGCCCGACCGGTCGGATGGCCCAAAAACAGTCCAGCGTTCCTGCTGCCTTGATCCCCACGTGACCGACCGGCCTGCCGGTCGGTCGGTGGTCTTCATGCTTGAAGGTTTGAGGCGTCCAAGCCCAACAAAGTTGAATAAATGAATGCAGCCTCAACCAGAGAGATCAACCTGCGCGTTTTCGGTCTATCGGGCCGCCGGCGGCGCAGAACGAACTAATCCGCGACCGGCAAGTTTTCCGAAACCGGACTGAATTGTGACTTTCCAAACCAGCTTCAAAACGTTAATTAATCAGATACAATAGATCTTAATATATTCGTGGGGCGTTTGACAATTGGGCATGCCACTGAGTGACATGGGTCCTGGGTGCAACACTTGACTGAGTGAGATCTTAGTCTATTCATGCAGTGCTTGACTGCTAGGTGTGTTGATTAGTCACAAGAGTGAGATTATTCATGCAGTGCTTGACTGCTAGGTGTGTTGATTAGTCACAAGAGTGAGATTATTCATGCAGTGCTTGACTGCTAGGTGTGGTGCTTAGTCACAAATGCGTGAGATAGACCTTAATGTACTGGTGCAGCGCTTAGCTGCAGGGTATGACACAAATTTGAATGCCAAGGGTGTGACACTAAGGGCCCGCTTGGATTTTAAGTTACTAAAGATAAGCAACTTATTAGATAAGTAACTTATCTTATTTTGGCTTCTACTTAATGAGTGGATAAATATGTTTGGTAAAAAATACACTTATCATTCATAAAATAGAAAAGCATGTTTGGTTTTCAACATCATAAGTAATCATCTCTCAAAGTCTATTTGGTCCCCCTCACATTTACTGTCCATCATGTGGGGCCAACCTTTGACGTGGATCATTTATTGTATATCGTCTATCATGTGGGGCCCACCTTGGATGTGGGCCATTTAGCATTAGGGTCTGACCTTTAATGTGTACCATTCATTAGGTAGGGCCTATCTTTGATGTTGGTCATCCATCATATGGGGCCCACCATCAATGTTATTGTCCATCATGTGGGGCCCATCTTTAATATCCATGGCCCATCATGTGGTGCCCACCTTTTATGTAGACTATCCATCATGCGGGCCCAACTCCCATGTGGGCCATCCATCATGCGGGGCCTTCCTTGGATATGGGCCACTCTCATTAGGCCAACCTTTGATGTGGACCATTCATCATGTGAGGCCCACCTTGATGTGGATTATCCATCATGTGAAGCCCACCATTATTAATTGCCTATCATGTGGAGTCCACCTTCGATGTGGACTGTCCATCATGTGGGCCCCATCTTCAATATGGGTTGCCCATCATGCGGGGCTCCACTTGGATGTGGGTCATCCAACATTAGGGGGCGACCTTTGATGTGGATCACCCATCATGTGGGTCCACCTTGATATAGGCCATCATCATGTGGGGCTGAGATACAACATCCACTGTTGAGCCTAACTTTGATGTGAATTGTCCATCATGTTGGCCCCACCTTTGAAGTGGGTTGTCCATCATGCCAACCCTCATGATATGAACCATCCATTATGTGGGCCCACATTAATATGGGATAATACATCATGTGGGGCCGTCTTTAATGTGGATCGTCCACTACATGAGCCTCACCTTTGATGGGATAGTCCATCATGTAGGGCCTCCTTTGATATGGACTAGATGAGAGAGCAACACCTAACATGAACCATGAGACAGAGCATATCAGCTTCTCCTCTCTTCATTTCTCCATGTTCTTCTCTCCAGCAACTTATGAAAAATAGAAAAATTAAAAAAATTAGCTAAAGTGATTTTGTCCTCGTTCTGAGTAAAAATGTTATTTATAATTATTCATAAACCAACTTACTTATCTAGAATAAGTCATGTATTCAGAAGAAAAGTACTTTATTTGGTGGTATCTAATAGCTAACTTTTTGTTTTTTACTGATTAAATTAATAAGCTACTTTTTCAACTTAAGTTAATAAAAGAACTTATGTGATAAAAGTTTTCCTCTATGTGTGGGTTTTTTTTTTTTTTTTGCCTTTTAACTTTTCGACTTCTCTCTCTTAACTTCAATGTGTTGGATGGTCCATGGAGGCCCCACATGATGGACAATCCACATTGAAGGTAGGGTCCTTGCAATGTAAGGTCCATATCAAAGGTGTGCCCCATGATGGATGGTCCATATTAACATGGACTCACATAATAGATGGTCCACATCAAAGGTTAACGCTTAATGATAAATGGCCCACATCCAAAGTGCTCTCCATATGATTAGATGACCGACTTCAAAGGTAGAGCCCACAAGGTGGATGGTTCACATCAAAGGTGGGCCCCACATGATGGGCAATAGACATTAATGGTGGGCGCACATGATGGATGATGCACATTAAGGTGGGCCCCTCATAATGGGTGGTCCACACCAAAGGTTGGCCTCTAATGATGAATGGCCCACATCCAAGGTGAGTCGACATGATGGACGACCCACATTGAAGGTGGGGCACACACAAGGTGGGCAATCCGCATCAGAGGTGGGCTCCACAACATGGATGACCCACATCAAGGTGGGCCCAACATGGTGGATGGTTCACATCAAAGGTCAGGCCTAATGATGAATGGTCCACATTCAAGGTAGGCCTTGCATGATATATGGCCTAAATAGAAAGTGGGCCCACAAGATGGATGGTTCACTTCAAAGGTGTGCTCCACATAATGGGTGGTGCAAATTGAAGGTGGGCCCCATGTGATGGATGAACCATTTCCAAGTGGGCCCCACATCATGGACGGTCTACAGCAAAGATCAACCTTAATGATGAATGGCCCACATATAAGGTGGGCCCGCACAATGGACAACAAACATAGGTGGGGCCCAAATGATGGATTGTCCACATCAAAGGTGTGATTCACATGATGGGTAATGGATATTGAATGTGGGCCCGATATGATAAATGACCCACATTAAGGGGGGGCCCACATAATGGACGGTCCACATCAAAGTCAACCACTAATGATAAATGGCCCACATCCAAAGCAGACCTTGTGTGATGGACAACCCATTTCAAAGGTAAGGCCCACACGATGGACGGTCCACATGAAAGGTGGGCCCCACATGATCAGGTGGGCCCCACATAATGGCCCACATGATGGATGAACCATGTCCAGGTGGGCCCCACATCATGGACGGTCCATAGCAAAGGTCAACCTTAATAATGAATGGCCCACATACAAGGCGGGCCCGCACAATGGACAACCCACATAGGTGGGGCCCACATGATGGACTGTCCACATCAAAGGTGGGCTTCACATGATGGGCAATGGATATTAAATGTGGGCCCCACATGATAGATTACCCACATCAAGGTTGGCCCCACATAATGGACGGTCCACATCAAAGTCGACCTCTAATGATAAATGGCTCACATCCAAAGCGGGCCCTGTGTGATGGACAACCAAATTCAAAGGTAAGGCCCACACGATGGACGGTCCGCATGAAAGGTGGACTCCACATTATGGACAGTGGATATTGAAGGTGGGCTCCACATTATGGGCGGTGGATATTGAAGGTGGGGCCCACACGATGGACAATAACATTGATGGTGTGCCTCATGATGGCTTGCCAACATCAAGGTGGGCCCCACATAATGGACAGTCCACATTAAAGGTCGGTCCCTAATTATGAACGGTCCATATCCAAGGTCGGCTCCGCATGATGGATGGCCCACATTGAAGGTGATGCCCACAGATGAACAGTCCACTTCAAAGGTTGACCCCACGAGATGGATGGTGGGTTTATATTAAGGGTGGATCAAGCAAGCCTGAGACATAAGTACTTATGTGCATTGAAAAACAAACATTTCTACTTTTTGGCCGATAACCATGTTATTCGCGCGCGCGCGCGCGCGCGCACACACACACACACATATATATATATATATATAGAGAGAGAGAGAGAGAGAGAGAGAGAGAGAGAGAGTATAGAAACCAAGATAAACTACTTGAAGTACAAGTAGCCTAAAGGACCCTAATTTGAATGCCTATTCCTTGACATAGCACCAATAAGCATGGATTTTATTATCAATTACCCTATCTTCTAGCATGGTATTTTTTATTTTTTTTATATTTGCAATTTAACGTGTTTTGATGTGCCATGGACCCAAGATGAATTTTTTTTTTTTTACTACTTAATTAGGGTGTGATTCCAGGCCCAAGTTGACCCACCTATGATCAATGGTGTAGGAGGAGAGCACTGCGGATTTCACTTTGACTTGGATACTACTGTGATGATATGATCACAACCTCTTCGATAAAAGGACCCGCAAAATGCATGCCCGTAACTCTATGGCTATGATTATCTATTTCATGCTTATTTTTCCGTCATCTATAATCTACATAGGATTCCTCTTATCCAACAGTCTTTATTGTTCGTTGGTGATTCCACATTGAAAATTCTCCCATTGTTAGATACCGTTAATTTGAGACACTTAGATGCATGCAATTTTATTTTAGGGATTTTTACAAAATAGTACCTCTTTAATATAATATTTACATCCCAGTACCTTTTTAAATTACTTTTTTCATTAAGATGCCTCATTAATCAAATTATTGACAAAGGATACCTTCTGTTAGTTTTTCTTGAACTTCCGTTATAATTTTTCTAAAATGACAAAAATACCCACAACTAATGAAGTTGCTTAAGAAAATGGAAAAGGTAACCAAAAATGTAATTATCTTAGTGAGATGTAGTCATAAAAAAAGGAAAAAAAAAAATCTAAAGTTTTCATAGGAGGCAGATTCCATTGTGACTTGGCTACAAATCAGTGCTATGTGGACCCACTATGATGCATGTGTTTAATCCATTCTGTCCATCCAATTTTTCCAGATTATTTTAAGGGCATGAGGCCAAAAATTAGGCAGAAAGAAATCTCAGATGAACTACATCGAAGGAAACAGTGGTAATTGAATGCCCACCATTAAAATCTTCCTGTGGGCTACAAAAGTTTTGTATGAAGATGATATTTGTTTTCTTGTCTTTGTCCTTATCAACAAGTTGGATGGCAAATAAACATTATGGTGGGCATTTATGTGAGTCCCATGAAATTTTTAATGGTGGGATTCAATCAACACTGCTTCCTATGGCTTGGTCCACCTGATGTTTGGATCAGTTGAATTTTTGGTTCATGCCTTAAAAGTAAGGAGGCAAATATACAATACATACATCAAGGTGGCGCCACGGTCAAGGCCCCACCGTGTTGGGTGAGGAAGGGTCAGTACGTAATCAGGAAATCCTCCTACCCATTGCGTACAACCCCACTAGGACCTAGCTAGAGTCAGACGGTCTTGTCAAGGGCTCTATGGGGCCCACTGTGATGTTTATGTCTTATCCATATTGTCAATCCTGTTTTGACAGATCATTTTAGGGCATGACCCAAAAATGGAGTTAGATAGATGGCTTAAGTGGACCACACCACGGGAAGCAGTGGAGATTGAAAGTCTGTTGTTGAAAACTTTTTAGGGGCCACGGAAGCTTTGGATCAAGCCCATATTTATGTTTTCCCTTCATCTAGATTTATTCGACCTTGTGAACATGCCGGATTGCAAATATCATGGTGGGCCCTAAGAAGTTTTCAACGGTAGAAGTTCAATCCCCACTTCCTATGATGTGATCCACTTGAGCCTTTGATCTTTTTGAATCATGCCATGAAATGATTTGGCAAAATAAATGGAGGGCGTGGATAAAACGTATACATCACGGTGGGCTCCACAAAGCTCATGACATGACCTGTCTCTAGCTAGGTCACAGTGGGCTAAGTACCCATTCCGCATCCAATGCCGCAGCATAGTCTTTGACTTGCCTTGAACATAAATGCCGTTTGTACATGGGACTTTGTGAGCCCATCATGATTTATGCATGCAGAGCCAAATCTCGAGTGGACCCATCGTAAGAAACAATGGTGATTCAACACCAATCATTAAAATTTTCTTGGGGCCACAAAAGTTTTGGACGAAGTTGTACCTAAGTTTTCCCTTCATCAGGTTGGTATGACCTAAACGTTAGGATGGGCCCTAGGAAGTTTTTAATGGTGGGCCTTCAATCAACACTGTTTCCTATGGTGTGGTCTACTTGAGATTTGGATCTGGCTCATTTTTTGGCTGATGGCACTTTAAAATGATCTTTAAAAAAAAAAATGAATGGACGGCATGAATAAAACACATACATCATAATTCGCCCACATTGCATTCACCAGGGATTTTTTTCGAAGATTTTATATATATATATATATATATATATATATATATATATATATATATATATATATATATATATATATATATATATATAATTATACCTCATTAATGATAATTACACCTACTTATCTTTGGAAAGAAATTGCACACTGCCCTGCCCAGGAAATGGCTTTGTGGGGCCTATCAAGATTTATGGGTTTTATCCTCGCCGTTTATCCATTTTGTAAGGTAATTTTAAGGTATGATCCAAAAAATGTGGTAGATCCAAGGCTCATGTAGACCACATTACTAGAAGCAATGGTTTGAAACCTTATTAGGGCCCACTGTGATGTTTATTTGCCATCCAACCTGTTCATAAGATCACATAGACCTGGTCCACCTGGATGAAGGGAAAATGCATATATCAGCTTGATCCAAAACTTTTGTTGCTTCTAAGAAGTTTTTAATAGTTGCCGTTTAATCCCCATTCTGTGGTCCACTTGAGCCTTGGATATGCCTCAATTTTTGGCATATGCCCTAAAATAATATGCAAAAACAGATAGACAATGTGGATAAAACCTATATATTAGAGTGAGCCCCACATATCCCTTCCGAAACCTATTAATGTTTAGGGAAGAGGTAATCACGCTTCAACTTATCTTTTTAACCTTCTTATGCAACCTTGGGCATCTTTGTCATTTTAGGAAAAAATATAACGGTAGTTATAAAAAACCATCTGAAGGTACCTCTTTGACAATAACTTAATAAACGAGGTATGTTAATGAAAACACAATTTAAAAAGGTACCTAAATGTAAATACTTTATTAATGAGGTATTTTTTTTTGTAAAAATCCCTTTATTTTATTTAGATGCAAAAGTGTCATTTAGATGCATGCAATTTGTATGCCATAAGTAGTTGTTTCCTATTGTATGGTCCACCTGATAATTGGATTTGCTTCACTTTTGGGATAATGGCAAACGATATGGAAAAATGGATGGATGACGTGGATACACAATACATACATCAAGGTGAGGCCATGGTAAGGGCCACACTGTCTTGGGTGAGCCCGGGTCCTCACCTAATCCAAAGAGAGGGAAATGGATTAGATGTCGCCCCTGCCTCACCGAACACAATACCACCACAAACGTGGGGCCCACTTGGATGCGCATTTTGTATGTCTACGCTGTTTATTCATTATTCCAGGTTAATTTAGGGCATGGCCAAAAAACTAAGGCAGATCCTATTCTCTAGGAGACCAAAACACAAGAAATAATGTAGATTGACCATTAAAAGGTTCTTATGGGCCACACGAGCTTTGGATCAAGTTAATATTTGTGTTTTCCCTTCATCCAGGTCCCACTTGACCTAATCAACAGGTTGAATGGCTAATAAACCTTACAATGAGTCCTAAGAAGTTTTTAATGGTGAGCATTCAATTACCACTGTTTTCCTTACGGCATGGTCTATCTAAGATTTGAATCTGCCTAAGTTTTGGGCTCATGCCCTAAAATAATGATCCAAAATGAATGGACAGCATGGATAAAACACATACAAGCATTTTAGGGCCCATAAGAAATTGTAGATTTCTACTGATAGTGTCAATATGTAACGCAGGGAAGATTATCATCTACCTCAAGTATGCAAAACATTAAATTCACAAGAAATAAAGGAAAATTCGAAATATCTTTATTGATTAATGTGTTATGTGTATGATTTCTCAATTACATCATTAATAAAGAAAAAAAAAACCTTAGCTCGTATTTACAAAACAATAGCAAAATTCTAACTTTAATAGAAGTTATCCAAAATAGTAAAACTCATTTAAAGTTTAATTTGCCAAAAATAAAGTCTAAATAAATCTTATTGGAAGAGTCCAAACATAATTACAGGCAATTTTTAAAATGAAGCGTTTTCTTACAAAACAGATTGATGCGATCAATTTTGTGAGTCGGTTGACCTCGGATGGCCCGTTACGATAAAGATTGATAAGTTGCGCATCCTGTAATGATACATAGATCAAAAGTTATGGTTAATTTACTGTTGCACTTTAAACAACAATTTCTCCCGATCCGAAATGAATTTCTTCTATCCAGACGCCCATGAGGCTCAGTTACGCCATGTGCTAAGTAGGACTAGGTCCGAATATGACGAACTACTTCCGTTTCCATTTGGCCTTCATTTTAGTCCAACCATGCTAGGAATATATTTGTGTCATGTCTTACATTAGCATGCATCAAGGTGGGCCCCACAGTGTTTGGTGAGTCCTAGGTCGCACCTACTCTCCTACATAGACTTGGGTCGAAAGCTAGGTGGGGGCCACCATGGTGTTTGTGAAAAATCTATGTTTTCCCTCTATTTTTCAATATCTTTTTTTTATTGGTCATGCAATCCACCTCACTCTGTTAGCTGCGCAACGCACCCACACAATTAGTTACATGATGCACCCACCCACCAGTGGGGTTAGTGTCTCCTTAGCATTTTGAACCTGAGACCTACTGTTGAAACACCTAGGCGTCTTCCAGCTGTGTCTCCATCCATTTTTCTAGATCATTTTAGAGCATAACCTAAAAAATGAGGCAAACGGACTGCTAGATAGATTCATTTCATAGTCTAAAGATTGACCCGTTCAAACCTTCTCAGGTCTGCATCATTCTTTGAGCTCAAGGCCTCAAACCTTCTCAGGTCTGCATCATTCTTTGAGCTCAAGGCCTAAAATGGACTTACAAAACAGATGAACCGCGTCGATCACTTTATATGTAAAGGTGAGTCCCATAAACTCTTTTGCATGCTCACCCCAAACAATGGGGGTACAATTATGAAAATGAACATAAATTTGACTAGTAAATCGACTTCAATGCCCAAATCACCGTACATATGTGAAATTTGACAAAATGATTATAATAGGCCCATTCAAACAGATACTTTTGCTAAAAATGAAGAAATTCCAAACCTTAGGTGGGCCACAAACGTATGGATCTCAGACAACGTGGCTCACCAATGTATTTTAACTATTCATTAGGGCTCATTTGGCACCCTTGATTTGGTGTGAATTGAATTCAATGATTATGGAATCCATTGTAATTGGAATCTTGAGTTGTGTTTTGCAGACCTTTATTAAATCCCTATAATTCAAAAAATTTGTTTGGTAGTTTGTAATTGGAATGCATTGCAATTTGCAAATCTGTAGTATAGTCAGATGAACCTAATTTTCATTGAGTAAATCATCTGTAACACCATAAATTAGTATACACATGAAATAAGCCTATTAGTTAAATTTGTGTTTGAACCAGATTGGAACATCCTAACCATCAAATCTTTTTGCATTTTTGTATTAAATGAGGACCATTGGTATATTTCTTCTTAACCATGTATTTACATTCCAACTCCAGACAGGTTAAAGAGTTACCTGGCTGAAGAGAGTTTGTAGGCATGGGTCATCTATGATTGGAGGCAATCAGATCAATGGATTGGATAAACCAATAACAGACTGACATTTACAGTTTAGGTTCCAAAAAGGGAAGTCCCCTGTTGGAAACGAACAGCAAACTCGGCCATCCTGTTATCATATTCAAAAGAGGAAAATGGATCAAAAAATAGTATGCATCATGTGGATGGCAAGCAGCTGCTGTTTGACAATGCAAATGACATCATGTTTTCATATAAGAACTGCACTCCCTGCCCTCTCGTTCAGGCTGGAGCCCAGAAACCATGACGATCGAAGACTCTTGTAGACTGCACCAAACTCAGGTGGGCCATAACACATGAGCTTAGAGGTTGGGGTCGTCCACTAGAGTGTTGAATCAGCTGGATTTTGGGGATCAGTGGCAAACAAAGGGTAATGGGATCAAGTCCCATTGCTAGCAAACACCCAGTAACGGCCGTGGTTGAGAAAATAACAAAATAACAGTAGGGCTGTAAATGGTCGGGTTTGGGGTGGGTTTAGCCAAAACCAGACCTGCCCATTTGCTAAATGAGTTGGGGTCTAAATTTTAGACCCAAACCCTTATTACCAAATGGACGGGTTTGGTTTGGGTTGGGTCTGAGTCAACCCCATCAGACTCATTTATAAATATGTCTAGGTTTGGGTCTGGTATAGGGAGATCCACCCAGATCCATTTATAAATAGGTCAGGTCTAATAGGTCTGGGTCTGGACGGATTCAGGCCTAGATGGGTCCCTTGAAACATAGACCAAACCCACCCCTTTACTAAATGGATTCGGGTCAGGTCGGGTCAGGCCTAACATAAAGGAAACCAGATCCAGACCCATTTCGCAACTAACTAGGTCTGTTCTTGGACCCAAAAATGGGTCGGGTCTGGGTAACCCCATCGGATCCGCTGACCCACAACACAATGCAGATCCAGATAACAGCCATTATTTTAAAAATATGGCTCATTTTACAGGAGAGACAATACAATGCAGACTAATAGAGCAAACCAGTTCCTGAAATTAATCACCTTCTTGAGGAAAACAAAAAAGAAAATGAAAGTAATAACATTGATGGGATAAGAGATTACACAGATCATTCAAATTGGAACTCCCCCAACCAGTACTCCAAATACCACAATTCTTGCTATGCTGAGATGCAGCTCCAAACCCAAACATCACCTGATTACAATACGACTCCTCCCTTCCCCTTCTCTCTCCCTCCTAATCTTATTGAAAACCCCCGTTTTCCCCAACTCCCCATTGGTCAGACGGTCGCCCTCAAATCGTAACTCTCCCAAAATAAAACTTCATTTGAAAAAGGAAAAAGAACTGAAAGCAGAAACAGAAAACAAAATCAACCATTTGACCTTTTCTCTTTTAGTACCTGTACTGAGCAGGCTTGTAAGGGCCCTCAACGGGCACGCTGATGTAATCAGCCTGATCCTGCGTGAGCTTGGTGAGTTTGGCACCAAGCTTGCCAAGGTGAAGTGCTGCCACCTTCTCATCCAGATGCTTCGGCAGCACATAAACCTTCTTCTCGTACTTGCCTGTCCCCTTCTCCTTCCACAATTCGATTTGTGCAATCACCTGTGCAGATTTCCACATCACTTAACATCCCAATAGAAAGGATAGAAACCCATCTGCTGTGTTCTTGATCATATTTCACATTTCAAATAAAATAAAAAATTACAAGGCTACATTCATGATTCATCCTATAGAAAGTTTTTTTTTCCTGCCTTTTTGCTTATCATGGTGGGTGCTGTTATCATTCATTCTTTGTTAAATTACAGAGAAATGCCAAGTCACTTGAGTGCACTCCGTCGCTTCAGAAACCTAGAAACGAGGCACGAGCACTTGATTGGATCCTCCCATCAGGTGATCCCCATGCACAGAAACAATGCACATGTGGGGAGGATTGGAGCCTCTCATCCAGTGGTCCCCACAGTTGCATATCTCAAATCAGGCCTACCTGATCATGAGGTGGCCACACATTTGCAAAACAAATGATTGATAAGTCCATGTTCTGTATAACATGTGGCCCACCTTAGCATCATATGAGTCTGATTTTCGAGGCATCGCATCTACACAATCAATCAATGAGAGGCTCCAATCTCATGCGAGTTTGCTTCTCACTCCTCTTGGAGTTCCATGCATTGCAGCCTGGCCCATGCACATGGAGACCCATCACATAATTGGCAATGGTCAGGCAATCCTAGCAGTTCACTCTTGTGAATTTTGATGATTGAACATGGGCCACACCTATCTGCAGGTCATCATAATTGGCAATGGTCGAGCAATCCTAGCAGTCCACTCTAGTGAATTTTGATGACTGAACATGGGCCACACCTATTTGCAGGTCATTGATCATATGGCGACCATGAACCAATCACACCTTGATTCTGCATTTGGTGACCGCCACTTATGACGGTCCACCCAATCAACAGCACCAATTACCATGCCGAATGTATTGGAAAGATGTTTATGGAGGAGGCTTAGCAGCCATCCTCTGTTCTTTCTACTTTCTTTACCTGATTGGTGAAGGAGCAGGACATGACAAAGCTGGGGTGCCCAGTGGCGCACCCAAGGTTCATAAGGCGTCCCTCGGCGAGAATTATGATGCCAGTGTTGGTTTCAGGGAAGACCCACCGGTCCGTCTGCGGCTTGATTGTGATCCGCTTCACGCCCGGGTAAGTTTCAAGACCTAGCATGTCAATCTCATTGTCAAAGTGTCCAATGTTACACACGATGGCATTGTTCTTCATCTTCTTCATGTCGTCCACCATGATGATGTCCTTATTCCCAGTCGTCGTCACAAAAATGTCAGCTAAAGAAATGACATCCTCGAGTGTCAATACCTGGAGACCTTCCATCAGGGCCTGGAGGGCACAGATGGGATCGATCTCCGTCACGATGACACGGGCACCTGCCTGCTTGAGGGCGGATGCACAGCCCTTGCCAACATCTCCATAACCACAAACGACTGCAACCTTGCCAGCGATCATGACATCAGTGGCCCTCATCAGTCCATCGGGAAGAGAGTGGCGGCATCCATACAGGTTATCAAACTGCATCACAAAACATCAGAAATTATAAAACGGTTTGTACATTAAAACTCAAAAAAAAAAAAAAAAAAAAAAAAATCATTTTGTAGTGTGCATTTGGATTCTCAATTGAACTAAATTGCAATAATCCAACAGAATATGGAAGAAACGACTAAAGTGGGGCCAGCGTATTTTAATTTAAAAAAGAAAAAAAGGATGTCCAAACCATTCATTACATTTCCATGTCATCTCCATCATAAGTTCGATAAGAGGGCTAATCCATAGTTATTGACGGAGTGGGGCTGGCTATGCTTTGGCCATTGCCACTCAATTGAATTAATCTATTGTAAATCGGTACAGGTGGCATCTAAACACAGTCCAAGAGATTGGTTAACATGACGCTACATATTAGGGAATTCAATAGCAGTAGCTTTAGATCCAAATCATGAAAAATGCAGTTGCCCTTCTCCAAATCAGATCAACATAACCCTCCTAAAGTCTCATCGTGGCGGTGTCAGATTTCCTCAATCTGAAAATCTAACATGCTCATTCCATTGGTAATTAAGCCAAAATCACTAATTCAATATCAGCGGTTAAAATTCAAGACAGATATCTGAATCAGACAACATCATTTGATCAACTAAACAGCTCTAAAATTTGAAAAAGGCAATAATCGCAAGAAAAATGAGGTTTTTACAATGAAAACAGAACTACATGTTATGGAATTCAATTGCCACATCCCAATCAATAGATATGTAGTTGCCCTACTCCAAATCAGAACAAGAGAACTGATCTAAAATCATGCATTGTACCGTCAAATCTATACAACCTAATGAAAATCTAACCTGATCATCGAATCTGAAGTTAACCTAAATCCACTGATTTGATGTCCGCAGGCAAAATTCAACACAGATATTTGAATCAAACAACAGCATTACTTGACTAACCAGCTCTAAAATGAGAAAAAGGCAATGATCTTAAAACTAATGAGGCATTTATAACGAAAAGAGAGACTTGAAAATACACATCTAAAAATTAAAACTCTTAAAAACCCCTAGATCTAAATCCAATTTTGTCATCCTGATCAGGCAGGAGCATTGCCCTGCAATTGCCTAAAACTGACAAAAAAGAGGCTTGTGAATGGAAATAGAGACCTGAAAACCCTAGATCTAAATCAAATCTTACAAAGAAGAACATAGATCATTGAAATCGCAATTGATCTATACGATCTCAGATGGAAAAACATTAGATCTGAGGCAAAATACCTAAGAAAGCTGGCAGTTTCTCTAAAAGCAAAGAAAATGTTTTTAAATTAGAAAAGAAAGGGAATAAAATACCTAGATCTGAATCAAAACACAAGAAAGCTCTGATCTAACGAAATAAGAACTGTTTAAACCTAGATTGGAGGGTATACCTTGCTCTTTGTGACGGAGTCGTTGACATTGATTGCTGGAAAGAGCAGTGTCCCGTTCAACTGCATCTGATACAGCCTCTTAACGCCGGTCGTTGTCTCCTCTGAAACACCGACTAATCTCTCCTTCATCTTGTGGAATCGCTTGGGATCGATCTTCAAACCTTCCTTTATAATCGTGAGGACGATCTGGAACTCGGCATTGTCCGTCGACGCCGGATCTGGCACCTTACCCGACTTCTCAAACTCCTCCTCGGCCTTCACTCCCTCATGGATCAGCAAGGTCGCATCACCACCATCGTCGACGATGAGATCTGGTCCACCACCCGGGCCCCAATCGAGGGCCCGCTCGGTGCACCACCAGTACTCCTGGAGGGTCTCACCCTTCCAGGCGAAGACAGCAGCGCTGTCGCGGGCGATGGCAGCGGCGGCGTGGTCCTGGGTGGAGAAGATGTTGCAGGAGCACCAGCGGACCTCAGCGCCGAGGGCGGTGAGGGTTTCGATGAGAACGGCGGTCTGGATCGTCATGTGGAGGGAGCCGGTGATGCGGGCGCCTTTGAACGGCTGGGATGGGCCGAATTCAGTTCGGCAGGACATGAGGCCCGGCATCTCGACCTCGGCCAGATCGAGCTCGAGCCGGCCGAAGTCCGCCTGAGACATGTCCTTGACCTTGTACTCGCGGCCGGTGGAGGTTTTCTCGACGATTAGAGACATAGCTGCTGTAGGAGAAGATCTCTCTCTCTCTCTCTCTCTCTCTCTCTCTCTGAAGAAGGAGAGATGCAGCGGATGAAATGGGAGTGGGAGAGTTGGAGGGAGTGAGGAGTTTAAATATAGGTTGGATGGGAAATAGACGGTGGAGATTGCCACATGAGGTTAGTTGTACGACGTCGATTTGAGTTGGATTTGGTAAGCTGGGTCCCACTTCTTCAGGAGTAGGAGGCGTGGGGACCGTATTGAGAGGGGAGACGTACGCATGTAGAATGCTTTATGCCATGTCCTGTTTTCTTGTATTATGGAGAAATGGAAATGATACGTGCAAGAGCATGGAAACTTAAATGCTACTGCATGCTGTATGAACTGTGAGAGATCCACCTAGTTCGATACTTTCTACGGTTGGCACGTGTTTATAATAGTGGGCCAACCTTTTGTACGGAATAGATGATAAACGTACAAGATCTGCACCGTTCATTTTTCTCGATCATACTATGGATGGACCACTTGTCGAAAATGACAAATTGGCAGATGAGTTTAGCCGTCGATTGAAGGTTTTTGTGGTTTGAATGTTGAAAATTGGTGGCATTTCTTCTATCATCTTGATTGTAATCTTCAAAACTCATCCGATCTGTGGTCAGGATCAACCGACCAGTGTGCTTATGGGGCATCTTCAATTTACATTGGCCATCTAGATAAATGGTCCAGTTTCGAACTCGTGTGCCACATGCAGAGGATTGAGAGTGCTGTATCTGTAACTCACCAGACAATATCACCGAAGGCGTGGTGCAGGACGCGGTTTGGCTGGTGACCCCAACATCAGATAGCTGGTATCAATGCTCTGGGGATTAATGTATATGTTTTATCAACACCGTCCATCCTTTTTCCATATCATTTTAGAGCATGAGACCAAAACTGAAGCAGATCTAAATCTCAAGTGGGCCACAAACAGGAAATAGTGGAGATTGAATGCTTACCGTTGAATTATATTTGTGGGGGATTTGTGCTTTCCCTTCCTCCAGGTTTTTGTAACCTTATCAACAGGTTAGATGACAAATAAGCATTATGGTGGCCCCTAGAAAGTTTTTAATGGTGGGCATTCAATCAACACTATTTTCCTGCGGTGGGGTCCACTAAAGATTTGGATCAGTCTCATTTGTGGGTTCATGCCCTAAATTGAGCTGGAAAAATGGATGTACTGCGTGGATAAAACAGATACATCATGGTAGGACCCACAGAGCTTTGACACTTGCTAGGTGGATAGTGTTGGGGTTACTAGCCAAACTGCGTCCATCAGAGGAGGTCTCACATAGGATGATCCGGCCACAAAATAGACAGTAACATCTCGTCCGCCCAAGTGGAAGGTTCGGATGTCGTATTCGACGTCATCCGAACCTTCCAAAGGTTTGGGCCACTAAGTAGGATGACATACAATAAAAGACAGCCATCCATCCTGTTCAAATACACATACGTACCGCCTAATGAGTGCATCAGCATGGTTTTTTTTATTCACTAGGTGATCTTACCGGTCTGATTGTCACATTGGACGGTTAGATTTCACACAATAATGCAGCTGTCCAACTGCCCCTCTCACCTAATTTGCACACGTGCCATATAAAGGTCCATTTAAAATGCAGGATTAGGTGGTATTGAGGGTAGGACATAAATTCCACCAACCATTTGAGATTTGAGATAGATGGAATGGATTGGATTAATCATTTTTTAATGGACGCATTTCTGCTGAAGCCTTTTGCATGAAGTTCCTGCGATCATGATGTTAGGTGGGGCCACTATAATGTTTGCGAGAAATCCACCCCGTTCATCCATTTTTCTAGCTTATTTGACAACATGTAACAAAAGAATGAGGCGGATCCAAAACTCAAGTGGCTCATACAAGAGGAAACAGTGGGGATTCAATGAAGACTGTTGAAACATTCCATTAGCCACAAAATTTTTATATTAGGCTAAGATTTTTGTATTTTTGCTTCCAATGAAAATGACTTTATAAACAGTTTGGGTGATATATAAAGATGAAGGTCGAGCCTAAGAAAGTTTCAATAGTAGGTATATCTTTTCTCAATTTTCCCTCTAGTTTGGCCTAAATTGAGGTGCAAAGCACCGACATCGTTAGTCATACAATGCACCCACCCACTAGTGGGGTTAGTGTGTCTTCGTGGCGCAACGCACTCACCCACTGGTGGGGTTAGTTTGTCTCCTTAACACTTGAACCTAAGACTTACTATTGAAATGCTTAGGCGTCTTCCAACTGAGTTAGCAGACCAAACACAAGTTTATAGACACTTGCGTTGCATATAAATATAGGCACCTGCATATAAAATCAAGGTCCATTGATTACAATTCCAACTTATCGCAAATAAAGTGTTCAACTACTCATGCCACTTAAAAATTGCATACATAGCATATAAGCGATTTAAATGAAGATTTTCTTAAGAATAGTTGAAGTTCAAATTTATCATTAACCAAAAAATTAAGGTTATTTAATCATCTTACCACGAAATTTTCTAAAGGTCAATGTTTTTTCTCATTCTTTTTTATTTGTTTCCTTTTTTTTATTCTTTTTCTTTTTTTCTTTACATACCCACGTGACATGGGCACTTGAGCTCATAATTTCAGTGTTGAAATATAGTCTATCTACCATTGAGCCATTAGCTGGACCCACACAAATCAAAGGTTAGGATTGTTCACCCATTCTAATTAAGTTGGTGTATGCCACCTCTACATTTTCTAAATGCGTGTATATGAAGTGCCATGGGCTGCCAGAGTATCAAAATAACAGTACAGCCCCTTGTGGTTGGGAAAGATGATGACCCGAAAACAGACAACTACACACGTACACATGCCAACTTGTTAGGAGCGTGGGATATTTCAACGTAACCCAAAGAGACAAGGATTCAGAAGTGAACTCTCTGCACCCAGGCCTATACTGGTCGCTGCTGAAAAGCTCTGTAGACCTCGGTCCATTTATTTTGACAGCCCACTTTAAGACATGATTCATTTATTCAAATCTGAAGTAGACCACACCATAGGAAACAATGGTAATTAGGTGTTCAATCACCATTGTTTTGTGGCAATGTTCACATGAGATTTGGATCTGCTTCATTTTTGGGCTCATGCCCTAAAATGAATTGTTGAAATGTTGTCATAATGTTGTCATAATGGATGGATATTGTGGATAAAACACATACATACAGACCCAGACCAAGGAGTACTAGAGGGATCACTACTGAATCTGAGCCCCACCCAAGCTGAATTAAGCATGTCCACTCATCTAGTGGACCACTCTGTTTTGTCAATGTCCAACAGTTGGCAAGTTTTTACTCTTTTCACTTTGGGTGGCCCACTAAGGGCCTATTTGGTTGCAGAATCTATAATTTAGAGAAAATTTATATTCCAATGTTGGAATCCAAAATTGCAAAAACTGGATTGGAAGCTCATATTTCATCTAGAACTTGCTGTTTGGTTGAAAACTGTGTCATCCTTGCTTGTAGCATGGCCTACTTGGGCTTCGAATCCACCTGAGAACTTAACCCCTGGCCTATAATAGTCCTGCAAGACATATGGCTAGGTTGGATGACAAATAAACATTATAGTAGGCCCTAGGAAGATTTTAATGGTGGACGTTCAATCAACACTGTTTTCCTATGGGGTAGTCTACTTGAGATTTAGATTTACCTCATTTTTTTTTTGTCTAATGCCCTTAATTGGGTTCTCAAAACATATGGACAGTATGGATATAAAATGCATACATCATAGATGTACAATGTATATATCAAGGTTTGCGTAAACCACCATAGTGATCCTCACTTCCGTCTCTTTTCCCTTATGTGAAAACTGTAACTGCACCGTTTCCACTAATCTCTATTCCAACTAATTTAGATTTTCAGATGTAATGCTATTTTGATGGAATTTGGTTAAAATTCAGATTTTAAGCTAGAAACAGGTTTCCAAATGCCAACCTAATGGGCCCAAAACAAGTGAATAGGCCTCTCATTTTTCCCATACAAATTTTCCATGTTTTGAATCCGAGTGCACGCAAAGATCTGGGCTTTTGATGGGCTGAATCTAGGTCATCTAGTTGGATCTAGCTCCAAGTTCAAAAATCTATAGACAGATTCAGATCCAACTTGAATCTAAAAGGTAATATCCATGTCCGATCCATTTATAAATAGCCATATCCATTTTCGATACAAGATTATATGACCATCGGATTCAGGTCAGATCTAGGTCCAAATCCTATATATATATATATATATATATATATATATATATATATATATATATATATATATATATATATATATATAATTGAGTAGCAAAATGATGCAAATCCTACTATTTATGGTTGACCTGAGATTGGCATGTGTATCAATTTTGAGATGTGGTCTAAAATAATCTGAAAACAGATGGCATGGATATTACATATACAGTAAGGTGACAATGAGTCAGATCTCGATTACGGCTTCAAATATGAAAATCTATAAATAGATTTGTATCAGATTTGGATATATTTTTGCTAATTGAAATCCAATCTATTTAATTAATCGGACCTATTTTAAGATCCAAATCGACATTATATGGATTCGATCCGCTCCATTGAGAGCCCTAGCGAAGATGTTCACCGAGATGGGTGCTTGTGGCCTGTGCGTCCAGCAAACCATTTTCATCTCTGGGCATTGCTAGTAAGTCTGGCCCACTAGAAAGTCACCCCTTTTATCTCAGCACGTTATGATCCTGACGGTTCATCTTGAAGGTTCCTCCGTCTCCAGCCCACTGAGAGAAATTTTCACTAATAAGAGATCTGCACATGCGCGGGCTGGAGAGATAGAATCTATTTTTGTTTCTCCCATTATTTCTTTCCATGGGACTCAGGTGGGCCACACCATAAGGAACTGTTGAGAGGGGATGCCAACCTATAAATTTTTCCACTGTTTGTGAGGCCCACCGTGTTCTGTATACCACATCTAATCCATTCGTCGGATGCAATCCACTAGTGTAAAGAGACATGACAAAATTCAGGCCATCTGAATGCCCAGGTAGGCAACAACATGTTAATTTGAGGGTTTGGCTGATGGCCCCAACCCCATCGCTATCTGGTGTCAGAGATCTGTGGGGCCCACCATAATGTATGTGTTTTATCCACTCCGTCCATCCATTTTTCCAGTTCATTATAGAGCATGACCCAAAAAAATGAGCCAGATCGAAATCTCAGGAGGACCACATCACAGGAAAAAAAATGTCGACTAAATGTCCACCATTAAAAACTTCCTAGAGCCCACTGTAATGTTTACTTTCCATCCAACCTGTTGATAAGGTCACACAGACCTGGATGAAGGGAAAACACAGATATCAGCTTGATCCAAAACGTCTGCAGCCCCCAAAAACTTTTCAACGTGAAGCATTAAATCCCCCCCTCCCCCTTTTCCTTTGGTGTGGTCCACCTGAGGTTTAAATATGCCTCAGTTTTCTTATCGTGGCCTAAAATGTTCTGCCAAAATGGATGCACGGTGTGGATGAAACACATAAACTATGGTGGGGCCCACAGGACTTTGACACCGGCTAGCTGGCTGATGTTGGGGTCACTAGCCAAACCGCGTCCTACTTAGTTAGGTACGATATATGTTGGGGTCTCAGCGTGCGGAGTTACTCAGTACTCAGTCCGCTTCCATCGGAATCGGATTGCTCCGCACGCTCTTATCATGCCGAGTAAACTCAGTTGGCCCACCTAAAATGTATGTGCTTTATCTATTCCGTTCGTATATTTTTCCAGCTCATTTTACTTGTTGAGCCCAAAATGTAAGCATATCAAAATCTCAAGTGGACCATTCCACAGAAACAGTGGAAATAATTTCCACCGTCGAAACCTTCCCAGGCCCTACAGTGATGTTTATTTGTCATCCAACCTGTTCATAAGATCACATGGATATGGATGAAGGGAAAAAACAAATATCAGATTGATCCAAAACTTCTGTGTCCTCCGTGAATTTTTCAATGATAGACATTCAGTTCACACTTTTCTTGTGGTGTGGTCCACTTTAGATTTTGATATGCTTCATTTTTTGGCACCATACCTAAAATTTTTTGTTAAGATGGATGGACGGAGTGGATAAAATACGTAAATCACTGTGGGCCCCACAGAGTTTACTCCGCACGCTAGCGTGCGGAGTTACTCAGTACGCAGTCCGCTTCCGTACATCATACTGAAAACTCACCATATTACATCACTGGCTTTTCTTTTTTTTTTCATTAGCACTCTACACGTCGAACGGTCGAAGCTCATCAACCACCGCCATAAGTGACACCCCTCAACTACATGTATATATCTCGTCCGTTCATTACGTCAGCCCAGCATTCAAACATTCTGAGATAAAGGGAACCAGTCATCCAAGAGGCGCTTTACATAATAACACATAGATGCTTTAATACGTGGCTCCAAATATGATTTTCATACGTGTCTAATTCACTGGTCAAGAATCCAAACGTTTTTTTCAATAATAAGTACATTTACAATGATTCACAATTGATGGACGGATCAGATCTATACCCGATACTCGTTTCTACGCACTTATGGCTGCGTAGATAAGTTGGTATCTAACCGCGCGTGGATCAATTGGAAAAGGCTTTGGTAGGTGCGGTGCCTCGGTGTATTCGATGCCGATCATTTTCATCATTCTCAAGAGCGTAGATGCACCCGTACTCCACCTTTAAAGTGCACTCTCATTATACGTGGAATAGAAACGCGTGTGAGTGATCAGACCCGTTCATCAATCGATCACAGCAGTACAGATGCCATGTCTATAAAAAAAAAGTGTCTATATGATAATAAAGGAGGCCACACTGGTACAAAACAATTGGACGGTTGTGAGAAATTGACCAATGGTTCAAATTCTTCCTGCACGCATGACCGGCCTGATGATTTTTGCCTCCTTTTAGTTAATCGAAACAGTAAGGATCGCCTGATAAATTGGTCCCATCTTACATACATGTTATTCATTTCTAGCCAGCACTCTCAAAGTGCAATTGAACGTGTGCCACGGTGACGCAGGGAGGACGTGGTAGGTTGATCACCGTCTCCCTAACCGATAGTTTACCGAATCCACGAGAAGAAAGAAAAGATAAAAAAAGGAATTTAATTCCAAATAATTGTTTATTGAAGATTGAATCCATAATAACGAAATTACAATGCATATAAATAGGAAACTAAACCCTATGTAAAGTATCAGAATCCAACTCCAACTTAAACTTTTAGAAAACGCAACTTACTATAAATAGTAAACTTACTATTTATAGAAGTCGTTCAATCCTACTAGAACTCTTGGTTTTCGGCCAAAAATAGCAAGTTTTCAAACGGCCTCAACCACATTGTTCTACTAAATATTCTAAGCCCTTTTCATGTTGGGCACTAACTCTAAAACCATACGGATGCAAAGTTATGATCGAATTAAAACTTACTATAAATAGTAAAACTGAAAATAAACTAGCTTAATGACCGTCGATACGGTCGATTCTCGCGATTCCGGTTTGGGCAACCCGGCGTAGCGGGGTTGGTTGGCTAAAGTAGCTCGAGCTACCCCAAATTGATATATTATACGTCCCGTAACTCATTCAAGATTGTGAGATACGACCGATTTAAGGTCCTGACGGTCCGGATCACTTTCGACCCCGATCGGTCTTCTTTTGCTCCATCTGGGCCATGAAATAATCAGCGACCCGTTCTACATCAGTCTCCTCCACTTCGAAAGAACTCGACCCTGAGTTCTCGTCCTGCTTTGGTTCATGATATTCGTACAGATCTGCCACGTTGAGAGTCCTTGAAATCTCCATGTCATCCGGAAGATCAACAACGTAGGCATTGTCATTGATCTTGCGAATGATCGGTACCGGTCCAATCTTCTTGTGTTTCAACTTGTTGTAGGTACTGGTAGGAAATTGCTCTTTACGTAGGTGGACCATCACCTGATCACCTATTTCGAACACTTTGGCGCGTTGATGCTTGTCGGCCGCTTCTTTGTACTTCTCGTTCGAAGCCTGTAATTTGTTGCGCACGTCTGCATGTATGTCCATGATTCGGTCTGCCATATGTTCAGCTGTAACGCTCATGCCCTGAAGCTTGAGCAGGGGAACCAAATCGAGTGTGTGACGAGGCACGCACCCATAAACAATCTGGAACGGAGACTTTCCTGTCGATCAGTTTACCATGTTGTTGAACGCAAACTCTACTTGAGCCAGGGCCATGTCCCACTGCTTCGGTTTGTCACCTGAAAGGCAACGGATGAGATTCCCCAATGTGCGGTTAACGACCTCAGTCTGTCCATCTGTTTATGGATGATAAGCACTGCTGAAGTGAAGTCGTGTACCGAACCAATTCCACAAGGCTCGCCAAAAGTGGCTAACGAACTTTGTATCCCGGTCTGAAGTGATCGTCTTAGGAATCCCATGTAGTCGCACAACCTCTCTGAAGAAAAGGTTCGCAACGTGTATCGCATCAAAGGTCTTCTTGCAAGGAATGAAGTGTGCCATCTTGAAGAATCGGTCTACCACCATGAACACTGAGTCCATGCCGCGTTGTGTTCGTGGGAGCCCTAATATAAAATCCATAGACAAATCCTCCCAAGGGGCATCTGGCACGGGTAATGGCGTGTAAAGACTTGTATTTTGAGATTGTCCCTTAGCGGTTTGACAAATATGACATCGTTGTACCGCCCTGCCAACATCACGAGCAAGTTGCGGCCAGTTACTGATGTAGAACGGGTCGCTCGGGTCTTATCTCGTCCTAGATGACCGCCGAGGCCACCGCCATGCAGCTCGATAATAATTTTGTCCCTTAACGAACTCTGCGGGATGCAAAGTCGATTTCTTTTGAAGAGGAAACCATCTTGAATTAGAAGGTCACTCGGGTGCCCCTCTTGGCACTTTTTCTATGCATCTGCAAAATCCTCGTCCTCGGCATAAAGTTCCTTGAGACAGTCGAATCCGATCACCTCACTGCTCACTGTAATAAGAAGGGATGCACGTCGGCTTAATGCATCGGCCACCTTGTTTTGCTGCCCTGATTTGTGTTTCAGAACGAAAGTGAATTCTTGTAAAAACGAAATCCATCTAACATGCATACGATTCACATTAGTCTGAGTATTGATAAATTTTAAGGCTTGATGATCAGTGTACAGTATAAATTCCCTTTGAATAAGATAATGGCGCCAATGGCGCAGTGCCTGAACCACTACATATAATTCAAGTTCATAGGTCGACCACTTCTGTCGTGCGTCGCTGAGTTTCTCACTGTAAAAGGCAACCGGCCTGCCCTCCTGAGAAAGGACTCCCCCAATGCCGACAATAGATGCGTCGCATTCTACCTCAAATAGCTTATCGAAATTATGGAGTATTAGGACCGGGGTAGTGGACAACCGATGTTTAATTTCTGCAAAGCTCTTCTCAGCCCCTTCGGTCCATTGAAACGGACCCTTCTTCATACAGTCAGTAATCGGTGCGACGATACTGCTGAAGTTCCGCACAAATCGACGATAAAAGGTCGCCAACCCATAAAAACTTCGTACCTCATGAATGTTTGTCGGAGTCGGCCAATCCCAAATAGCTCGTACCTTTTCTTCGTCCACTCGGATACCCGTGGACGACACGATGAACCCCAGAAACAATAATTGATTAGTTAAGAAGCTACATTTTTTCAGATTTAAGTATAGCTTGTTGTCGGCCAACACTTGTAGCACTTTTCTGATGTGGGTCATGTGCTCCGTTTCATCCTGACTGTATATTAAAATGTCGTCAAAGTAAACGACAACGAAATGGCCAATAAACGACTTCAACACTTAGTTCATTAAACGCATGAAGGTGCTTGGTGCGTTGGTCAAACCGAAGAACATAACCAGCCACTCATATAGCCCTTCCTTGGTCTTGAAGGCCATTTTCCACTCGTCACCTGGCCTAATACGGATTTGATGGTATCCACTCCGTAAGTCCAGTTTCGAGAACACCTTGGAGCCCTCGAGCATGTCCAGCATGTCATCCAACCGCGGTATTGGAAATCGATATTTAACTGTTATTTTATTGATCGCGCAGCTATCGATGCACATACGCCATGTTCCGTCCTTCTTTGGGGTAAGGAGTGCCGGAATGGCACACGGGCTCATGCTCTCTTTAATAAGACCCTTACGGATCAGTTCCTCCACCTGTTCCTGTAGAATTTCACACTCTATCCGATAGTGCGGTCGGTTGGGTAGACTGGACCCTGGGATAAGGTCGATGTGATGTTGTATGTCTCGCATGGGAGGCAACTCATCAGGTAACTCTCCAGGCCAAGTACTTCGAAATTCTTCTAACAGTGGTTTAAGGCGTTGAGGAATATTAGAGGATCCTAGCTCCTCGCCTTTTACCATAACGGCATAAATCTCGCCCGTTTCCTTTGATTCCTTAACAAACTCGCGAATGGTAAGGAGAGAGTTCCCCTCCACTTTAAAAGCTTCAGGGTGTTTGTCTGGTGTCATAGGGGCCAAAACAATTTTCCGACCATCTTTGGGGCCAAAACCGTGCGGGCGCGCGTGCGTGCTAAGAGCGGACAATATCTGTACAGTGTTTGTGGGGGCGTTACAAATGGTATCAGAGCCGAGGGCGGCTCTGCCCTGAGGGTGGGGGATTCTAGCGCCCCAGTGCAGCCTGGCTGTGGTCCGAGCGTGGGTTGCATCCGGGTCCCCGTTGGGGATTGGTCGGGCTTCGAAAATAGCGCTCCAGTTGGTAGGGCCTGGGTGAGGTTAGTCCCACATCGGATGGATGAGCGCCCTGATTCTGGGCTATATGTGGAGTTCTCACCTTCCCTGTACAGACGCGTTTTGGGGGAAACCTCGGGACCAAAACCGTGCGGGCGAGCGTGCGTGCCCAGAGCGGACAATATCTGTACAGTGTTTGTGGGGGCGTTACAGTATATGTTTTCCCGTCCACTGTGGGTCACATCTCGATTCGATTGCCATGGCCGCTCAAGTAACATGTGGCAGGCTTCCATGTCAACCACATCACAGAGGACCTCGTCCTTATAGCTTTTACCAATGGAAAACGAGATAATGCATTGATGAGTTACCTTGATTTCATTCACCTTCTTGATCCAACCGATAGAGTAAGGGGTAGGGTGCTTCGTTATAGGCAGATGTAACTTATCCATCATAATTCTCGAGATAATATTTTCGCTACTCCCACTGTCTATGATCACGTCACAGATTTTTCCCTGCACGGTGCACTTTGTGCGAAAAATATTATGTCGTTGTGGGTGCACTTGCTTCCTGGGAGCGTAAAGTAGTCGTCTTACTACTAGTGATTCCCCATGATCTTCAGTCAGCCAATCGACATCTTCTGTGTCCCCCTCTTCGGCCTGTTCCAATTCAGGGTTGTCTTCTGTTGACTCGCCTTCCATGCCGCCTTCATTCGTAGTTAAGTGTGCTGCAGGGCGTTGAGGGCAAGCGTTCGACCAGTGACCTGGTTGGCCACAACGGAGACAATGGTCTGGTCTTGGCCGACCATATGGGTTGGGGATCCTGTTGGAACCCGCTGTAGTGGGAGCTGTATGTTGAGGTCTTGAAGAACAGCTTCCCCAGTCCCGGTTCGTGACCGTAGGAGGTTGAGGACGCCCTCCTATAGGCTCCTTGCCTTTGGCCAACGTTGTATCCTGAGTGGGTCCGGTGTTGGGATTTCGTGTTACCGGATATGGTCGAGCAGGGGGCCGTGACAACTGTGTTTCTGCTCGAGTGGCCAATTGGTTGGCCTCACTCAATGTCCAGACTGGATGCATCTGGACTCGATCCTGGATTGCAAATCGCAACCCACCAATGAATCGTGATACTTGTTGTGCCTCTGATTCCGATAAATTATTCAGTGTAGCCAATCGTTGGAATTCTTCAACATATTCGGAAACGGTTCAATTTCCCTGACGACAATTTTGATATTGTTGGAACAAAATTTGTTCATAGTCGCTAGGGAGGAATCGAGCTCTCAGAAGCTGTCTCATCCGATGCCATGTTCGGATGGGTGTCTTATTCTGACAGGTGCGGGAAACCTGTAGGTTTTTCCACCATGCTGAAGCACCGGATTTAAATTTATAAGTAATTAGTTTTAGTCGTCCGGCACTTCCATATAGTCGAAGTATCGCTCGACCTCTGCCAGCCAGTCGAGGAACTCCTCTATTCGAAGTAGGCCATTAAAGCTGGGAAGATCAGCTTTGCCCCGTTAGTCTCGTTCTGCTCGTTCCACACGCTCATTCCCTAGCGGAGGTCGTCGTACCAAAATGTCTTCGACCTCGTCATCGCTTGGTTCTGATTCGTCTGGTGTAGCCCTACGATTATCCACCTGGGGTGCTCTACGGACAACATGATTGTCCCGTATAGCAACGGTTGGTGGTTGTTGGTCGCCTTGGGCTCGAAGCGGAGCTAGCGATGCTGCAATCTGGTCGAGGGTCGCCTGTATACCTTGCAGGATCAACCGGTTCTCCCGTTGCGCTGCTTCGAAAGCTGTCTCCGTTAGATAGTCCCTTGGAGCACCGTCCTTAGGATGAGGATCCATCCCTTCATTAGAGGTCATCGTCCTGAGGAAGAAACCTCTCTCTGATACCAATGACGCAGGGAGGACGTGGTAGGTCAATCACCGTCTCCCTAACCGATAGTTTATCGAATCCACGAGAAGAAAGAAAAGATAAAAAAGGAATCTAATTCCAAATAATTGTTTATTGAAGATTGAATCCATAATAACGAAATTACAATGCATATAAATAGGAAACTAAACCCTAGGTAAAGTATCAGAATCCAACTCCAACTTAAACTCCTAGAAAACGCAACTTACTATAAATAGTAAACTTACTATTTATAGAAGTCGTTCAATCCTACTAGAACTCTTGGTTTTCGGCCAAAAATAGAAAGTTTTTAAACGGCCTCAACCACGTTGTTCTACTAAATATTCTAAGCCCTTTTTATGTTGGGCACTAACTTTAAAACCATACGGATGCAAAGTTATGATCGAATTAAAACTTACTATAAATAGTAAAACTGAAAATAAATTAGCCTAATGACCATCGATACGGTCGATTCTCGCGATTCCGGTTTGGGCAACCCGGCGTAGCGGGGTTGGTTGGCTAAAGTAGCTCGAGCTACCCCAAATTGATATATTATTCATCCTGTAACTCATTCCGGATTGTGAGATACGACCGATTTAAGGTCCTGACGGTCTGGATCACTTTCGACCCTGACCGGTCTTCTTTTGCTCCATCTAGGCCATGAAATAATCATCGACCCATTCTACATCACACGGAAGCTTGTTTGTGTTGATCTAGGCCGTTGATCAGTAGGACCAGTTCCGTACATGCCATGGATCCAAATAAGATTGTCCTGTCATCAGGTTGGTCACAACATGAGATGATCGGGACTGATTGATCTGCTGGGGCTACTCTGTGGATGGTCCACAGGCTAAAATTTGTATGATGGGTTGATGACTCAAGTAGGCCACACTTGGGAAAAGGTGGACAGAAAAATGCCTATCATTAAACCCTTTTCGAGGTCAACCAAGATGTTTGTATGACATCTAAACCATTCACAAGGTCATTCTCACTTAGAACGAACTGAAAATACAAAAATATTAGCCAGATCTAAAACTTCCAGTGCCCCATGAATGTTTCTACGGTGGACGGTCAATTCTCCTTTTGGCCTACTTAAATTTTTGATCTACCTCATTTGTCAAAAAGGATCAGGGAGATTTCTCACCAACATCATGGTGGGCCCCACCTAGCTTCCTATTCCGACGACACGCTGTCGTATGCAATCCGGTCAATTCACGTTGTGTGAAAAGTAAAAATTTTCATTTCGTGAAAATTTAATACGTTTTAACTATAGGTCTGTAGGCCGTAAGCGGGCGCGACTTGGCTGTTACCCGAGTCACATCTTAGTTGGTGTTACCCCTTCCGTGGGGCCCACATTGATGATGTATTGTATATCCACGCCGTCCATCCGCTTCTAAAGATCATTTTAGTGTGGGGTTCCAAAAATTAAGTGGATCCAAATCTCAATTGGACTATAACATAGTAAACAGTGTTGATTGAGTACCTCATCATTAAATATTACAAAGGGCCCATAGTAAGGTTTTCTTAATGTTTATTATCCATCCAATCCGTTTATAATGTAAAAAATATATGGATGAAAATAAAATAGAAAAACAAGCTTGATACAAAACTTTTGTGGTCCATAAAATGATTTTAATGGTTATTGATCACTTTTTTCAGTGGTGTGGTTTAATTGAAATTTGGATCTTCTTGAGGTTTGGAATCATGACTAAAATGATAGAGGAAAACGGATGGACTGCGTGGATATTCAAAAAATACATAAAGGTGGGCCCCATACGGTTAGAGTAACACCCACTAAGCTGTTAGCCGGGTAACAGCTAATTCGCTCCCGTCGCAAGCGGGTGCATGCAGCAAAAGCAATCCCCGGATTTCCTTTCAGAGGCTTTCTTTCTGCGCTGGGAAGCTAGGTGGGGCCCACCGTGATGCTTTTGATAAATCCACCCTGGTCATCCGTTTTTCCAGCTCATTTTCGAAAGTGGGACCAGAAGTGAGTCGGGTCCAAAACTCAAGGGGATCACACGAGTGGAGAAGAAATGCCTACCGTTGAAACCTTATTAGGTCCACCTCAATGTTTATATGCCATCCAAACCGTTTACAAACTCATTCCCACTGTGATGAACTGAAAACACAAAAAATTAGCCTGTGGCCATATGAATCTTTCAACGGTGGTCATTCAATCCCCATTGTTTCCTTTTTGTGTTGCCCCACTTTAGATTTCGATCCGCCTATTTGTTGTCCCTTGTCGTACAATGAGCTCTTAAGAAAATGGATGGACGGAGTGGATGTATCAAAAACATCACGGTGGGCCCCACCGCCCGTTACGCGTGGGTCACTCCAAAGGTACCACGTGCAACTTGGCGACTGCTGGAAAAAACAAGAGAGAAATGCCGCCCCCAACGTGCAGTCGCACGTGACTGTAGAACGGGTCATCAGTGGTTTGTTTTTACAACAGGTCCACTGAATGCAGATGAGCAAGAACCGGAAATGGTCCCCTGAATTGTAGGTGTGTGATGTTTAGAAATCATATTTAAATCACAGCCGTCCTTTCAAGCACTTAATGGTGACTATTAACTATCTTTCTACCTACCTCAATTTGAAAGGTGCCACCAATCTATGCTTTATCTTGACTAGATTTCCACTCATATCAGGTCCCACTAAATGGACAGTCCTGATTAAAAGCTACAACGTATGCTTATTCTAATAACCTGGTGTGGGGCCCAATGTATTTGACCATGACATCCAATCTGTTCATCATGAAAGCCCCCTTATGTTAACCTTACATCCCAAAAATCATGCTGATCCAAAACTCAGGTGGACCACACCATGTAGAATCATGCTAAAAAAAATCTAGAATCACGTGGTGTGGCCCACCTATATTTTGGAATGACCTGATTTTTTCTTTGTCCATTCAACCTGGCGGTGACCATCTTCTAAATGGATTGGATGGGGTATTAATAACACGGTGGTCCCGCACACAATCTGCAAGGTTTTAATATTGGCCAGCTTTGATCATCTGATGGGTTCCACTGGGAATGGGTGCTGTCGTGACTCTGACCGTCCGATCAGAATTATCAGATTTTCGGTCGTTCCAGATGAGCGATTGGGCTTTTCCAGTTCCAGTGACCCTATGAACGCAATGATGAGCCAATCAGATGATTTTGACCGTTGATGTAAGTAGGATCTTGTTGATAGGAAGTCTGATCACCTAATGCATGTTGCAAGAATTGGGTACTCCCGCGGGATACCTTTCCTCTCTTTCCTTAATTATGCAGATTTGAATGAAATCTGAGATCCGAGTGGGTTGGTGTGTAGTTGGTGAGGTAGAACTTAGGAGTTGAGGGACGAAAATGGTAGGGATTGGACAGTTTGACTTGGTTTATAATGTATTAGGGCGACTCGCGCGAGGAGAAATTGTGTTTTACACGTGCCAATGCAGGACACGTGAATTAGATCCACACCGTTTATCATCTATGTACCATTGTTGAAAATTCCTATCCATTAAAAATCAGCATTTTTCACATCAGGTAGATCACATTTGCATGAAAAAGATAGACGATTATAGAAAAGATGATGAACGGTTTACAATCCAACTCCTGATTAAACTTTCCAGATTTCTGTTCACGGTTAGTTGAAAGTGGTCCCTACTTCATGAGTGGACCAGATTCCTTGCACATGAACGAAGTTAGCACGTATGGTATGAATAGACTTTTCAACCTCTCTTCGCGCGAATATCTCAGCATTTGTATAGGTTATTTTTAATCGACGGTCCAGCGACTACATCTCCACCTCGCCTACTCTGACGGTAACGCACCCCACATTTTCTTGGAATCCTGGAAGATTCACGTCTTTGTCTGGTTGGTGTTCCAAAAGTCGAAAATGCCCTCAACAACCCCCGATTAAGACACGAGAATGCTGATTCTTTGCCAGGGAGAGAAAAAAATAAAATAAAATCGGTCATATCCATTATCAGGTGGGCCACACTTCATGAAACGGTGCAGATGGAATTATTGGTTTGTATATGGAAACTTCAACGATTTATATCTTTCATCAAACCTACTAATCAGATGTAATTCATTGGGATGAAGTCAGGTGGGCCACACCGCATGATATCAGAAGTTTTAGGGCCATTTTACATTGTTACTAGGGTTGTGCATCGAGCCGTGTCGAGTGGAGGTGGGCCAAGCTTGGCTCGACTCATCTGTACACTCCTTGAGTTTGAGTTCACCCTATAGCTTACCATTGGAGCTTGCCTTGTTTGCTAGAACTTTTGAGGCAAGCACGAGGTGAGCTAGTGGATCGAGTCAAGGCGAGCTTACCTCAAGTCGAGTCGAGCTTGGTCCCACCTAAATTTATTATATTGTTTACTACAAAATATAAATTAAAAGTCAACAACATTAAGCTCAAGAAGTTACACGTATATTAGGGGAGAATAGTACTTCCATAGGTGGGACCCTACCATTAAAATGACCTAGATTTGATCAATTTTTTCCTTGGCCAAGTCACACACGCATTAAATGCAAACCACTAGTAATATTTTTTGAAGCATAATAAACATAGTAATATTAAATGCCAACCACTAGTAATATTTTTTGAACCATAATAAACATAGTACATGCATAGCTCACCACATCAACGAACTGCCCTAATTATTGTGTGGAGACCATCTTCATGATGAGGCCTAACTGATTCATGGATCAGATGCACCACCTCCCTCGTAAAATTGTAATCAATAGCTGCATATGGTGTTTGGTCTTACCATAGCCCCTGTTTTGTAGATATGTATGGCGTGTACGTGGTCTCACTGTAGCACTTGTGTTTGTATAGCATGTAAAACACATAACCATTGTGTGCTCAACTTGTTTCGTATTTGAAATTACTCAATACATCAGATATGCTTAACAAGGAATGTTCTTACCTGAACAAAATAGTAGGATTAAAAAACCCCCCAACATGTGAAGGTTTTATATGTCCAAAGCTTGGACCCCAATGTGTAGGTGGGAGAGGGGGGAGAGAGAACCAAGAAATAAAAAGATTAGGGTTTTTTTTTTTTTTTTTTTTAACAAATATCTATATGAAATGAGTCGAGTCGAGTCGAGTCGAGTGACCTAATGGTCGAACTTGACTCGATTTCTGACTCGAGCTCCTAAATGAAGCTTGGCTTAACTTGTTTTATTGAGTTGTCGAGTTGAGGCGAGCTTTTTCGAGTCGAGTCAATTGAGTTTCCTGAGTTGACTCGACTCATAACTAGCCCTAATTGTTACCCTTAGTGTGGCCCATCTGAGTTTTATATTGGCCTGATGTTTTATATGTACAGTTATGATAAGAGTTTTTAGGTAGGGATTTGGTACTACTCCATTTGTTCCGATCAGGGCCTACTAAGATATATGTGTTCTATCCACACTGCCCATCTATTTTGAAGATCATTTTAGGTGATGATCCTAAAAATGAAGCACATGGACTATACAATAGGAAACAATGGAGATTGGCCCTGTTGTTTTGGCTCATGCTAGTCTTTTAAAATGGATGGAGAGCGTATTTTGAGAGAGTGGATTCGGTGATACCCAGTGGGTTCCACCTTGATGATTTTTTTTACATCCAAGTTGTCCATCAGGTTTTACAGGCCATTTTAGGACGGGGTTCCAAAAGTTAAGAAGATTAAAAAATGAGGTGGATCACACCACAAGAAACATAGTGATCCAACTCCCACCATTAAAAAATTTCTAGGCACACCGTAATCTTTATTTGCCATCCAACCCATTGATAATGTCAACTAGACCTGGATGAAGGGAAAATACAAAGACCAGCTTGATCCCAAATTTTTATGGCCCATAACTTTTTTAATAGTCATTCACTACTGTTTACAATGGTGTGGTCCACCTAAGATTTGGATCTGCTCAATTTTTTCTATCACTGCATAAAATAATCTAGAAAAACCTATGGACGGAGTGGATATACAACATATTCATCAAGGTGTGCCCCATACAGTAACAGTAACAACCTCTTAAGGGTAACCCGTTGACAGCCTAATATTGCATACTGTCAGTACGCTTATCTGTGGTGTCCACCTTGATTTATATCTTCTATCCACTCTGTTAATCAATTTTAATAAATAATTTAGGTCTTGAATCCAAAATTGAACTATATCTAAAGCTGAACTGGACCACACCTCAGGGAAACAGTGGAAATAATGATGTCCAACATTCAAACCTTCCTACGGTCCACAGGGATGTTTATTTGTCATACAACCTATTCATAAGATAGAAAAATAATGGATGAAGGGAAAACACAAATATAAGCTCGATCCAAAACTTATGTGGTTCCAAGAAGCTTTCAACGGTAGTTGTTCAATTCACACTGTTTCCTATGATGTGATTCAACTGAGCTTTTTATATGCTTCAATTTTAATATCATGATATTAAATGATCTTTTAAAACGAATGGACGGAGTGGATAGATGATATAAATCATGGTAGGCCCCACAGAGTTTACTCAATACGCAATCCGCTTCCTAATCCTCTCCCGCAGCTATTTTGCCGGTGGTGAATGCTAGATCCTAGCTTTCCGTCTTCAAGCGCCAAAGACAAATGCAGAATCCGGATTAGCTGTAATCCGGATAGCACCTTAGTGGGTGTTACCGTAACTGTGTGGGGCCCACCTTGATATATGTTTTGTATATCCACACCGTTCATCTGTTTTTCCATATCATTTTAGGACGTGATACCAAACCTAAAGAAGATACAAATCTCAGGTGGACCATAACACTAGAAAATTGACGAATGGCCATTAAAAAAGTTTTTGATCAATCTCATATTTTTATTTTACATTCATCCAAGTCTTATTGACATTATCAACAGGTTGGATGGAAAATAAACATCACGAAATCCCTACAATGTTTCCTTCAAATGTTTAATGGTGAGGCACTCAAACACAACTGTTTCCTGTGGTGTGGTCTACCTGAGATCCGGATCTGCTTAATTTTTTAAATCACGACCTAAAATGGGCTGGAGAAACAGATGTACAGCGTGGATATACAACACATCATCAAGGTGGCCCCCACGGTAAGGGTAATGAACTCCCCTGGTTGTGACGCATTTGTGAGCGATCCGTGACGTCCGTAGGTTGTCCCTAGGGTGATTTTGTTTCGGATTTGAAAAACATAGCTTATCCGTATGTTAGGTGGGCCACGCATATATGAAGTAATTAAAAAACCATTTGGTGAATGTATTGCTGGGCTGAAGAGTGGACAAGTGTCGTGCCTTCCCACCTCGACATTTGGAACGTCTTGGAATTAGCAATCTCTTTTACAGGTCGGTGTCGGATTTGGGGTTGGTGAAGGTTAGAAAGAAGAATTTATATGATGCAGCCTTTTCTCACCAACTCAGATATTTGATGCGTTTCATACACACATGCAACGCGTCCTGTAGCTGTGATTGGAACAGCCCTTTCACGTTTTTTTTTTTATATATAAAATTTACATTTCAGTGATTTTGTAAAAAGAAAATGGTTTTTAATAAGTTAACTCATTAATTTATTATTAGATTACCATGTCGGGGGATTTCTCCATGGATGTTGGGCTGGTTAGTTCCATCACAGAAGTCGGTAGGTCAGGTGGGCCTCACCATGATTTTAATGTAATGTGATGTGTCACGTCATGTTCGGCCTTAGCCCAATCAGCCCATCTATAAATCAGATGAACTTTGGAAATAGTGCATAGGCCAATGGCCCACTTAAATCATGGATGTGCTTGATGTTTGCGTTATGATTAATTTTGGTGTATTATCTAATGGTGGGAGATTATTTCATATAATAATCATGGTGGGCATGTAAAAGTCCAGAGTGGACGTCTTTTTCTAATTGTTTCTTTTGGTATTGCCTACCTCTATCACAAGTCAACCTAGTTTTTGGCCTTTGGTCTAATATGAAATTACACATGTAATGGTTGGAGTGGACCTCACATATACACCACGAGGGCCTAAAACGAAATCAAAGGTGGGCGTCCCTTCCACAGGATGTGCACCCTTGGTTTTTGGCATGTCGGCCATGATGTGCATGTGAGATTCACTGTGACCATTAGATGTGTAATCCCTCATTATGATCGGGGCAAAAAAATCAGGCTAAATTGTGATTCAAATCAGTCACACTAAAGGAAATAGTTAGGGGAGATGTCCACCCTTAATTTTTACAAAGTCCACCATGATGATTATATGAAATCAACACCAACAATAGATTCCAAACCAAATTTTTTGCCTATACATTGTTTCCAATTGTGTGGTCCACTTAAATCATGAATGAGCCTGATTTTTTGTCATAGGCCTAACATGGAGTGACACACCTGATGGTTAGGGTGGATTTCACATAAACATCACAATGGGGCTCACCTGAGCTGCTAACCACGTTGCTCACACAAGCCCACCTCTACTTCCATTACAAAATGCAACGTGAGGTACCCCAATGATAGTTAGTTAAATTAGTAGATACCTTACTAAAAACCTTTAAAATGTAAGTTTCATATTAAGTAGGTAGTTTTATAAATTTTATTTTATTTACTATTGACTAAATAACCCTTTTACTTCTAAGTATCTATCGCTATATAATTTTTTTTCTTCACTTTATAATATATACTATGGTTAACTTTTACTATAATTGACTGTTAAATAGATCATTAACCATTAATTTGATTGTTGACTACATGAAATGATTAACGCTAAAATCAATATGTGAGCTTATCTTAAATCAAATACATATGGGTTAAAGGAGAAAGATTTATTTAGTTGTCCTTAAGAACTTGCATTAGGTATAATCGCTCCAGGTCAAGGGAGAGTTGTTTTCCATAGATCTTAGTACTTTTTCTCATGACCCCTTGGCAAGTTTTAGGAAGAACTTATTATAATTCTTATGTGGTCATCGTGTGTGAGAGAATCGATGATGAATCACAATATAAAGTTTCGATGATTGACTTCAACAACAAGTTGGTGCCTATGCCATACTTTACATAAGAGTGTTAATATTCATGGGGATGATATCTTGGCTTTAAGCTTGTTTGATATTTGTATTGGATATGATCGCTTCAATATCTTTAAATCGACTTCTGTATGCATTAGTTTTGACTAATTTTTATACTTGAGAACATATGACGAGTTTTAAGTTGCTAGTACAATGTACTTTGGTTAGTCTTAGAGAGTAAATTATAGTGACTCATCTATGGATGTTGTTGGATTTATGCGTTAGGATGCAGTTGAGGTATATATGAGCCAACGATTGATTCACTGGTCTTCTAAGGACATTTTTATTGCTAAGATCTAGTTGATTGTACCATCCATCAAAGTTGTTTTTCATTAGGAATGGTACCATAAAAGTTTCAAATGGTTTTACAAATGTTTTCAACTATTTATCTTTTGTTTTAAGTGTTAAAATATTTTCATCATACTTGATAGAAATTTCAACAATTGAGATCTTGTGGTTTATCATTTGATTTACATGGGAATTGGAGGATGGGTGGAGAGAGAGTCAATTTCAGTATTTAGTTAAGTAAGATTATATACTTTAAATATAATAAGGTAATACTAAAGTCTGTAGAGCTGTGGAGCACCATACCGGTATCTCTCTTAAAACTCTAATTACTCGTAAATAAGATCCTATCTTAGAGGGAGAGTAAACATAAAGAGAGCATCGGATACCTCTCTCTCTCTCTCTCTCTCTCTCTCTCTCTCTCTCCCTCCCTCTTTCCTTTCTTCCCTGCATCCACATGTCTACAACATGTCTACACATATGTGTGGGGTTCACTTTCAATGCATTGCCCTAACCTTGCTCTAGGTTAGTGCAGTAACTTTCCTCATTTCCTCACTTGTGAAAGATTTGGGAGAAAACCTTCTTCTACACATACATGTGGGGTTCACTCTACACACTGCCCTAGCTTTGCTCTAGTTCAGTGTAGTAACTTTCCTCACTTGTGATAGATTTATGAGAAAACCTTCTATTTGAAGGCGCAACATCAACAATCGAGCGATTTTCTACGGCAACTCTCAAAGGTTTTTGTAAAAACTTGATAGTGTATAAATGGTGAACCTTAGGGCTTAATTAAAAAATCTAAAACTTTAAAAAACTTTTAATTTCCGTTGTATTTCCAAAACTCTAATATTATAATGGACCCGCACACTTATAACTAATTGCAGATGAGATAAAATGTTTTTTAAAAAGGAAAATTATGATAAATTTTTAAAACAAAAGTAGGCATTTGTAATTATGCAATTAGAGGGGAGATGTATGTATAATTGTCAAATGACCGAGGGAAGGTAGGTGCAACTTACCCCTAACAAAAATCTGCTAAGTGCTTTCCATGTAACATTGTTTTACATGGTTAGGATCGTATGACCAATATTTCATTTGGACTGTGGTCCATCTTTAATGCCTTATGATAAAAAAAAATGGTTGTGATTATCATAAACATATTATAGATGCATGGTAGGAGAAATATCTTAACTTCTTCAAACATAAAAGGGTACCAATAACTAGGGTTGTAATGACTAATTGGATCTTAAGATCTGGATTTTGATATGATTTATAGTAGGCCTCATTAGATGATCACAACCATTAATTTTACTTTCCGGTTTGTTTTGCATGCCCTTAATTATACTACGTGAATTGGTAATCATCAAATGGATGGCTAAAAAGAAATGGCCAATCTAGAATGTCTAAATCAGGCCAACCATTGTGGATGGGTCATAGCCCAAAGGCTACAATCATGTAATAATCATTTAATGATCTCAACCATAGAATTAGTGAGCATAAAATGGATAGCGAAAAAGAAAATGGCCAATAATCTAATTTTGGATAATTGAACAAAGTGGTTAACATTTAAAATGATATATCAACATTCTTGCATGAATGGGACACATGATTTGAATGTTGATGATCGGAATGCATGTATACTACAAGTGCTATAGAGGAGTTTTTACAACTCGGCGAGTTATCTGTTAATGTCCAAAATTGGAGTAACAGATATTGATCGATAATCAACGGTTAAATCTTCGTCGCTCAGTGTGGGCATAGATGAATGGTGGAATCCTGTGACCTGTGATCACAAAGAGAGACCGTGAGGGATTGCCGATCGTGCCTGCAGGGGAACCTTCGATTCTTAAGTCAGCGATGGGGACGACAAGGGGGTAAGAACTCTAGGAAGTAATGTATGTATGATTGCATACCTTAGAAAGATGCAAAAGTGATGCAGGGAGGACATGGTAGGTCGATCACCGTCTCCTTAACCGATTGCTTCTCGAATCTACGAGAAGAAATAAAAGAATAAAAGAGGAAATTAATTCTAAATAATAGTTTTTTTAATAGATTGAATGCATATAAACGGAATTACAATGCATATAAATAGGAAACTAAACCCTAGGTAAAGTACCAGACTCCAACTCAAACTCAAACTTCTAGAAAACGCAACTTACTATAAATGGTAAACTTACTATTTATAGAAGTCGCTCAATCCTACTAGAACTCTTGGTTTTCGGCCAAAAATAGAAAGTTATCAAACGGGCCCAACCATGTTGTTCTACTAAATACTCTAAGCCCTTTTCATGTTGGGCACTAACTATAAAACCCTACGGATCAAAAGTTAGGATCGAATTAAAACTTACTATAAATAGTAAAACTGAAAATAAACTAGCCAAATGACCGTTAATACGGTTGAATCTCACGATTCCGGCATGGGCAACCCAGTGGGTGGCTAAAGTAGCTCGAGCTACCCCAAAATCATATATTATATGTCCAGAAACTCATTCCAGATTGCGAGATACTACCGATTTACAGATTCTAACGGTCCGAATCACTTTCGACCTCAACCGGTCTTCTTTTGGTCCATCTGGGCCATGAAATAATCAACGACCCGTTCTACATCAAGAAAGGTCCTTTTATAGGTGACGATCCACAGTCAAGGGTGGTGGATTTTGTAGATTCCATATAGGATACGTTTCTACATTGGGAGATACTTGACACTCTATACAGGATACATTGCTTGAGTGAGAGATAAGTGTTCTTATCACATCCGAATTCTACGCATCCCAATCATAGCGGCTATCTTTGTATGACAGTGCATGGTGTTAATGACTCGGCCAGAGGCTGCAAAATTTGGAATCTGGGAATGGTAAGGAAAACGTTTGCTCTTCTCTGTGGCACTTGATATCCTGAAGAAGAGGGCTCGGTTCAATACTTGTGACCTGAGGCCGAGCCTATAGGCTCAGGTCCAATTTCATTATCTGAGATTGAAGCCAAGTCCGAGTGCCTAGGAACTCATTTGATGAGCCCGAGCCCGAGGCCTCATACCTCATTTGTCATTGAGGATAAGTGAGAGGGCTTCTCACTTTGATGAACTTCGATCCTTCATTGACATGTGTGATTAGCTAGCCTTAGTGAGCCAAGGATTGTGCATCTTCTACACCATTACCAGGACACAGAGGAATTTACCCATAATATTGTCCAAAAGCGAGTGACCGTCCATCACTCAATCCATTCAAAGTAGGTAAATATACAATGTTACTGATTGAACCATTAAGAACGTGTTTGGTGCATTTTGGTGACTGATCTAAACCATACAATTAGTGGACCACTTATTTGATAAGCCATAGCTAAAAAATCGGGCTGATTAGACACTCATAATTACCTGATATATCAGCAAATTTTAAACGGTGAAGAAAGTTCTGAGTACTGGCCCCGGAAAAGTTGTTAACTAAAATAGCCCTGTTATCCATCAATTATCGACAGACAACAGGGTAGTTATTTGATTTTATACTCTAGCTACATATGATGCTTGATACGCAGGCACTTAGAAACAATACATGTGAGATGTCTAAAATAAAATCAAACCCACTAAATCGTGTGTCCCACTATCACTGGGTTACAATCCAAAAATTCAGACAGGTTGAGCAATCCAAATCGTCCAAATCATGTCCCATCATAAATGAACCCAGTACAATATGTAAATTAATTCAAAGATCCCAACCATTCATTCCGTGGCTAATAGATGAATGGTAACAAACAAAATGGCCAGTTAGGTAAGCTCAACTTGCTGAATTAAAATACATACGATTATTCATTCAATCAGCATGAATTTTGGAATACCCTCCATCCATTTTAAGGGCTGTGATTATGTCGTATCATTTCCATACTTGCATGTGCAAATGAGACATCAAAACTTACAAATTGGTGGTGAACTATCAATGTATTCAGCTGATCTTAATGTTCAAGTACAACAGATGAATCATATAAGTTATGGTACAACTATTTTCTTCCTGCCAATGTGTCACATATATGGAAAAACATGTCCGTACAAATGGTGGGCCACAACATTATAATCACCTGGATATTAACGGGCCATGCCAAGTACCTTTAATTCATACTATTAACTGTCCATGGATATTAACGTTTTCTCCCACATACTATATGATAACTTACAATACAACTGCAATATCCCATCATTTTCAATGGGGACCGTTGAAATATAAAATACATATATTATATCTTTTAACATTTAGATAAAGATTTTTAATTAGGACAAATGGTCCATATGGTTTTTGGTGTACCAAACCATTGACCTGTTTGCTTTCACTGAAGAAAGCTTGTTCCAAAAATCTCCAAGATTAGGAGTTCCTAGCCACTAATATTGGAACTTTTCTACTGAATATTTGGCTTTTTTTTTTTTTTTTTTTTTTGGGTTAGTACACACACCATTGTTAGTACACGCACCCACCCCGGTTAGTCACACTGCAATGTTAGCCACCCCTATTTTGGGAATCAATGCCATAACCTCAGTGTTGAGACTAGGTTATCTTCCCTCAGTCTACCACTTGAGCTATAGATCTTGGTGTGGTGTGGTCTGCTTTAACATTGGATCTGCCTCCTCCTTAGGCATATGACTTAAAATTATCTTATAAAATGGATGGACAGTATGGATAAACACATACACCACTACATCCATTGTTACCATCATCTGTATTTTGTATGTACAAGTAGAGAAGCATGACCCTCGTGTAAAAAAAAAAAAAAAAAAAAAAATACCACAGCTAGGAGTCTTGTACAAGAATTTTAGGGTGCGTTTGGTTGCATCAATTAGAATGATTAAACATGAAATGTAATAATTTCATGATAGTTAGCACAACCAAACACGCCCTCAAAGTAAAAGGCATTCCGCCAAAGTATCAAATGACTCTAGTCACTTTTCCACCTCCCTCTCTCTCTCTCTCTCTCTCTCATTACAAATCATTTCTCTTCATGTAGTGTTGCGCATGCGCTCTTTTAAGTTTTCTTAGGTGTAGGAATGTCAATGAGCCGGGCTCGGGCTTGGAAAGTCAGAATTGTGAATAGGCCTAGCCTAATGGCCAAACACGAAACAATTTAAAATTCAGGCCAAGACCTACCCAAGCCTGACCCGTCGACAACCCTACTTAGGTGTAGAGTTGAACACGAGCCAAGCTAGCTTGATTAGCTTGCTCGACTTGGCTCGAACCAGCTCAATTTGAAGGTTGGGTTTGAACCAAGCTGAGCCATTTTTTCCAAACTCGAAAGGATTTTCAAGCCGAGCTCAAGTTAATTTAAGCTCGATTCGGCTCAGCTCGAAGTTTGGCTCAATCGCAACTCGATTCAGCTCGACTCAGTTGATTTGGTTGGAACTCGACTCATCTAACTAAAAATGTATGTTGTTTAGTCTCAGATCGGAAGAGAGCAAAGAAATGAGAGGTAAAACTCTTTATAAAAAAGCTCGATCATGTCAATCTAGCTCGAAGGTCGAGTTGAGCCGAACACGAGCTAGGGTGGTCATTGAATGAGCCTAACTCGAAGAGGACAAAGTTCGGCTCAACTCAGCTCGTGTACAGCTCTACTTTGGTGAGATACTAACAAAAGCGGCCTAGCAAAGTCACATCTCATTTAAACCACATGTAATTAACAAATATCCATTCTTACTGGGCGAATGGATTAAGTGTTACCTAGGTAATAGCTTAGTGGGTGTTACCCTTATCATGTGGGGACCACATTGATTAAAAAATTGTACATCCACTCTATCCATCTATTTTTCAAGCTCAATTTAGGATGTGATCCCGAAACTTTAGCAGATCCAAGTCTCAGGTAGACCACACCTTTGGAAATAGTAGTGAATGACCATTAAAAGATTTTTATGGGCCACAAAAGTTTTGGATCAAGCTGATATTTATATTTTCCCTTCATCCAGGCCTGTGGGCATTATCAATGGGTTGTATGGAAATGAAACATTATGGTAGGCATTACCATGGGCCCTATGAAAATTTTAATGGTGGGTGTTTAATCACCACTATTTCCTATGGTGTGGTCCAACTGAAATTTGGATCTGCTTAACTTTTCAAACCACTTCCTAAAATGGGATGGAAAAATGGATGGACAATGTAGACATACAATACATCATTAAGTGGGCCTGGCAATAAGGGTAACACCCACTAAGGTGTTACCTGGGTAAAAACCTGATCTGCTCTCTTTTAGTAGCTAGGAATAGTTTATACAAGCCCAATTTTAAATGCATCACATAAAGTTGATGCTATAGAGTTGAGGCAACATGGGGCTCATATTTTGTTTGCATCACAACCACCAACCATAAGGTGTACCCCTTTGAGTTTTGGCCAGGAGCCTAAAATTCAAAAGGATCCAAAGCTCCCACTGCACCCATTGCAAATAAGGTGAGGGAGTGCATTTTAAACCATTTGGGCATCAAGGTGGTAAATGGAGTCCACACCTTTGGAAATAGTGGTGAATGACCATTAAAAGATTTTTATGGGCCATAAATTTTTTGGATCAAGTTGATATTTATATTTTCCCTTCATCCAGGTCTGTCGGCCTTATCAATTGGTTGGATGGGGAGGAAACATTAGGGTAGGCATTACTGTAGGTTCTATGAAGTTTTTAATGGTGTGTGTTCAACCACCACTGTTTCCTGTGGTGTGGTCCAACTAAGATTTGGATCTGCTTAACTTTTTGGACCACTTCCTAAAATGGGATGGAAAAACGGATGGACAGCGTGGATATACAATACATCATTAAGGTGGGCCCAACAGTAAGGGTAACACCTACTAAGGTGTTACTCAGGTAAACACCTCATCCGCTCCCTTTTAGTGGCTAGGAATTGTTTGCCCAATTTTAAATGCATCACATGGAGTTGACACTATAGAGTTGAGGCAACATGGGGCCCATATTTTGTTTGCATCACAACCACGAACCATAAGGTGTACCCCTTTGAGTTTTGGCCTAGAGCCCAAAATTCAAAAAGATCCAAAGCTCCCATTGCAACCATAGCAAACAAGGTGAGGGAGTGCATTTTAAACCTTTTGCGCATCATGGTGATAAATGGAGTTCAAGGGAATTTCTCCGCAGAAATTTAAAGAGAGTTTTATTGCAAAATTCTTGGCGAATCTATATTTTACTGAATAATGCCTCTGTGATTAGAAATTCCTTGGAGTGTTTTTTCAGGGGATGAGATTACAAAAATGCTCTTATATATATATATATATATATATATATATATATATATATATATTGTTACCAAAAAATGGTTAACAGACAAAGATGTAAATCTACGATCTGGACGGTTGAACGAAATTGATCCCTCAATATAAGATGATGGAATCCTTTGATCCTGCAAAAGAGCACAGAGGATAAGGGGGGTGGCTGGGGTCCAGCCAAAGACCCTCCGATGCCTAAGTCAGTAATCTTGAGTAATCGGATATTTTTAGTGTAGATCGATATTAGCTTGCGTACCTCGATAATGGTGAGAGTACCATTATTTATAGACTTAGGTTGCGAGATTGCTTGCTCTTTGGAGAGTCGTGATTCTAGCAGACTGCCAGTGGGGTTCCCGGGATCTTAGGATCTGCGTATAACAATCGAAGATCCTTATCCCTAAAAGCTGGGGATGTCGATCTTTCCTCCTGATATCTTGGTGTGAGCCTAAGACTGCAGTTTTACAGCTCAGCTCGCTTAAGATAACCTTCATTACATCGGACCGAGCCGACCAGTTTCCGTCGGGTAAACATGACCCGATTCGTACCCGGAGCCTGAGATGGGTCGGCTCGTCCTTATCGGGTCGGCAGAAAGCGCTTTCCATCTGCTCGGCTCTTTACTCATAACAAAAGCCCCCTTTTTACCCTCGAGGGTGTCCTGCTCAGCTCAGGGGTAAAAACTCAAGAGGAAGTTGCCGACCTAGATGATTTTTGTCGTTTTGTATCCGTGACGCCGTCATTTCGATGGGCGGGAAAATAGCATTAAATGCGTCCCTCGATAAATCGAGGGCATTAAATGCGTCTCTTGATATATCGAGGTGTCATCATTTCTCCGTACGGAGCGATATTGCCGATATGATTTAGTTGAACGGGGTGCTGCCGCGTGTCCTGAACGGCGCAGCTTTTCGAATTCGTCAAGTAGAAAGTTGTCATGTGTCGCTTTCGTATTGAATGCATTGAGACCTGCGCAGGGCTCAAATCCTCTCCCGAGTATATAACTCAATACTTAGCCGGATTTTTGAAAACCTTTCTTCATTCTATTTTCTGCATCCGTACCTTGGTTCTTCTTCTTCCCCATTTTCTTCAACTTTCTTCCTCCCAGCGGCTGTGCCAGCGTTCTGGTACGCTCCTTTTCTTTTCTTCAAAGAACTTTTCCCCTCCTCTCTCTTTTTTTCTTTTATCTGAGAAATGTCGGAACGAGAGACTTCATGCTCTGAGGCCATCCTCAGAGTGAGGTATGATGACCGTGAATCTGATTTACCTCTCCTCTGTCATGAGGGAACAGGTTCCAGTGAATCAGATTCAGGTTTAAGGGTGGAAGGGGCCACTGGAGAGGGAGAATCTGAGCCCCCTGAGTCTGCCGCCGGCAGTGCTACGGCCAATAGAGAGCCATTTGAATTAGATTCTGTGATCTCGCAGATTTTCCAAGAAGAACTGGACGCTGCGAAGGAGATATACGACATCCCTGACTATATAGATTTTAGGGTTCCTGACTGAGCCGATAGGCCGAGCCGACCCAGAGCCGGGGAGGTGGTTATCTCTTTGATGCACCTAGAGTCTGGGCTGAGGTTACCCTTACATCCTTTCGTGAGGGAGGTCCTTAGCGTCTTAGGTCTATCTCCGAGCCAATTGCAGCCGAACGCATGGAAGTGCATGGTCGGATGCTATATACTCTGGCGGAGACTAGGAAATAGGGAGTTTACCTCCAATGAACTTTTCTCCATGTATATTCTCAAGTCCTTGGGTGGCCAAGGACTTTATTATTTTTCGTCGTTGCCGGGCCAGGGCGGCTCGATTATCACCTGTATGCCCTCCTCCACCAAAACTTGGAAGAGGAAGTGGTTCTTCACGTCGGGCAGTTGGGAGTGCGCGCCGGACGAGCCTCAACCCTTGAAATTCCGAGTCCGAGCCGACTTCGCTCTGCCAGGTAGGATGAAGTCCCGACCTAACTGTTTTTCCCAATTCTTTCGAAATATATATATATATATATATATATATATATATATATATATATATATATATATATATATATATATATATATATATATATATATATATATATTACTCATGTATCAGTTCTTTTCTCAGTGCCGGCGACCATTCGGGTGGCGTTATCTGTAGTTGAAGAGAGACAGATCCACAAAGCCCGAGCCGTACCATCTGCAGAGAGGGACTTCCGGAAAGTAATCACACTTAACTCCATTGCTGAATCAGGTCGGTAATGCTGAGCTGATGATTTACTTTTCTGCTCGTCGCTTCACTGTCCTCACCCCCCTTTTTTTTTTATATATAGGAATGGCTCCGAAGGCAATCTCCAAGCGGAGGATTCTAGCTCGGTTTCTGGAGCGAGGGCAGAGCTCGGACTCTACTGAGCCCCCTAGGAAGAGGGCGGCTACCGCCGAAACGCAGGGATCGTCTCGCCTGCCCCAATCCTTCGTCTGCGGTTCAGGACAACTTCCCAGCTCGGACTCTGCGCAGCCTAGAACAGAGCCAACAGAGCCCAGAACCGGGCCAACGGGGCCCAGAACCGAGCTAACGGGGCCCGGATCCGAGCCACTCGTACCCAGAACGGAGCGAACGGCTACCCCGGCGACATCTTCTGATGAGCCGGTGATCAATGTGCCAGATAGCTCGGGTTCTCGGGCTGAACCCATCCACATATCCATGCCTGTCTCTTCCCATATCTCCCCTCCTGCAGCAGCTGGACCTGACCGACCTGCTGCGGGTACCTCCTCTTCTCAACCTCCTCGACCTCGCACTGCCCCGGCTGTGCAACGAGAGGACCGGGTCGAGATGCCTCCGCTTACGGAGCAGTATTCAAACTGGATGGAGGGTATCAGTGCGTACATGCGTGTTAACCATGCCATCCCTCAGGACTTGAATATTATAGCCTCTTCCGACCCGGATCAGATGGTTGGGGTGGTGCTAGAGAGCTGCCTCAGGGTAACTTTTTGAACTTCTTTATTCTCTTTCCCATATACTTGTGATGCTTTCTATGTTGCTTGCTAACCATATTACTTTCGCAGGATTCGGCTGCACTTATCATGATCCGTAAGGTGATAGCCGAGCGAAATCACCAGGCGTAGAAGGCTCTGGCCGCTGCTGCTTCTTGGAAGAAGAAGACTGAAGCTATGAGGCTGAGCTGGACAAATGTGTCCTTCTTCTTAAGGAAACTCAGTCCGAGCTGACGTCTTCTCGATCCGAGCTGGTGTCCACCCGAACCGAGCTGGAGTCTTCCCAGTCCGAGCTAAAGGTGGCGCAATCAGAGCTGGAAATATCCCAAGCTCAGGTCCAGTCTCTAGAAGAGGCTCTGAAGGGGGCTGAGACCAAGGCCGTATCCGACGGGAATAAGGCCGAATCCCTCGAAGCTGCTTTGAAGACGGCTGAAGAAGAGAAAGTGCACCTGGCCGAGCTTCTGAAAGAGGTCCAGTTAAAGCACCTGGCAGAGATTAATGGGGCGAAAGCTGAGTACGAAAACTTGTCTGCTATTTCTGAAGATTTATACAATAACGGACTTCAGGAGTACAGACGCTTCGTGCTTAAGCACTTCCCAACCCTTGATCTTACGCCAGTGGATGAAGATGAGGAGGAGGAGGAGGAGGAGGCGCGGGTCGGAGGTGACGGGGCTGGCCCTTCTGGCAAGGATTAGACTGTATTTTTTCTTTCAAGATGTACACAACAACAAAATTTTGAATACAAGCCCTTGAGGCAAACTTTGATAATTCTGTTGTAAATTTTTCTTTCGTATTGTCGTTAATGTAATGAATTTGCATGGTCGAAGCGATCTGAGGCTGGCTAGCCAGGTCGGCCGCCTATATGCCCGCCTGTCAGTAAAGTTAAAGGTACTATACTGATATTAAGTTGTGTTGAAAAATCATCGTAGAACAACTCTTAGGAAAGAATTTTATTCAAATAATCGTTCCAAAGAACATATTTTGTGCTGAGCACAATTCACCGTTCATGGAAAATAAATCTTGAGATGTTCGGCATTCCACGGATGAGGAAGTGGTTTCCCTCCATGTTTTCGAGCCAATAAGTGCCGAGACGACGTGAGCTAATGACCTTATATGGTCCTTCCCAATTAGGGCCGAAAACACCGGCCTTGTCGTTTATATGTACCTTTTTTAGGACGAGGTCACCAGCTCGGAATCGTCTTTCCCGCACTTTGGAGTTGTAGTACCGTCGGACCCTCTGCTGATATGCTGCTATACGTACTTGAGAAGCTTCTCTGGCTTCTTCAAGTAGGTCTAAGCTTATTCGCAGTTGTTCTTCATTTTGGTCGGGTCTATGATGGCTCGTCCTGCTCGTGGGCAGTCCGATTTCCACAGGCACAACAGCTTCGGCTCCAAATGCCAGGAAGAAAGGGGTTTCTCCAGTAGTAGACCGAGCCGTGGTTCGGTAAGCCCACAGTACTTCGGGAAGTTCTTCCGCCCATGCCCCCTTTCTTTCTCCGAGCTTTGTTTTGAGATGATTCTTGATAATTTTGTTGACTGCTTCGACCTGCCCGTTGGCATGAGGGTGGTGAGGAGACGAGTATACATTTTTAATGCCCAGTCCGGTGCAAAATGTACGAAACCCTTGATTGTCGAACTGTCGCCCGTTGTCAGTAATTATGGTATTTGGGATTCCGAAGCGACACACAATCCCTCTCCAGACGAAGTCCGTAGTCTTCTTTTCTGTGATGGTGGCCAGTGGTTCTGCTTCAGCCCACTTTGTAAAGTAGTCGACGGCGACAATTGCATATTTAACTTGTCATTTTCCCATTGGGAGTGGACCGATGATGTCAACCCCCCACTGAGCAAATGGCCAAGGTCCAGCCATGGGTGTGAGCTCTTCAGGTGGCAAATGAGGTATCGGGGCGAATCGTTGACACTTATCGCATCTTTTGACAGTTTCTCGGGCGTCTTGCTGAATAGTGGGCCAATAATATCCCTGTTGGATTGATTTTTGTGCAAGTGCTCGTGCCCCGGAATGGTTCCCGCAACATCCGTAGTGGATTTCACGTAATACATAATCAGCCTCCTCAGGTCCTAAACAACGCAGACACGGGCTAGAAATACCTTTCTTATAGAGGACACCTTCTATCAGTGTATACCGAGCTGATCTATAGCGGACGCGCCGAGCTTCCTTCTGGTCATCAGGCAACTCCCCCGATCGTAAAAATCGAATGAAAGGATCTCTCCAATCAGGAATTTTCGATATCGGAAAGACTCTCATGGGCTCAATTGATGATATGCTCCGCTGAGGGAGGAATTCGATGGGTATTATTCTACCAAGCTCGTCGTCTGCTGATGATGCAAGCTTCGCGAGAGCGTCTGCGTTTGTGTTCCCATCTCTTGGGATTCGAACAATTTCATAATGGTCGAATTGCAGCAGTAGCTCCCGAGCTTTGTTTAGATATGCGGCCATTCTCCCTCCTTTTGCCTGATATTCGGTGGTTACCTGCCCGACCACAAGTTGCGAGTCGCTGAATACCCGTACCGATCTGATTCCTATTCCCGAGGCGAGGCGAAGACCGGCTAGGAGGGCTTCGTATTCTGCTTCATTATTGGAAGCCCGAAATCCGAACCGAAGTGCGTACTGAATCTTGATCCCATCGGCTGAGGATAGAACGAGACCAGCTCCGCTGCCCTGTGAATTGGAAGAGCCGTCGACGTGCAATGTCCAAGAAGGTGTGATATTTGTTACCTCTGGATGTTTGACAAGTTCACGATCGCACTCAGCCTCGTGCGGGTCGGTTAATTCGACGATGAAGTCTGCTATAGCTTGTCCTTTGATTGCTGTACGAGGTCGGTACCGTATATCGAATTCGCCCAACTCGACAGCCCATTTGACGAGACGACCTGATGTTTCGGGATTTTGCAGTACTTGCCGTAATGGCTGATCGGTTAATACGGCTATTGGATGCGCTTGGAAGTATGGCCTCAACTTGCGTGCCGAGGTGATTAAAGCCAGGGCGAGTTTTTCGATTTGAGGGTATCGTGTTTCTGAATCAACCAAGGCCTTGCTAGTGTAATAAACAGGCCTCTGTATCCCCTCATCGTCCCGGAGTAGAGCCGAGCTGACCGCCGCTGCTGAAACTGCTAAGTACAGGAGCAATTCTTCTTTATGCACTGGCTTGGACAACAGCGGTGGGGAGCCGAGGTAGGCTTTCAGCTCCATGAAAGCTTGCTCGCATTCGGGAGTCCATGTCATTTCTTTGCATTTGCGCAACTGTTTGAAGAAGAGAAGACATCGGTCAGTAGCCCTTGAGACGAACCTGTTGAGTGTTGCGATCCTTCCTGTGAGCCGCTGAACATCTTTTATTGTGCGAGGCGAGCTCATATCGAGGAGGGCCCGAATTTTTTCCGGGTTGGCTTCAATTCCTCGCTGATTTACCATGAAGCCAAGGAATTTTCCCGAGCCTACTCCAAAAGCGCATTTGCTAGGGTTGAGCTTCATACGATACTTCCTCAGTATTTCGAATGTGGCGCGTAGATCGCCGACGTGATCTTCTGTGCGCTTGCTTTTGACGAGCATGTCATCGACATATACCTCCATAGTTTTGCCTAGTTGATCTGCAAACATCTTGTTTACCAGCCTTTGGTAGGTCGCCCCGGCGTTCTTGAGCCCGAAGGGCATAACTTTGTAGCAGTAGAGCCCCCGGTCCGTGATGAATACGGTCTTTTGTCGATCAGGAGCATGCATCTGGATTTGATTATACCCGGAAAAGGCGTCCATAAAGCTGAGAAGCCCATGCCCGGCGGTTGCGTCGACGAGCTGATCTATCCGTGGTAGTGGGAAGCTGTCCTTAGGACAGGCTTTGTTCAGGTCGGTGTAGTCCACACAGACCCTCCATTTTCCGTTCGGCTTCTTGACGAGGACCACGTTCGCCAACCAATCTGGGTAACGTATTTCTTGGACAAATCCTGCCTTGCGTAGCTTCCGTACTTCTTCTTCAATTATTGCGTACCTTTCCGTGTTGAAGGTGCGCCTTTTTTGACGGATCGGTTTTATGGTTGGATCGACATTGAGCCGGTGGACCATTACCTCCGGAGAGATGCCGGGCATGTCTTCATGGGTCCACGCAAAGACATCTACATGCTCTTTTAAAAAGTTTACCAAACCATTGCGTACCTCGTCTGTCAAGCGTGACCCGATCCGGATGACTTTGGTCGGATCGGCCTCCGTCAAGCAAACGTCAACTAACTCCTCTGCTGGTGTTCCGCGCCCCTGCTCGTCCTCTCTTGGGTCCAAGGAGGACGCGTGAGAGACAGTTGATACGGTGCTTTTATTTTTCCCCCTCAGAGAAAGTTCGTAGCAACGCCGAGCTTCTTGCTGGTCTCCCCTGACTACGCCAACCCCTTCATCAGCTTCGAACTTCATCATCAGGTGATAGATTGATAGATCGAAACAGCAGCTTTCAGGGTCCGCAAGATAGGTCGGCCGATAATGGCATTGTAGGCAGAAGGGGTGTTCACAACGAGGAAATCAACCATAATCATTTTTTGATTAGGTTCTTCCCCAACAGTGACCGGTAAAGTTATTTCTCCTTCCGGCATGACGCTATCTCCTGTGAATCCAGTTAATGCTGTTTTAACTGGTCTTAATCAGGAACGATCAATCTTCATTCTTTCGAAAGCTGATGCGTACAAAATGTCTGACGAACTTCCTGTATCGACCATCATACGGTGGAGCCTTTTGTTTGCCACTACCATCGAGATGACCTGAGAGTCGTCATGAGGATGCACAATTCCTCGGGCATCTTCTTCAGTGAACGTTATAGCCCGAGATGTAACCTTTGCGACTTTTGAGGGTCGGCTGGCAATGTTCACAGACAACCCGGACGGTCCTGGTTCTGGCTGGGATGTTCTTGCTTGTCGCACATAATTTTTGCGCGAATTCCCAGAATCTCCAGTTGTCGGTCCGCCGAAGATCATGTGAATTTCTTCCACAGGATTGTTGTTCAGTCCTTCGTTTGGGTCGACTGACTGATCTTCGTTCCTCCGGTCGTCCTGACGCTGAGCGATGTAGTCTTTCAGAAAACCTTGTTGGATAAGGATCTCTATTTGTCGCTTTAAATCGAAGCAATCCACGGTGTTGTGACCGTGATCTTTGTGGTACAGACAATACCTTGATTTCGACCTTCTGTTGGGGTCGGTTTTTATTTTCGCAGGTCGTTCGAAGTTGAATCTGCCTTTTTCTGCCAGATACACTTGCTCGATGGTTTTATTGAGTGGCGTATATTTTTCAAACCGCGGAGTAGGTGGTTTCGCTCCGTGGCTAGTTCCTCCCTGAGCCGGTGACCTTCGTTTCGACTTCCGCTCCGACCTATGTTTCTTCGAGCTGCTGCTAGCCTGACGATCTTTGTTCCTGGTCGTTGGTCGGTGAGCGTTAACCAGTTCTTCGGCATTGATATGTTTAGCGGCTCGATCTAACAACTCTGCTACTGACTGGGGCGGTTCTTCCCCAATAGACCAGAGAAACCTTCGGTCTCGTAATCCACCGATCATGGTGTGTAGTAACACATCTTGTGAGAGATTCTCAATTTGCACTGCTTCAGAATTGAAGCGTGCGAAATAATCTTTCAGGGACTCGTCTTCCTTTTGCTTGATTGCTGCGAGGTGTGTTGAATGCTTTCTCGGGTCGGTGCTTCCGATAAACTGAGTGACAAAGGCTCGGCTCAGCTGAGAGAATGAGCCGATTGTGCGGGGCTTTAGGTTACGAAACCAAGTCCATGCCGAGCTTGTCAAGGACAACGGGAAGGCCTTGCACATGACGTGTCCGTTGGCCCCGAGGAGATCCATGCGGACCTTGAAGTTTTCTAAGTGCTCCGCCGGATCTCCTATGCCAGAGTACTGTTCCAACTGGGGGACCTTGAACCCTTTGGGAAGGGGTTCTTCCCGAATCTCGTCGGTGAAAGGTGACTCAGATGAGTCGACCAGCGCGTCCTCGCGATTGGAGCTCGACCTCGCTGTGCTCTCTGAATGTCGCCCATTTGTTCCCGCAGTTCCCTCAGCTCGGCCTCCAGTGGGCCCAAGTTGTTATCGACCCGATCGCCGGTTTCTTGATCAGCTCGCTCATGCGCGAGACGAGCTGTTCTTCGTCTTTCGAGTCGGTGCCGCAGGTCGCTGGCAGGCAAATCCGTTGCTGGCTGAGACCTTGCTTCGGTAGTTTTGCTGGCGGTCTCGCTTTCTTCGACCGGAATGGGCTGCCGGGAGCGTTGTGACGGCCGAGTCTGGTGAGAGTGTTGGGATTGTTGAGGCTGAGAGTGAGTATGCCGCGGCTCCTCACGGTCTCTGCCATTCACCATGGTTGGATGGACCAGACCGGTTAGCAGAGCTTTGATTTCGTCTAACCTCTGGTCCACGTAGCCCAATCGTTCGTCGACTCCCCCCAGTTTGTGGTTGACACCTCCTACCTGCTCTTCGAGAAGGGATAACCTGACTCCCTGGTTGCGAGATCTCTCTTGTCCCCCCTACTGAGTAGAAATAGGAGGATTCCTGTCGAACTGGATGGCGGGGTTGTCAGAGAATGAATCCTCATTCTCGGAGATTTGATTATCTGAAGGTCCAGTGATCGCAGGAGCTTTCCCTTTGTATTTTCTCTTTCCAGCCATTGCGAAAGAGAAGGAAGATGTTAAGATCGTCTTAGACGATTGGGTGAGAACATGGGCTTCGTAAAGGAAGAAGGCGAAGATTCCCACAGACGGCGCCAATCTGTTGTTACCAAAAAATGGTTAACAGACAAAGATGTAAATCTACGATCTGGACGGTTGAACGAAATTGATCCCTCAATATAAGATGATGGAATCCTTTGATCCTGCAAAAGAGCACAGAGGATAAGGGGGGTGGCTGGGGTCCAGCCAAAGACCCTCCGATGCCTAAGTCAGTAATCTTGAGTAATCGGATATTTTTAGTGTAGATCGATATTAGCTTGCGTACCTTGATAATGGTGAGAGTACCATTATTTATAGACTTAGGTTGCGAGATTGCTTGCTCTTTGGAGAGTCGTGATTCTAGCAGACTGCCAGTGGGTTCCCGGGATCTTAGGATCTGCGTATAACAATCGAAGATCCTTATCCTAAAAGCTGGGGATGTCGATCTTTCCTCCTGATATCTTGGTGTGAGCCCAAGACTGCAGTTTTACAGCTCAGCTCGCTTAAGATAACCTTCATTACATCGGACCGAGCCGACCAGTTTCCGTCGGGTAAACATGACCCGATTCGTACCCAGAGCCTGAGATGGGTCGACTCGTCCTTATCGGGTCGGCAGAAAGCGCTTTCCATCCGCTCGGCTCTTTACTCATATATATATATATATATATATATATATATATATATATATATATATATATATATATATATATAGTAAGTAAGTAATGAAGTTAAAGACCTGTGAAGCCTACATGATGAGCATATAACATTCAACCCATTAAATGTATGCATCACGCCATAGTGATTATACCAACAAAACATCACGTCAGATTATCAGATGGGCTGCACTTAAATTAGGATATTTTGAATGGTGTACATTATTTTAATGATTTGGCCCACCTTATGATTAGATTCACTCTATTTTGGTTCAGCTAATAATAATGGTGGAGTGCATTTGTTGGATGGATTGGATGTGAGACACATACCACATGAGCTCCATAACTTTCAAATTTCCACTTTGTCACGGGAGAGAGCAGAGGCTAGTAATGTAATTTCAAGCCTTTAAAAGCACTTCCCTGAATCACTAGGGTTGCTATTTGGCCAAATTCAATTCCTTAAAAATCTTACAACGTTCCTTTTATTAATTTGTAACAAATATTTTATTTTTCCTAAATTTTTTAAGGAATCCATATTTTATTGAATGAATAGAAACTACCCGGGTTGCTTTTGAGGGAGGAAATGATAAAAATAGCATTGTTTTCTTTTCTTTAAAAATAGTGAAAATAGAGAGTTGTGGGGCCCACATGGTATGTGTATAACATCCAACCCATCCAACTTATGCACTCCACTGATGATCCCATGAACAAAAAATCAACCCGATCAAATAATCGGATGGATGGGATGTCAAACACATGCCACATGGGACCCACAATTCTGGTTCCTCTGCTTAGTAAAGAGGAAGAAGAAAAAAAAAAAACAAACAAACAAACAAAAAAACAAAAGCAGTAATGTAATTTCGCTCTGAAGCCTGCAGGAATATCAGTTCCGAAATGAAATTCAAATTTTAGAAAATTTTTATGGTAAAAATCACCTAAATACAGAACTATTTGCTGAATTAGTTAAATATTTAAATAAATTTCTTGATAAAATTTGGAAAAACAAAATTCACATGTATTACGAAATCTGACGATGTTGCAGTGAAAATATCGTTCAGCTGATTTTGCACTAAAATAACAAAAGATATTCAAAATCTCAGCAATATTTTTTTTTAGGTGGGTCAGTGCTCCATGGGCCCCACCGTGATGTATGATGATTGAATGTACACCGTTAAAAACTTCTTGGGGTGACAAAAGTTTTGGATCAAGCTATTATTAGTATTTTTTCCCTTCATCCTAGTTTGTATGACCTAATCAACAGGTTAGACGTCAAATAAATATTACAGTGGGCCGTAGGAGGTTTATAATGGTGGACATTCAATCACTACTGTCTTCCTGTAGTGTGGTCCTACCATATATTTAGATCTGCCTCATTTTTTTGGTTAAAAACCTAAAATGATCCAGAAAAATAGCTGGACGACGCAAATAAAACAAATACGTATCATGGTGGGCCCACATAGCACCGACCACTAGCTACCTGACTAGTGGCAGCATCACTAGCCAAACCACCTCCATATTTGTTACACCCACGGGTAACAAGGAGAGAGGGCCCTGGTAGAAACTACTATTGTGCCGGGAGCCATCCTAGTGTGTGTCTATGGGAAATACTACCATGCGGTCCACCTCATGGGAAGTTCCCATGAGGTCGAGTTGTGTGGACCCCACTGTGATGTTTGAGGTTGAGTTTTGTAGGCCCCACTGTGATGTTTGATGAGCATCTACACCATGCATTTGGTGGATCCCCTATTGTTTTTGGTATATGCGAAAAATCAGCTGGATCCGAAATTCAAGTGGGCCATACCAACTGAAAGAGTGCAAAATCATGCCCACAACATCTAAAAGCACTTGTTGGGGCCCACCTGAGTTTTAAATACGGTTGAAAATTGGTGTGACTCCCTGTTTAAGTGGGACACACACAATGGATGGGCTGGATTTCTCAACCACTTCTTAGTCGATCCTATAAACAATGATAAAGTTTTCAATGGGTGGATATCCACTCTTAACTGTTGTTTATGGTGTGGCCCACCTAAGTTATGGATTGACCTAAGTTTTGGGCCCATGGCCCATCATCGAATGGTGCATTTGACTGATCGTGTGGATGCCCATCACACATCACAGTGGGAGCCCAGACAGTTCGACATCATGGGAACTTCTCATTAGGTCAAGCGCATAGTACATTTTCCTTATATATATATATATATATATATATATATATATATATAAAATCCAACACGTTCGTCAAGTGGGCCCCATAATGATAAAGGGGTGACAATGCGGCAAGACACGAGAAGTGGTCTGACCTCCAACCTAGAAGTTAAAAGGCTCCTAGTGCATTAGGGCAGTCCAATTGATGACTTTTTGGTTTGCAGATTAGCTCATTAAATCTATTAATGGACTTAATCGATGGCTCTGATCAATTTACCAGACCATCCACATGACCCGTGTAGGGCTTTCAATGGGTTGGATCTGGAATCGGATCCAACTAGATCCGGCTCCAAGTCCATATATCTGCAGATGGATTCAGATCGAACTCGGATCCAACTTGGATCCAAAAGGTGATATCCATATCCGATCCATTTATAAATTGTTAAATCCATTTCTGATCCAAAATTCATATAACCATCGGATTCGGGTAAGATCTAGGTTCGAATCTACCCCCATTACAAATCTAAATAAAATATGTAATATAATATATTTAATTTAGTAGAAAAATGATGCAAATCCCACTATTTACTATGGTACAGCCGACATGGCCTAAAATAGTTTGTAAAACGGATGGCCAGCATGAATATAACATATACAGTAAGGTGACAATGAGTCGGATCTTAATCGGATTCGGATCGAACTCGGATATGTTCATGTGAATCCATATCCGGTCCATTTAAGTAATTGGATCTATTTTAAGATCTAAATCCGGTCCATTTAACTAATCAGACCTATTTTAAGATCCAAATCCGCATTACACGGATTCGGAGCGAATCGGATATCGGATCTGACCCTCTCCATTGAGAGCCCTAAACTCGTGCAATTGATGCCTCGTGTGGTACTGTGGATTCTGAATACCTAGATTGAAAATTCCCTGAATTTGGAATACCGGACTCGGAATTCTCTATTGTGTTAGGCACCCTTTTAATTCAAAACTACTTATGCACTTAAATTATGTATTATGCTTACTAGAGTTTGAGTTTAATTACTAAATCAACTTTACTATCACTAATTAGTGTACATATGTGATGTTTGATACCATGATCTTAATAGGCCATTTCAAATATATATTTTGGCAAAAAATAATGAAATTCCAAGCCTCGGATGGGCCCACAAGTATAGGATCACAACTGAACAATTAACGAACTTTTTTTAACATGCTGATTTACATTTGCTTATGTTTGAACTTAGATAATTTTGTTAAAATATATAATTGATAATGACTGTTTTGGAAATCATTATGCCATGCGTACAGTAGATCAATAGCTTAGTGGGCCATATGTTATGCATGTGACTTTCCTATTTTAAAATTGAGGAAAAGAAGAAGAGATGATTGGTAATCCATGCAAAAGGGTGAGGTTGGAAAACTACAAAAGCTAAGCATTCGGAACATACTCTACTCCACCCTGATGGATTTGGAATGCCCTCAAGTCTTCCCAAATTTGCAGTGCCAAACAACCCCTAATGGTACAGTAAATAAGAGCACTCTAAGAGGTGTTTGTATTTGGTGTGGATTAGTAGATAAGAGAGCAAATTGCATATTGAATAATTTAGTGTATTTATTAAACTCTATGGGGGCCCGCATATGATGTATGTGTCTTGTCCACTCCATTCAGTTTTACCAGCTTATTTAGGTCATGAGCCCAAAATTGAAGCATATCCAAAGCTCAAGTGGACTACACCACAAGAAACATTAGGAATAATGATGTCCACCACCACTGAAACCATCCTAAGGCCCATAATGATTTTTATTGGTCATCTAACCTGTTCATAAGGTCATAGAGACATGAACCAACGCTTGATCCGAAACTTCTTGGCTCCCAAAATTTCTCAACCATAGGTGCTCAATTCCCTATATTTGCTCTGGTGTGAGCCATTTGAGCTTTGGATGTGCTTCAATTTTGGGCTCAAGATCTAAAATGATATGGAAAAATGGATGAACATATGATACATATATGATGGTGGCCGCCACAGAGCTTACTCCACACACTTTAGCATGCTGAGTTAGTCAGTATGCAATCCTCTCTCAATGGGTGAGGTTCTGACCATGGGGGCCAATCTCAATATATGTTATAGTGTATATCTATGTCATCCATTTGTTTTCATGTTCCAAAAATGCAGCAGATTCAAGTCTCAAAGTGAACCACAATGTAGGAAAATAATGGAGATTTAACACCCACCATTAAGAAGTTCCTAGGTCCACTATAATGTTTATTTTCCATCTGACCTGTTGATAAGGCCACACAAACCTAGATGGAGAGAAAACACAAATAGCAGCATGATCCAAAACTTTTATGACCCCAAAAGTACATAAACGCAGTAATTCAATGCTTACTCTATGGTTCACCTGAGATTTGGATCTACTTCATTTTTGGGACCATGCTCTAAAATGAGCTGGCAAAATAGAGAGACAACCTGGATATGCACCACATACATCAAGGTGGGCCCTAGGGTTAGGGCCTCACCCACTAAGCTGGTACACCTGCCTCACCTAATACACGTCCCAATATATCAATCTGTCTTCATTAGCCTTAATGCAATGTCCATCACGATCACTCAATCACTGCAAATTCTGTGTTGTGCTCCATCCACACTTGAGTCCCATGATTTTGACGGTCTTGATTACCATTCACATCTACGACGGCCACAACTTGAAAATGGTGCTGAACTATATAAAAAAAAAAGGGTTGCTCAAATACGTCCCGACATGGGATGCATCATGAATGATTTAAATCGTTCATACGACGACCCTTATACTATGTATGGCCGAAAAACAATAAAGAAAAGCTCTCTTGCTTTGAACATTAGCGGTTGCTTAGAGCATCTGTTTAATCAATAAATTGAAGCATAGTATCTGAGATTTTTTTTTATTACCCCATCAAAGAGAAGCCAATTGAAATAAAGTTGAAAAAGCCATAAATCCAACGGCTACAGTTGCATCGTATCATAATGCAGTAGGTGGGATATATCATAATGCAGGTAGGTGGGATGTATACAAATGAATTATGTTAAAAAATAAAGAAATTTTACAAAAAAAACTACCTAATTAATATAAATATTTTATTCCTATGGTTTTTGGGTTGGGTTTTCAAAAAACTACATGGTGATTATTTTACTACTTTTGTTTACATTTTTTTAATGGCGGGTTGTATGGGCATACAAGCAAATGGGTTGGCTACTTAATGGGCCCTACTTGGGTGTTTATGTAAAATCCACATTGACCATCAAGTGTGTCAAGTCATGTTAGGCTAACAATCCCAAAATCACCACATCTCTGATTTGGGTAGACCACACGATTGGAAACTGTGCACATGGCAATGATCGCCCTCCAAACTATTTCCTTAGCATAGCCCACTGAAATTACCAATGGGGCCTGCTTTTTAAGCCCAAGGCCTAAATTATGGTGTGGCATCTGATGGTTGGAGTAGATTTAATATAATCATCACGGTGGTCCCTATATAATGAGAGTGGACATCTTTTCATATCTGTTTTTTTGTGTGGCCCACTTAAAGTGTAAGCTGGCTTAATTTTTTTTACTTTGGGTTAAATTTGGATAACACATCTGATAGTGGAAGTGGATTTTGCATACACTCTATGGCCTTGCCAAAAATCAAGTGCTGATGTTTCTCATAGAGAGTAGGAGAGATTATTTAAGAAGAACAATAGCATGGAACACTCTTGATTTTGATGGGGCTTGTGGTGATATTATGTAAGATCCAATATTTAGTGCTATATTAAACCCAAAGATAAAATATTTGGTTGACCTTGTAACTTCGGTGGGCCATATAAAAGGAAATAGCTGAGAGAAATGTCTTCCCTTATTTTTACAAAACCCATAACGATAATTGTATAAAATCATTTGGATATTTGACACAGAAATCACACCCATCCATGATTCAAGTGGACTATATTAAATGAAAATAGTTTGGACGATGAGTGTTACCTTATACACTACTTTTAATCAAGTCTACCTTAATTACACATTGAGTTGATTTTTAAGCCCTTGGCCTAACACGAAGTAACGCACCTACTAGTTGGGGTGAATTTTATATAGACATAATAGTGGGGCCCACCCTAGCAATGGGCCTATTGCTCCAAGAGTGGCGTAGCGGAGGTACTGCTATAATAATTATATAGATCGATGAGGTAAAGTTTTAAAATTTCTTTTTGCAGTAGCTGAATGTAAATTCATATTATTTTGGATTTTTTTAATTTTTTTATTCCCAAAATACAGTACAAGGGCAAAATGGTAATTTTACACTAAAGCCACTCTATAAAACCTCTCTTCATTCACCACAAATCCCCTGCAACTCCCTCTATCTCCATCCCTTCCCATATTTCCTCCCTCTCTTCCCAAACTGCCCCTTCCTCTCTCTTCCCAATCTAGCCGTCCTCATCATGGACCCCGTCAATGTCTGGGGCAACACCCCTCTCCAGACCGTCGATGAGGAGATCTTCGACCTCATTGAGAAGGAGAAGCGTCGGCAGTGCCGCGGCATCGAGCTCATCGCCTCCGAGAATTTCACCTCCTTCGCCGTCATAGAAGCCCTCGGCAGCGCCCTCACCAACAAGTACTCTGAGGGCATGCCCGGCAACCGCTACTATGGCGGCAATGAATTCATCGATCAGATCGAGAATCTCTGCTGTGCCCGCGCCCTCGAGGCCTTCCACTTGGACCCCACCAAGTGGGGTGTCAACGTCCAGCCCTACTCCGGCAGCCCCGCCAATTTCGCCGCCTACACCGCTCTCCTCAACCCCCATGATCGCATCATGGGCCTAGATCTGCCGTCGGGCGGCCACCTTACCCACGGATACTACACTTCCGGTGGGAAGAAGATCTCCGCCACGTCGATCTACTTCGAGAGCCTTCCGTACAAGGTGAGCTCTACCACTGGGTACATCGACTACGACAAGCTGGAGGAGAAGGCATTGGATTTCCGCCCGAAGCTGATTATCTGCGGTGGGAGCGCGTACCCCAGGGATTGGGATTACGCGAAGTTCCGGGCCGTGGCTGATAAGTGCGGGGCCCTATTGCTGTGTGACATGGCTCATATAAGCGGGCTCGTTGCGGCACAGGTGCGTGGACTTTCTTCGGTTCTTTGATTTGGGTTTTTTGTTTATTTCATTTGGAGATTGCTTGTTTGATTAGTTCGTTTTGATTTTGTTGGTGTTTGTGGGGATGGGATTGGAGATTATGGGTGTGATTTTGATGATCTGAATGAGGGAAAAAGGATATCCAATTTTGATGATTTGGGTGTAGTGATTTGGATATTTGAGTGATCTGGTTTAGGAAAAATGTATGATGCTCGAGTGGAGTGCCGGCGATCTCATTTGGGGTTAGGATTCTATACTGGCGGGATTGGTCTTTAGTTGATCTAGACTGATCATATGGTGGGCATGAACTGCCACATCTGATGATGGCATCCAAATGGATGGTTGAAAAGCCGGTGATCTGAGTGTGGTGGTGTAGAAAAGTATACCAATTGGGATGGCTTGAATTGTTGGGTGGAGGACATTTTAGGCCCATTGCCCATCTATGCTGGGGACCCACCTGACAAACAGTCTGGATCAACGAAAAGTGTGGCCCACCTGTATGGGATGTTGGGTTGTCATTTGGGCTGAGCATCTCATTATCTGTCTTGGATCTGGTTTTTTTGCATATTAAAGATCTGGGCATTGATTGGGAGGGATGGGCCGGGTGGCATGATCATTGTCTATATGTGTGGGTCATATTGGATTTGAGCAACGTCGGATCTGGGTTTCTGGGTGAATATAGTAGGAGAGCAGGATTTGGAATCAATCTGATCAGAAGTTATTTTATACTTACGTTTTTTAAATTCCTGTGATACATATGGTGTAGTAATAGTTTTAGATCTGAAGGAAGATCACATTATCAGATGTACGTTGAGAAGGCTTGTTGGTGGATGAATATTTTGTTAGTTATCTGTTTGTTTATAAAAAAAAAAAAAAGGAAAGAGAAAATGAGTTTGATTTGGTTTGATCTGATTCCAAGAAGCTGGCCTGATTCATTGTTTCTGGACAAGTTGGCAGGCCAGCTTTAGGCATGTGACAATGCAGTTATAGAGAGATCTGGATCTTGTATAGTTGTATTGGGTGAGTGATAGTTTTGTTGGGATTTGAGTCGGCACATAGTGGAAGTGCATAGGTTTGCTTTGTTTTCTCGGGTTCCATGCTTCTTATGATTTGATTTGCATTTGCTATTCTTAATGAAATGAGCTCATCTTGCCAATTTGAATCCAGATCTAGAGAGGTTTTGTGAATTGGGAGGAATTACTGTATCCTGATACGTCCATTCTGTACAGATCTTGGTTTAGCTGTTCTGAGCATTGATCTGATGGGCCCACTGATGAATGTGGGTGGGCAATCCCCAAAAAGCTTCCAAATTAGCCCCCCAAAGCCTCCAGATTAGAAGATTTAGCTGTCGAATCTGAGGTCTTTTCTTTTTTCTTTTCCCCCCAGAATGTTGTTGTACTTTGTTCCTCAACCATCTTTTGTAGTAGCGTAATCTAAGGGTTAGGAATTAGGATGTTCCACTATGGGAGAATCTTGAGACAATTGCCACCAGTGGTGGGGCTCATGAGGCCCATTTTCCCTCCTATACAGGACTGGCAGCAATAGTATACTATTACTGTCCTGATGCATCAGGACCCAATAGTTCCCCCGAACTGTCTTTTTTTTTTTTTTTTTTTTGTGGGAGCACTAGTTTCTTGACTCTTGGTGCAAAACTACTGAATCTTATTATATTTGTCAAAGCTAGGTCTTGGGTATAGTCAAGCTTAATGATGGTATTTAATAGAATTTTCATTGTTCTCGTATAATTGGTAATTTCATTGATCTTGTAGGCTCATTATTCCTTTTAACAGATTTCTTTCTTATTCGCTTTGTAAAAGAGAACAGTTTGCCCATAGGCAACAAGAAGCTTGTGGTGCTGTATCATCTTTTCTGCCAAGACGCTACTCGTATAGAACATCTATTGCATAAAAATGGCAGGCCCCACCATGAATTGGACTGTCGGTTATCCACTGCATCAAATACTATGGCCCATCTGATGATCAGACAGACATTTTTTTCTTTTTTTTTTTTTATTATGTCTGGTGATGTTCGTGGTGGGCCCTGCCATTTCCATGGAATGGATGTCCTATGCAAGTATGTTGGTGGCAAAGATTTATGGCACCACAAGTTTGTGGTGCCAGGTTGGTAATTTCATGACTTGTTTTTGGATTTGTTGTGCAGGAAGCTGCAAACCCATTTGAGTACTGTGATGTGGTGACAACCACGACCCACAAGAGTCTGAGAGGGCCGAGGGCTGGCATGATCTTCTACAGGAAGGGTCCTAAGCCTCCCAAGAAGGGCCAACCTGAGGGTGCTGTCTATGAATACGAAGACAAGATTAACTTTTCTGTCTTTCCGTCCCTCCAAGGAGGACCCCACAATCACCAGATTGCTGCATTAGCTGTTGCCCTGAAACAGGCCAACACTCCTGGGTTCAAGGCCTATGCCAAGCAGGTCAAGGCCAACGCTGTGGCACTTGGAAACTACCTGATGAAGAAGGGATACAAGCTCGTCACCGATGGGACTGAGAACCATCTTGTCCTGTGGGATCTTCGACCTCTTGGCTTGACTGGTAATGATCTTGTTCAGATGGTTGCTTCTGGGCATGTTTGGGTGTTCACAGTTCCCATGTCGACCTCTTCCTGCTCTTATCTCAGCCATGATTTGGGGAGGGAAAAGCGGAAAATGACATCCCGTTTAATGCGGATTTCATTTTTTGTGTTGCATCAAATCCCCAGCCTATAAAGTAGGCTTCAGAAACTCCACAGATACTTTTTGGGAGGACATCCAAACACTACCTGGATTTTGGCAGTTGGTTATCAGTGCTAGAGTGCTGCGCATTGCAATCTATTGTGCTAAGTTTTTTTTTTTTCTTATTAAAATCTGTCTGATTTCAGGCAATAAAGTTGAGAAGCTTTGTGATTTGTGCAACATCACAGTGAATAAGAATGCTGTTTTCGGTGACAGCAGTGCGCTAGCTCCTGGTGGCGTCCGTATTGGTATGAATTATTTTCTGTTTGATGGTTTTTCTGTTTATTTCTTTCTTTTGAAAAGGTTGACTGTGGTTCACCTTGCAATGAGCTACTCCCGATTCATTGGCACTCCACACCCTTCAGGTGGGCCATGATTGGTGAGTCAGATCATCTGTCTGGGTGGACCTTATGCACAGAGGCCACACTGATCAGGCAATCCTTCCTGTTCAAGATGTGTCTTTCAAACATACTAAAGATAAAAAAAGTGTAACAGACAATGGGCTAAAGGGAAATTCCATCAACCATTTGGCTAGAATTGTCTAAATTGTGCAGTTTCCATAGTGTGGGCCAGCCTTCCTACAAAATGAGGTTTCGCAATGAGCTTGGGGTTCATTAGCACTCCAAAGCCTGTATGTGGGTCTTGGTTGGTGAGCAAGATAATCCATCTGTTTGGGTATGGTGTACAGAAGTCTCCCTGATCCAGCCTACCTGTTCAAGATGTGGCCTTCAAACACATTAAAAAAGACAAGTAGCCTACATGCATGGGAAAATTCCATTAATCATTTGGCCCGAATTGTCTACATTGTGTGGTTTCTGTAGAGTTGGCTGGCCTTCCTACATAATGGATGGGCTAAACCATAAAGATGGATGGTCCAATTGTCCAGTTGTATGGTTTCTGTAGAGTGGGCTTTCCCACAAGATGGACGGTCCGAATTCACTTAACCATATAGTACAGTGGTGGATGTCAATGAACCAACACTGGTGGTTGGATAACAAAAACCAGGAAAACTCCTATTTGATCAAAGAATTTTGCTGCTGTTTATTAACATTCCCGCTTGTTTTCTTAACCCCTCTTCGTCCAGTTGTATGGTTTCTGTAGAGTGGGCTTTCTCACAAGATGGATGGTCCGTATTCAGTTAGGGCCCGTTTGATTTTTTGGGTTGACCGTAATTGCCGATGTAAATGGGTAATAATTATTTACCTAGGTAATTACAGCATATTTACCAATGCAGAAAGTGACAGCTACTTTTTCAATGCTAAAATCGAGGAATTTGTGGGCTAAATGTGGGGCCCACTATGATGTATGTGGCTTATCCACACCGTCCATCTACTATGCCAGCTGAATTTAGGGCATAAGGAGAAAAATGAGGCAGATCCCAACTTCAAGTGGACCACACCACATAAAACAATGGGAACATAGCGCCTACCGTTAATAACCTCTTGAGGCACAAAAGTTTTGGATTAAGCTGATATTTGCGTTTTCCCCTTATACATGTCTATGTGACCTTATGAATCGGGTTAGATGATAAATAAACATCAATGTGGGCCTCGTGAAGGGAACAACTTTCAACGGTGGACGTAATGTGGCCAATGATTCAGTTGGTGTGGGCCATTCGAGCATTGGATCTGCTACATTTTTTGGCTTATCCCCTAAAATTTTATGATAAAATGGATGGACAGTGCAAATATGTCATATATATCACAGTGGGACCCACAAATTAAAGCCACTATTTTTGGACCAATTTTCGAGGAAGAAATACACCTTCATTTTCAAACTAAGTAAAAAAGTAATAATTACTTGTTTACAAAGATTTACATGCAATAGGGAAAATCAAACAGGCCCTTAACCACATAGTACAGTGGTGGATGACAATGAACCAAGACTGGTGGTTGGATAACAAAAACCAGGAAAACTCCTATTTGATCGAAGAATTTTGCTGCTGTTTTATTAACATTCTCGCTTGTTTTCTTCACCCCTCTTCATTGATTGGCATCCAATGACATGGGTTGGCTGGGTTGTTCGTTGCAGGTGCTCCCGCCATGACCTCAAGGGGTTTGGTCGAGAAGGATTTCGAGCAGATTGCAGAGTTCCTCCACCAGGCGGTGCTCCTCACCCTAAGCATCCAGAAGGAACATGGAAAACTTGTTGAAGGACTTCAATAAGGGTCTTGTCAACAACAAGGAGATCGAGAACCTGAAGGCCGAGGTCGAGAAGTTTTCAGCGTCAGTATGACATGCCTGGCTTTGAGATGTCTACCATGAAGTACAAGGACTAGGCAAGTTGTTTTTCTTATTCTAATCATTATATTAGTCTTGGCTTGCAGCCTAAAATTTTCTCTTCAATATCTGTTCCTCTGTCCCTTCTTTAGAATGCTTAGGTTGCCTGTTCTGGAGTCCTTTCTGGTGTATAATTCTCCTATTCTCTGGAGATATCTTGGGAGTTTGAGATTACATCCAAATCAACTACCTTGTGATGTAATTTTTTTTTTTCTCTTGTCTCTTCATAAATAATATTGAAATGAGATGGTTTTGATGTTGATCTAAAGCATGTTCCCTATTGATTTATGAATAAGTAAGAAAGCTTAGAGAAAATCCATTTTCTTCTTTTTCACTTGTGGGCTATTGCACTTACAGTGGTGCATACGCCCAATACATGTGCCCACCATATGCTGATGTGGTCATTCATCAAGTGGGCCCCACTGTGTGAATGCTCCTTTGCCCAAAAAATCGAACAGGTTCACTCATCAAGTAGGTTAGAGAATGGGTGAGTAATGGCCCATACTTGGCACTCATGATGGGTGATGTTGCCTGATTTCTTAGCTAGGAAATGACCAAGGGGCTTGCCTGATGGATGTCCTGGATCAAGGCAAGTGTGCAGTGCTTGGGCGCACGCAGATGGGCAGCTGCCAATAGCACTATCTTTATCCAACTGCCCGTTTTCCTATCCAGACTGATACATGCTCGTTGGAAATTTTTTGTCCTACTGCTGCACATGTTGTGTTAGGAATTCCAGTTCTTGAAATGCATTGCAAATGACTGCGAAAATCAACAAAGAGCTCTTTGAGACGCTGCTTTATGATACTTTGGTGGTGGGAGAATGAAGAAAATCCAAAGTTGGAGACAATATCAAAGTAACCACTAATCACAAATCATACTGATTATATCGTAAATGGTCCAAAGATGTGTCGGTGCCTTTCCTCTATTGATGTGTTCGTTGAATGTGTTTGCAAGTGGTCAAATGTCATATGGGAATTCATCATGACCCAATCATCCATATGGCATTACGATCAAAGTGTTGATATGCCAACATGGTTGGCACAGGTTTTTCTTGTTGATGCACTAGGGAATGTTGCCAGATGAATGTCCCTGTACATATGCTACATAAAAAATTTGGTGTGTTTGGTGGGCGCATGGAGAGGCAGATTTCTTTCAACCCATTTGCCACAATATGCCTCAGGTATTGTTATAGGGAGTTTCTTGACCATAGCCATTGGATTTTTTTGTAGTGGTGGCAATGGATATACCTGATTATCCGATATCCGACCTATCCGAATATATCTATATCACCCTACCGATTTCCCAAGGGTATTTTCACAATTAATCCGGCAATTAATCCGGCTTACCCGGCTTGAAATATTAAATACTAATATATGATATATTAAATTTTATAGCGTTGATTGACATTGACATCGATGATGAGGTTGTATTTGACATCGATGATGAGGTTGTAATGGTGGCCAGTTGATGTTAATTGACTTTTATCTTTCATCATAGTCAGTGAATTTTTGTTTGAATGATTTATGATTTGTAGCTTATATTAGCTAAATACGTTATGGAAATTGCGATTTTTTACCAGTTCAGTTGCTATTTATCTATGATAAAAAATAATTTTTTTTTCTATTTTTAGTTATTTTCATTAAATTTTAGTAGGCATTCAACTTTTTTTTATTAGATATTATTCAGCGTCTGATTACTTGACCATCCGACTTGTATCTGACTTCTTTGGAAGTATTGTTATCCAACCTATATCCGACATCTTTCCATAATATCCAAATCCATATCTGCATCCAATATTCAAGTGGGAATTGTTATCTGACCCGTTTATAGCCCTAATTTTTGTTCATGTTTGAATAGTGCTACCTGTTTATATGGTGGGATTCACCGTAGATGGACAAACCCAAAAAAATAAGAAAAAAGAGAAAAAAAAACAGACTTGAGAATCTTATCCAAAAAAGGAGGGGAAAACGGAAAATTTCTCCTCCGCTGTGTTGTTTTGTGGACCATCTGTTAAAACTTTAGAATCTTCCAATCATGAGAATTTATGAGGTGATCCTGACAACTGTATATATCGTCTGGTTGGCTTATCAGCGGTTTGGATCCACCAGCATGATCCCATATCCAACATCATCGACAAGATCCTATAAGAATGCATTGGGATGTATTGTGGCAAACTTCTTTTGAATGGCTTAAGATGCATTGGGACAAGATCCTATGGCTCAGTGGTAGACTCACAAAAGTTCAACATGAGGTCATGGGTTTGAGCACCCATTGTACTGTGAGTGCGTGGGTCTGTGTGGGGTGCGTGAGGGAAAAAAGAAGCTTCACCCTAATTACCAGTGTTGTCATATGCGATCGCATTTTACTTATGTGGCGTATGCCATTTTGGGAGCATTATGCAGTTTTATGACCATTGGGCATTACGCCATGGTATATGTGATGGCTTATGTGATTACTTGTGTGATTATGCGATTATGTCATCACTTATGCGATGAAAAATGTAAATTCTTTGGGACGACCGTGTGATGTCATATGCGATTGCACATGCGCATGGCCCCTTGGGCTGCATATAATTGCTTATGCTATTTGACAATAACGCTAATTACCTAAATGCACTTCCAATTATTTAAAAACCATTCTCATGCTCATTAACATTGCATGTTTGGTTTATCAACTTGTTTTGTCCTCTTAAAAAAAGAAACTTTCATCTTACATGTTATATGACACTTTAATCAACTTGTTAATTGTAATTAACCTATCTAAATAGACTATTAGATAGGCTTTGATTGTAATCAACCTATATAATAGACTATTAGATGGGGCTTGAATGAAATCAACCTTCATGAATCCGAATGGTATCCCAAATGGCCCTTAATAGAGTGTAATGGAGAAATACGATTCATAGAGGATGAAATTGCAAAAATTTCTTTGTTTTTTCTTTAAAAAAGTGATAAAAGTTGAGAATTGCCGTTCTATATCGTACGTTAAAAACATCCATCCTAACCAACAGATGAATGCTATCATGAAGATTAGATGAATAAAAGTTACGGCGGATCTAGCCAAACATCCAAATTCACTTGTAGCCCATCTGATGATTTCGATCACTACTTTTTTTTTTCCTTCTAATTCTAGTGATCATCATAGTGAGGTGCATGTGTTGGATGACACGTATCATGTGAGCCACATAATTACCATTGTAAATTCATACAAGATGACGCCTCAATGGCTGTCCACACCAAGCCCATGAGTGTGAAATACCCATGGATAGAACTGATACATGACCAGCCTGCAGACCAATTACCCATCCTGTAGTGTGAGAGGATTATGCTGGGCCAGGCAGTTCGGTCGTGTTGGTTCACGGTGAATGCTCAAGCAGCGGCCTGTCATGATTGGTTATCAAGGCCCATAAGTAGGGCGAGGTGTGGCCCATTAGCCTCACTCCAAAAACCATCAGAACACTAGACCCAGCCCAGTCCCAACTCACCCAAGATTGACCTTAGTTCCAAAGTATACTTCACCATCGATGCCACTACATATCACTCCATGTCCCCATGTATTTGGGCTGTTTTGAGCCAATGCACCCTGTATCGTTCATCAGTGATACCAACGTGTCTCGGGTGATATTTGCTGGTTTTGGAAATTACTTTGAACCAGTGTTAGAAGTTTCGGTATCGCTATAAGTTTCGCTAGTCAGGGCCTGGGGATACAAAAACAATATCGATATCGCCGGTAATATTACTGACAATAGGAAATGCGGAGAAAATGAAGAAAACAATAGAATTTTTCAATGAAACCTTAAAAGATGCTAAAATACACATATTTACATATTTAAGAATTAAAAAATTTATAAAAAAAATGGATACGTAATACATTTCTATTTAACGGAGGCCTAAAAGCAATGCTGTTGTAAGAAATCAATCCAACCATCTCATCCATCCCATATCCGACTTTCCATCCAAACATCCATTTATATTTCAGAATATTGTTAACTCGTGATATTTTCCTACAAATTATCAACAACTGAAAAAGAAATTAAAAATTGTGATATCATTATTTCCATGTTACGATAATGATAATATCATGGTATTATCAATATTACCGTGATATTATTAATATTATTATTGACAAATTGAACTTTGCATACAACCATGCGCTCATAAAAAAATATGAAATGGGATTTTTTTAAGATACAGATTTTTGGTAAGATCGGTACATTGGTGATATTGTCGAAATATTGTAGATACATTGACGATACAAGCGATATGTGAAATTTACATAGTAAAAAATATTGGCGATACACTGGTGGTAACAATGAATTGGCAATTCAAGCGACGCCTGAAATTTACATAGTTGAAAATATTGACGATATCGATATCGATTCATTAGTGATATTTAGTGATACATCATTGATACTTCGAATTTTTTAAGCTGTTAGTGTTATCGGTATTGCTACCAGTGTTATTGGTATAGTTAAGCTAAAGAGAAAGATAATATCGAGGATCTTTCAATAATATCGGAGATAATTCGGACAACATGGACAAGTGACAACCTCTATCATCACCTACAGCCAGTTGTATGCTTACTGAGAATGTGGATGCATCTGTCCAGTCGGCCACCACATCACTTGCGTGAGACATTGGATCCTCATAAAATGTATGTGCTTGGATGTGCAAGATGCATGCGTTGCCTAATGGATAATTGGAATGGCAATGACATGTACATAGAATAAAACACATGTACACTTGAAGTTGTGCTGGGCTAGATCAGGCTGGCTGAAATGACCAAAACCCAAACTATCCTGAAAGTTGATTGGACCTTGTAAGCAATGTGCAATCCCAGCATATGGGCCAAACTAATAGGTCCAAGCCGGATCCAAAGCTGGCTAGGCAGGCTGTCCAGCCCATAACTTGATTGGGCCATACACGCCTGGCCTATGGCCCAACAGGTGGGCCGCCCATTCAGATGCCACCCTTACTCTTGATGATATCTTACCAAGGGTAAAAGAATAATAAAGCATGTACTAGCACCATCAGAGTACTACTGATTATATGAACGGCTTGGATCACTAATCCATGGACCCCACTCTCATAAACTGGAAAAAAAAGGTGGTACCTACCGCATTTGTACTGTAGCTACGGATAAGGGCGAGCTCCCCACCCCACACGAGAGTTGTAGCTCAAATCCAAACCGTCCAAATATGTGGGTCCACTATAGATGGAGTATAACCCAAAAAATTATGCTGACAGTATGCTCCTAACAGGTTGATTCATGGGCATTTAATGGACGGTTCAGAATGAAAGAAATTACTGAACGGTCCAAATTAGGTGTTGCCCTATGAGTGTACAGTGGCCGAAAAAAAAATAAAAATGAAGGGAATCTGGGCCGTAGGATGAAATATGAGAAGTATATGATGTGCGGATGTGATACATTTTGAATGTCCTTTTCAAATTTAGGCAAGGCTGTGCAGGGGACAAGCGACGCGTGTGTGTTTGTCAAATCTATTTATGCACCGAAATCTAGTAATTTCGGACAATGTCTCGCTCGTACGCGGTTTGGTGGTGACCCAAATGTCAGCTGGCTGATGTCAAAGGTATGTGGGCCCCACCAGGATGTATTTGCTTTATCAACTCCGTCCATCCATGTTTACAGCTCACTTTAGAGAATGTGACCAAAATTTAGGTGGATCCAAAGGTCAAGTGGACCACACCATAGGAAACAGTGGAGATTGAATGCTTACCATTAAAAACTTCTCCAGGGCCACAAAAGTTTTGGATCGAGATGATATTTGTATTTTAGCTTCATCCAAGTCTGTGTGACCTTATGAACAGGTTTGATGACAAAAGAAATCACTGTGGGCCATTGGTGAGTTTCAATGGTGGACGTCATTCTCTTCACTATTTCCTGTTGTGTGGTCCACTTCTGCCTTGTATTTTCCTCATTTTTGGGGCTTATGCACTAAAATGATCTGGAAAATGAATGGACGGCGTTGATAAAACACATACATCATGGAGGGGCCTGCATATCTTTGACACCAGCCAAACTGCGACGGTCTCACTTGTATATCCCACCTCCGAATGGAGGGATCTTAATTAAAATAGCCCTATATGTATGATTTCATTATAGAATAAGATTCTATGTCAGAAGCCTTTTTTGTTAGCCCTCTTAGCATTGTTTGCATTTTTTTGGGGCCAAAATGCTCCTATGCCACCCTTCCTCTCGTGTGGCGGCAGATTTTTTTGGAAGTTGAGAGGGCATTTTGAGAATGAGGTGTCGGCTCATAAAATCAATGATTGAGACTACCCATCAGCTGATCTGATTCATTTACTTTAATCAGACAGTCGTGAACCCACAATAAAAGTCATTTAAAAAAATTGGAGCTTTCTGTGGCCTACACCTTATTAATGCAGTGAGTTAATTCTATACTGTTTCCTCCGATGTGGTCCATTTGTAATAAGTTTAGTCCTTAAACTTGGACAAATGGCATAAAATTAAAACCTCATTCATGTTGACGATTTTGATTTACTCAAAGACTATCCAATGGGTGCCACATAAGATGTGTGATGGGTTCAATAAATTGGTCCCTTACACGTTAGGACCGTTGATGCCTCCGTGGGACCTACTCCGATAAGCTTTGGGTGATCTTTTTTTTTTTTTTTTTCTTTTTTTCGGCGAGGGGACCATTTGACCGATAGAACCGTTGTCACCTTCGTAGGACCTACTTCGACGAGCTTTCGACGTTATTCCATCCATTCGAGCAAGTTTTTGAGTGTTTTTTTAAGATTTCCAGCCACAATCTTCGATGTAGAAGCTATGATGGCCAATGATAAATTTAGCTTAGGATAATAGTGGTTTTTTTTTTTTAATTGTTGGTGGGTATCAATGATGGGAGTTCGTGAAAGGGAGGAGGATGTGGTGGTTCCTTTTATAATTTTTTATGGGTATAAAAGGTGAGAATTTGTGAAGGGGACGGATTTTGTAATGAAATAATGTTATAATGGATAAATTTTGAAATGAAAGAATGTTGTAATAGATGAATGTAATGAATGTTGAAATGAATGAGTATTGTAAGGCATGAATGTTGTAGTGGAAGAATGCTAAAATGGATGAAAGGTTATAACTGTCATAACTACTTGTGGGTTGCAGATCCCATGAAAATGGTCCTACTTTTGGGCAATAAAATGGTGTTCAAATGGGGTGATTCTAAAGCCATTTGAAAGTTCATTAAATTAACTTTCCAACAAGTACAAGATCACCCAAATCGAACTAATGAGGAAATTATGACTATTTTCGTCGGATTTGCGAATGATAGTGGCTATCGACGAATGATAATAATTTTAGGCCCACTTTTGGGTAATCAAATGGTGTCCAAATGAGGTGATTCCAAAGCCATCTGAAACTTTATTAAATTACCTTTCCCATAAGTATAATATCACTCAAAACAGATATGTAATAAGGGAGTTATGACCGTTTTCACTGATACACACTGACTGTCACCAATACACACTGACCATCGGCTTAGGATGAAGGGACAGCACATATATTAGTTTGATCCAAAAATTATGTGGCCCACAATAAATTTTTAGTGGTGGGATTTCAATCACAACTATATTTGTGGTGTAGTCCACATGTGGGCCGGGTAAGAAGTATTTTTACATGTCCTAAGAGCAATTGATGAACTAGATCGGCAAATCCGATCCTAACCAAATTATCAGAACTTTTTGAAAACTTGAAACACACACTATGTTAATAAAAACTACATCCGGCTGATCTAAGAGGCCTGAAAATCTAGGCGAATTGAATAGAAAAGGTCATAAGCATGACTTAAAAATAATTAATGGACCGAATTGGTGGGCCCACAGCTCTCTGAAGTCAAACATCAACCAATTGTCTTGAATGCTCAAAAACTTCCACACAGTTTTTATTAAACTCCATTTGGCTAACTGTAAAGACGTCAAAAATTTGTAAGGATCAAGTGAAAGGGGTCTTCAGTTGCTCTTAGAAACAATCACAAAATCTGATTAGCCAATGCCAAATTCGACGAAGAGTAAATCGAGACAACTCATCTTAGCTCCCAAAGCCCTGAAAAATCCTTATATGTAGCAACTAATATGCAGAAAAAGATAAAATTGAACATGAGGTCTTTCAAGGGCCACATGTCCGAAAGAGTTGTCTTTGGCTATAGGCTCTCTCTACCTGACTGCTAAAGCTAAAAGAAAGAAAAAGAAACCCTATCACCTAATGGATGCTTGTCTAGGTCTATATAAACCGCATAACAGTGAGCACCGAGGAGTGAATAGAAGATGTGAGATAGAGCAATTATGCAAATGAAGTTTTATTTATTTATTTATTTTATTTTTCGGTTTTGGTGTGTAGGGTGCACGTGCAACACCTGTCCGAGGTTCTACAATATTTAGAGATTTCCAACTATGTCGAAGTTCTGCCCAACTCAAGAGATGATTTTCAATCAAAAGAAGTCATTTAAGACAATAGTAGGATTGGAATCGGAGATATCTAATAATCCCTTTTGCAAGAAAGGTCTTTGATATTTTATTTTCCTTCTCATATTTCAAATCAGTCTATGTTCCATTTCACATATTCTGAGAATGTCATCAACATACTCACTTTTCATTTTATTTCTACAATCTTTCCCTTGTTTATATTCTTTCTTATTTTATTTGTCTATTGAAGGTTTTAAGCCTTATGAAGTAAGGCTTGCTTATTTCGAGTTTTACATCTTATAAAATAGTGATAAGTATTTTTTGTATTTTTTTATATTTTACTTCCCCTAGGTCTTAATCATTGTGAAGTATGACTAAAAGGAGCTTCTTTATTTATTTATTTTTCTCTACTTGAGGTCTTAAATCTTATGAAGTAAGGGTAGAGTTGTAATGCTGAAATCTCATAAAATCTCCAAAATGCTGTGAAGTCTTGTAAAATAGAGACCATACGTAATGTGAAAAAGAAGTGCCTTACTCATTTATTTTCTGTCGTCAGTGCCTTTATTGGGAATCTACTATCATAGAGCAACTATAAGAGTCATTTAAATTAGAGTATTTTACAATTCTTTGATCTTTAAGTGATTATACGATTTCTATATGATCATAAATTCTAAAATTTCATTTGACCAGTGACAATTTTAAATCAAATGTATTTTCACAGTTGAATCAACACCATACTTCAAAATACACTAACAAAATAAGACAAAGCCAAAAAAGTGAGGACTCCACTTGCACACGGCATTTACAATGCTCATGCCTTAAAATGAATGGATGACATGGATAAAACACATACATCGTAGCAAGCCTATAAAGCATTTTCACCCTTCTTAATGGAGAGGGAAATATCATAAAAAGGGAACTAATTTCTTGTCTTTGCGAAAAAGTGGAATAAGATTTTTTTTTTTTTTAATGGGTTAGTTCACACACCCCATTGTTAGTACGCCCACCCACCCCTGTTAGTCACATCACAATGTTAGGCACCCCCACTATGGTAATCGATGCCATGACCTTAGTGTTGAAATGAGGCTACGCTAGGCACCCCCACTACGGTAATTGATGCCATGACCTCAGTGTTGAAACGAGGCTATCTTCCACTTGAGCTATGGACCTAGAATAAGTGCTTCTTAATTTGGTAAATGTATATGACCATCCAAGTCCGAATACCCTACATCTACACCTCACCTATCATTGTTGGAGTGCTTAACATGGGGCACGTGTCCATGTGCACATACAATAGATGCTACAACCATCATCATCCATTTCCAGCTCCCCATCCATGCCCACTGCATTCTTACGTTATATTTTAGAATCTTTGACAAACGAAAAGTAGAAAAACTATCATTAGAGCATGACTTCGATAAGCTGTGGCCACACAAAAGTGTAAAGCCAAACAGCCTGTGCCGACACAACTTTGCATGCATCCAAACACCTCTCAGCCATGCTTGAGCCCTAGGGGGCTGTGTGGAGCCCAGAGAAATGTCCTTGATGAATCCACTCCGTCCATCTGTTTTACAAGACCACGATAAAACAGGAATCTAAATATCAGGCAGATCCAAAACTCATTTGGGCCATACCACATGAAAGAGTGGGGATTGAACGCCTTGGGTGAAAAAAGTTTTGTATCAGGATGATATTTATGCCTACAGTTTATCTGAGTGGTGATAACCTTATGAACGGTTTGGATGGAATATAAGCATCATGGTCAGCTCCAGGAAGGTTTAGATGGTGGATGTTTCTATTCCCACCGTTTAGTTGGTGTGGCCCACCTGAGTTTTTTATATGCCTGATTTTTAGATTCGTATCCTATTGTCTTATTTCAAAACAGATGGACGGAATGGATTTATCACGGACATCTATGTGGGCCCCACACAGCCCCGGGAAGAATAGTTGCTCTTTGTTGTGTTATGTGAGTGAGGAGCACCGAATTTTTTGCACCCGCAGGGACGAGAGAGAATTGGAAGAGTGTATTTCACACCACAAACAGCACTCCTTTTTCTGACCACCTGTGCTCCACTATCTTTTCATAATCATTTGCCTAATAAATTTCAGTAAAGATGCTTGACAGCCGTCCGATCAAGGGACCACCACCCGAGAGAAAAGGAGCGGCCCACTGGATTTCTTCACAGTCATCCGATCCGATCGATGGACGAGATCACCTGCAAGTTTAGTGGGACCCACACCCATTTGGTTTCAAACAAATTTCCCCCACGTGTGACAACTGTCTGATCAGGATCCTAATAGCTGTCCCCCGGGGACCATGGCTTTTAATGGCTCCAACCCTCTTCCAAGATAGCCAATGTTAACTATACAACGGGCGTTATAACAGCTACACATATTATAACTAGGGCTGTCAACGGGTCGGATATGGCAATAATGATCCGTATCTGACCCGATTAAGGATATATCGGACCCGAATTCGATTCGGATCACAAGTATATGATCCGAGCCTGATCTGTTTAAATTTTTTGAAATCTGTTTCTGATCCAATTATGATCCAACCCAATACCCGAGAGAGAGGAGAGAGATCCGAGAGAGAGAGCGAGAGAAAGAGGAGAGAGAGAGATGCCCGTGCTTGGAAAGTAGAGACGAAGGAGATGACTATTTTTTTTTTTTTTTTTAATCGGGTCGGGTCGTTAACGGGCCGGATCAAGGTTGATCCGAATCCGACCCGAATATTAAACAGATCATCTTTGGGTATCTGTATCCTACCTGATTATCTAATTATTAATCCGAATCTGATCAAATCGGATCAGATACATCAGATACGGATCAAGATCCGTGCCATTGACAACCCTAATTATAACCATTTCATTCTCTATTTGTTACGTATTTTTGCAAAGTTGCAAAACCCATCCAAACTGCAATATTAGCCATCAAAAGGAAAATTCCCACATTAACTGCCGGTATGACTGTAAAACGGTTCATAGTAATTTCCGTGGACGACCGTTATAACCTCATATCAGCTCAGGAAATAAAAAAGATGACAAAAAGGTAAAAAGAGAGACATTTTACTCCAATTTGCACAATCACACCCCAATGTAAGCAAATTGCATAACAACTGCCGCTCTTTTATGTACAAAACAACCAAGCCAAACCCCACATTATAGATCCATAACAAAGAGGCATTCTAAGGAATGCCCTTGTGAGATCTGGGCCATTCATCATGTAGGGTTCTCACTGATCATGCCCCAGCCCCAAAATCAGGACAGCCCGCTTGTTAAAAAAAAAATGGACAACCTTTAAGGACCAACGGTCTAAATCCACCACCTTACCTGATAAATGGACCATCCAACTCTCGCCCTAGTGCATAATCATGGGCCCCACCTGATGAATGATCTGGATCTCCCAAACGTGAAGCCAGATAGCCTCTTTCATACTAGGACCTGGTGTCCCTAGCACATCCAGTAATGACAGTGCACCCTCTATTGTATGGGTTAGCCTCATGAAGGTCATGACAGTTGTAGTAGGAAGCCCCAGGTCTTCTACAAGGGACCTCATCCTTCTTCAACGAATCGTAGCTGATGTACTTCTTTTGGACGGCTAAGATCCTCCTGTTTACATCAGAGTCCATCTCCATCTCAACCTCCTCTTCCCACATGCAGTCTCCTCCTCCCAGACAACCACCCCTCTTCACCCCCACATCCATTTCATGGGCCTTCCATGCAGGTGGGTGGTCCATCTCATATGCACCCTTGCAATATAAGAAATGAGCCACTAAGATGAGCAATAACAAAGAGATGGTCTTCAAGTAGGAGAAGGACATTGTTGTGGGTTTTCTATCAATCTCTTGGGTTTTGGTGCATTTCTATACTCTTTGTTTTGGGATGTGATTCTTTTCTCTTTTGGGTTAGATGGGGTTTTTAATGAGGTCAGTTGCTTCTACCTACCACTGCCATTGTGGTTATTAGGGATGCAGATTGGGTACTGACCCCTCCAGTACTGAGATCTTAGTACTGGTCCGTGCTGGAAAAGCTCTGTGGGCCCCACCATAATGTTTGTATTACATCCATGCTGTCCATTTATTTTTTCAGTTCATTTTAGGGGTTGATCATAAAAATGAGGCAGATCTAAGTCTCAGGTGAACCATATTATGGGAAAACAGTGGTGATTGAGGAGCCACCGATAAAAAATTCTTAGGGCCCACTGTAATGTTTATTTGTCATCCAAGCCGTTGAATAGGTCACACAGACCTGGGTGAAGGGAAAACACAAATATCAGCTTGATCCAAAACTTTTGTGGTCCTCGATAAGTTTTTAACGGTGGACATTCAATCATCACCACTGTTTTCTCATGTTATGGTCCACCTTAGATTTGGATCTGCCTCATTTTTGGTTTGTTCACTAATATGAACTGGCAAAATGGATGGACGTAATTGATAAAACAAATACATCATGGTGGCCCACAGAGCTTTTCCAGCACCGGCCAGTGCCGAGTTGGGTACTGGCGGTATCACCACCGAATCCGAGCACGGTTGTTAGGCACTGGCAACCACCCACCATGCTTTCATCCACATTATACAGTGCTATAGTACAGTGCTATAGCTGTATCTAGAGTTTGCTTTTGTTTATTTATTTATTTTGGTACCGACCACTAAGGAAAGTGGTCACAGTGATTGCATTGCTGTGGAATATTTTTTAAGGGGAGAACTTTGATACTCTGGCGGAGTGTGATGGATGATAGGCAGGCACTAGAGAAGTTTCTTATAAATTGCATGTTTGGCATGCAGGTTACTTAAATTAAATTGTTCAAATTATGGGTCCCATTTTAGGTGTATTATGAACCAAAAAATAACTTTTTTTTTTCATTGCATAACCATCAGAATGATAGATATTCATTGGACAGTCAAAAATAAAAAGTATCAAGTGGTCCTCGGACGTAGATTGGGTACTACCCCACTGGGACCTAACTAGCATTGGACGGTCTGGCAGGGGCTCTGTGGGGAGCATCGTGGTGCATGTGCTTTATCCACACCGATTATCCATTTTTTTTAAAAGCCATTCTAGGATATGAGCCCAAAAAGGAGGCAGATTGATGGCCCAAGTGGATCACACCACGGTGACAATGATACCCAGAATGAAAACCTTCCTAGGTCTGACCGTGATGTTTCTTTGCCATTTCTTTTTTATTGGCCATTTTAGGGTATGAACCCAAAAAGGAGACGGATTGACGGCATAAGTGGACCACACCACAAGAAGCAGTGGTGACAATGTGCCTAGCAATGAAACCTTCTTAGGGCCGACCATGATGTTTCTTTGCCATTTTTTTTATAGACCATTTTAGGGTATTAACCCAAAAAAGGAGACAGATTGAAGGCCAAGTGGACCACACCACAAGCTGCAATGGTGACAATGATGCCTAGCATTGAAACCTTCCTAAGGCCGGCCATGATGTTTATTGGCCATCCAACTTGTTCATAAGGTCATATGGACTTGGATGAAGAGAAAACATAAATATGAGCTCCATCCAAAACTTCTGTGGGCCCCAAGAAGTTTGCCAATGGCAGGCATTCAATCGCCATTGCTTCCTGTGGTGTGGTCCACTTGAGCATTCAATCTGCCTCCTTTTTAGCTTCATGTCCTAAATGATCTATAAAAATGAATGAACAACATGGATATATAAGAACACATGCATCATGGTGGGCCCCGTAGAGCCTCCCCCTTTCCTAGGGCCTCCAGTGATGTTAATTTGTCACACAACCAGTTCATAAGGTCACACACATGGATGAAGGGAAAACATAAATATCATCTTATTCCAAAACTTATGTATCCTCCAAGAGGTTTTCAATGATAGGCATTCCACATTGTTTCCTGTGGTGTGGTTTACTTAACCTTTGAATATGCTTCAATTTTGGGTTCATGCCTTACAATCTGAAAAAATGAATGGACAATGTGGACAAGGCACATACATCCATGATGGGCCCGCAGTTTACTCAGTATGTTTAAGTGTACAATCTGTGGATACAAAGGCATGGCTTGATTTAATTGGATTTGGATCCAAAATCCAGGATAGGGATGGTTGGGTCCATGGTTGTGTAATTGGAAATGGGGTTGGGTTTTAATTGAATATATGACATTATCTTTTTGAATGGATTTTGCTAATGTACTCTCCAAAATCGGAACCTTTCATTCAATAATATTATTAGGAGCAAGCCATCGTATAAGAATCTATTGCACCTTATTTCGGACCGATTGAAAGAAAGCGAATTAGAAAATGACATTTGGAATTATATAAATATTGTACAAAGAAATGAATGAGAGTGCATGGTAGTTCGTAGTGTCACACGTGGCACAAGGTGCATACAACACAACAGTGAAAAGAGATAAAAGTAAAAATGATGATCGTGGCCAAGTCAACAAAATGGTTACAGGAGACTAATTGCAAAATAGAAAAGTCCGGAACATCGGTTGTGTCGGGTAAAGTCCTAGAAACCCTCGGTCGTATAATCAATTAAGATTATAAATACTGCAGGAAAGCAACATTGCAAAGGGTCCAGCATCAAACCAAACCAAATCAAATTATTTTTCAATTATTATGCTCCTTAGCATCTTTCTATTTACATTCCTTAGTGTAATCATTATAATTAGTTTCATATTTTTAGCGTAATTTTACTTTTCGCATTTCGTAGCATTAGTTGTGAATTTACTGTTTGTAGCAGTAGATCTGTAACCATTATCTAGTAGCTGGTAATTTTAGATGTACTTGAAGTTTACCCTCATACGCTAGACTCATTTTAATAAAGTGTCTTATACGAAGAAGAGATCTACAGTACGTTTTACATAGCCGATTGTAAGTGTCCCTTTCTGTTTCGTTTTAATTAGTTTCATATTAAAAGTCATTTCACACGGAAGATAAAGGAATGACCTATCGTTGGAAGATGAACCCTACCCTCCAAATATCGTTTGATCTTTGAAAATAACCATGTAAGTGGCTAAATTGGCGAAAGATCTTCACAGATCTCGGTTACATATGACCGATCACAACGTATCTGCCTATCTTAACGCTTGAGTCATTATTGTTCAGTTTGAATTGAGCCATACAATCAATTCTGGCACACCCGGAATCACTTCACCCACGTGACTAAAAAATCGAGGACAACATAATCAAGTTGATCAGATGATCCTAACCATATGGAATGGCAATTTGTTATGACCGTCTATTTTTTACAAGCCTTGGATAGCACCAAACCTAAATAATACTTTGGAAACGTAAGCAATACAAAGTGGGATTCATGGAATAGATGGTTCAAGATGATGATTGGACTTATTTATCTTGTCAATCTAGACTGTCCATTTTCCATGTTAATGATCAATGTTCAAAATCATTTGATTGGAGTGATTTTTGCACCATAGCTTGTTCTAAGTTGTAGGAAAGAATGGACAGCTCAAATCAACAATTGTGGACCGATATGTCAGTCAATAGAGCTGGGGACGTTGCGAACGATCCCCACGAAGGTAGGAATGTTAGGGTTAGAGCTGAACGAATGAAGAGACATTTTTTGGCATGGTTCCATCCATGATGGGGGCCACCAGATCAATGGCTTGGATAAACCAATCATGAACCACATGCATGGGGTTGGTGAGCACAAAAAGGAAAATGTACCTCTTTAGAGACATCTTTAGCATTCACCAAATTCGGGTCCAAAGTCAAACCTGAGGCGGGAATCGGGCCTTACCCGATTCTGTATCCAAATACCAAACCTTTTTTTTTTTTTTTCGAATACTAATTCGTTCTCGAAAATAGATTGGGCACAGATGAATGGAATACCTGCATCCGATCGGATTTGTATGAGTGTTCCAAATATAGTACTCCCATATGATGGGCCCCACAATGATGGGGCAAACCCAAAAACCCATCACATTGAAACATCCTTCAAAAGAAAAAGAATTCCTCGTAGCCGTCAAGTTCTAGGGGGTTTGATGAAGGGTCTGGATTTTCCAATCTAGGACACTTTTGGGGTATCCCACATCTATGGTAAGGCCTATCAAGTCAATGGTCTAGATATGCAACCCCACATGTACAGACAAGGCATCTCCACCAGCTCAATGGGTTCCCTATAATTCCTATCCACAATCATAGCCAATACAATTCACTCGATTTGAATGGGAATGTTATGCCTTTCTTGAAAAATGGTTTTAATGTGAAAGGAGAATGATTTTGAAACCGTCACTTTTAGACTGCCTTTATCAAGAATTGAAATGTAATAATTAGTCTAAGAAAGCTGAGATGTCCAAATTCCAATTAGAAATCATATACACTGAGTGCATTACAAATTATTTTGAGTTGGAAATAAAAGGAGTACAACTACAATCATTGTTTCAATTAGTACAATAAAACATCATTAACTTTTTGTAATTTCTCTTTAATAAACAAGATGCGTAGATGTAGGACGCGGATTGCGTCCAACCGCTGATCGGACCTTTAAGCGTCTAACCAGATCTATATGGGGCCCCCCGTGATGTATCTGTTTATCAACACCGTCCACAAATTTTCTAAGATCATTTTAAGATACGACCATAAAAATGAGGAAGATCCAACACTCAAGTGGAGCACACCAAATATTGTGCAGAACTTGGTGATGTCATCACTACATTGTACTGATGACATCACCTTGGGCCTATATTCTACCATGATATTCTAAAATGGATGGACGGCGTGGATAAACAGAAACATCATGGTGGGCCCCCACACTGATCTGGTTGAACACTATCCGTGTCTGTAGATGTGGGGGCATGAAATGCATGGAGAAAATGACTTCCATTTTTTTTTTTTTTTTTTTTTCCGCTAAGGTTAGTTACAACATGCCTTAATGTGTTATTGACTTTTTATAGGAGATGATGGTACTATAGCTTAGTATTATGTTTTAATGATCCAAACTATTTATATGATGAGCTTTATAGCAAATATGATTTACAAAGGATCTTAAGGTATATCTCAGTGGCAGATGCAGTGCGTTTCAATTGTGGATTCGAGTGCTCATATTGAACCTAATGATTCCAACCAGTCCAAATGGAAAATAAAAATATCAGCCTGGCTTAAAGCTTATGTGAGTCCAAAAAGGTTTCAATAGCGTTCAATCCCCAACCCTAATATTCTTATGGTGTGGCTCATTTGAGTTTTGAATATGCTCGATATTTTACTTAATGTATTACCATGAGCAAACAAACTCTTACGTGTCTTTTCCTTTTTGGAAGATACAGAAGCTAAACAATCAACCTATTAATATTGGAAGAATAAAAATAAATTTTCCAATATATCATTTTCTAAGTCTAATAGAATTCTTTGGCGAAATGTATGGACAAAGTGGATACAATTTAGACATCAAAATGAGTCCCATGGAGCTTTTGGTTACACTAACCAGTAGTAAAAATAGTTGTAGAAAATTCAAAGCTGGTGTAAACAGATGGCAACGTACAATTCAATCCAAACTGGCCAAAGTAGTGAGCTCTACCATTGGTGAGACACGACTGAAGAGCTCAATTATCCAAGAAATCCTAACCATTTCTCTGGTGATAATCAGATGGGATGGTTAAAATGTAAAACAATCAATGGTCCAAATTCAATGAGGAAATGTCCAGCGGATGATTTGACTGTGAAATCATACCCCCAGGCTATTTCCTGTACATTTTGAGAGCTGCCTATTTGTACGGTGGATATTTAGTTGCACATATGCCATTGGTATGTGGGTCAGTAGGTACAGTCACTATGGCCCACACATTATTTAATGATTTTGACGGTACTAGCTTTATAGTAAATTTATAGATGAGATTCAATTTTAGAGTTATATTTTACAATGAGCTCTAAGTAATAGATGAATGGTGTGAATCAAAACCCTTGTATTGGTGTGAATCAAAACCCTTGTATTAGGGCCCCACTCCAACACACAATACCATCAAGCGCATGACCTACAACCGACATCTCTTTCATCATCATTACACTGCGAGGCGCAACGCGGGAATTTGGGTCGGAAAAGAAGAAAAAAGGCACTCCAAGGCTAGGAAGGAAAATTTTCTAACTCCCTAGTCACGTAGTGAATTCATCCATACTTCAAGGCTAATATGGTTAAAATCCCCATTATTTATATAGGCATTTTTTCTTTACTCCGACACAAGTGCCCTCACTGTGGGCAAGATGGGTGTGCACCAACCGTCGAGATGGTCTTAATCTTTCATGGGTTAATACCATGTCTATGTACATTATTTCATTTTTCAAAATGGTCTAATTCATCAGCCCACGTGACACACATGTTGGAAAACTTAGACCGTCCAAATTGCAGGTGCCATTGTGGGTGAATCATATCTTCAAGATGACCTTTTAAGCACCCATCTGATATACAACCATATCGATGGCTAGGATCGTCTAATGATCAGTTTGAATTTTGGGCTGTGCAGTAGATGGTTTGCCCTACATCTTATAATACACGAGTTAGAGCTTGTCCATAGAGTTAATAGATATTAGGCCCAGTTTGAGATAAGGAGTTGAGAATATGAATTTGGTAAATTCATGGACTTGTTAAACATTTAGCTTAGCATTGAATTTAGTTCTAACCAAATGGACTTCTTAAACATAATTTATTAACTAAAAATGAGACCTGGCCGAATTTCTCTAACCCGTTGAAAATTCAGGTAAACACCAGGGCTACCATTTTGGACCTGTTAAAAACCAGGTCTGGTCAGATTTGGGTCAGAGCCAAGTAATTTAAATAGTAATTTTATACATATATCTATTAAGGGCATGTTTGGATGACCAATTACCACCGTTTGTAATATACAGTAAATGAGTAATGATTATCATTACTACATTAGTTAGAGGAAAACTATGATAGTGATTGTACACAATACTCCTGCTACACTTTCCATTCGTATAGTATTCTCGGTCAGGGGCGGAGCCACGTAGGGGCCAGAGGGGGCATTTGATTTGCTTTATTTTTTATCTCCTACCCTAAAATAAGTAGGAAAAACCGATGGAGAGTGTGGATTGATAAAAAAATAATAATAATAAAGTAGGCCCCACATAACTTCCCAGCGCAAAATCTTTATGCAAACGGCTTTGGCAAGAAATTGGCATCCGGACGCAGATCAGCTACCAACGGGTCAAGTGACATCACTAAGTTATATTGGCCCCACCATGATGTATGTGTTGTATCCACACCGTACCGTTTAGAGAGATCATTTTATGGGTTGAAACAAAGAACGACACATATTAAAAGCACAGATAGACCCCATCACAGAAACAGTGGGGATAGTGGAACCCACCGTTGAAACCTTCATAAGGCCCACCATGATGTCTATTTGAGATCCAACCTGTTTATAAGTTTAAAAAGACATGAACGAAGGGAAAACAAATGTCAGTTTGATCAAAAAGTTCTGTGCCCCCAGAAGTTTTTAATGTTAGGCGTTAAATCCCCACTGTTTTATGTGGTGGGGTCTACTTGAGCTTTGGATCTGGCTCATTCTTTGGATCATGCCCTAAAATGATCTCTACAAATGGATAGACGGTGTGGATAGAACACATACATCATGGTGGGCCCCAAAAAACTTTGTAATGTCACTTCGGTAGCCAATCTAGCTATTCAATGCGGATTTGCTGCCAAAGCCTTTCACAATAGGTTCCACTTTCACAATAGGTTCCACTGAGAACTTAAGTGAGGCCACCGTGATCTTTGTGAGAAATCTATCCTGTTCATCCGTTCTATGAAATCATTCTAGTATATGCAACAAAATATGAGCTGTATTCAAGACTCAAGTGGGCCGAACGTGAGGATTGAACGTATAGTTGAAATATTGGTGGGGCCAGAAGTTTTGAATCATGTTAATATTTTGCCCCTCCGGAAAGAAAATCCTGGCTCCGCCCTGTTCTCGGTGGATGTACTTTCATTAATATCTATTATACCACACCATCCATCCATTTTGCAATATCATTTTTAAGGCATGTCCTAAAAAATGACGACGATCTAACACTTCTATGGCCCTAAGAAGCTTGCAATGGCAGGCATTCAGTTCCATTGTTTTATGTGATTTGGTCCATATCTGATTTGGATCCACTTCATTTTTTGTCTCATCCCATAATATGATACCCAAGAAGGATGAATGATGTGGATATAACATATACATCATGACGGGGCCATGAAACTATGCCACATAAACACACCTTCGTCCATCCATTTTCTATTGTAATTCTAATTCATTTGATAGTCGACGATATCCAATCAACGACCAGATACAATTGACAAGAGTTTTACAGTACATTGATGCAGTAGTCCATTATCTAAACAGACCCTAACTATTCTACAGGCTGAATGAGGTTTTTGTTAAGCCACATTCATGTAAGAAAGCCCCTTTACACCACATACACATGTCAAAGTGGCACACGTATGTGATCTAATATATACATCGAGGCAGATGGACCGTGTAAATACCATAATTTGACCTGGACCCAGCTTAGACCTGATTAAAAAAAAAAAGGTACAAAGACCCAGCTCGAACCTTATTGGTTTCATGTCCAGGTGCTCAAAAGATGAGAACTGAGCCCAAAAGGACCCGAACTTGGCAAGAGCCAAACCCAATCAGCCCAAGTCTGGAAACTCAAGCACCCAACTGTACCCGGCTCTTCGACATCCTTAACCGTAGTGAGATTCATTCTCGGGTGGCGTAAACTGCTGTTGGGAGAGTGAAACACATCAGCTAGGATACCGAGCCGGGTGTGAACCCCAGGATATTATTATTGTCTATTGAGAGATTGTGTTTATCTGTGCAGAAATTGCGAGATGTATAGATAACGTAGCTGTTCGCATGCATGCACCCCTAACTGAAGTGGGTGGGACCCCTGAGAGATTATGTGTCTTAAATCCACACCGTTCAACCATTTTGAAAGCTTATTTTATGTTATGATCCCAAAATGAAGCTGACTCAAATCTTAGGTGGAACACACCATAGAAACAGTCGTGATTGAATCTCTATCATTGAAAACTTCATGGATTCCACCAGAATGTTTATTTGCCATCCAACCTGTTGATAAGGTCACAAATACCTAGATGAAGAGACCACATAAATATCATCTTGATCCAAAGCTTTTGTGGCCCACAAGTCAATCACCACTGTATCCTGTACTATGGCCCATCTGGGATTTGAAACTGCTTTGTTTTTTGTATCATGCCCTAAAATGAACTTTCAATACAGATGGACGGCGTGGATATAGTCACATACATCACAGTGGCCCCACAATCAGGGGTCCCACCCACCTTGGTGGATCCGGGATCTCACCTACTCCGCTCCCTATCTCTACAGCTCCCATTCGGGTCCACACACTGCGATGGCCCAGTAATTTACATCGTCCATCTTCTCGTTAATATTGCAAAGAAGCCATGGTCCCATATTCACCTTCAATTTCTTAGAGCCTATTTGGTAAAACTCAATGCTAGCACTTATCACTAAAAATCATGATTTTCAGTGATTTTACCCCATCAGATTGTTTGGTAAATCCGCTGAAAACTGAAAATTTTAGTAATTACCACTGAAAATATGGCTTTTTTTTTAAGTTATCTTCCCTTCACTTAACACTTAACGCTGATTGCAGTAAGTAATTTGCTTTTAAATATTTTCTCCCTTTTGCTTAAAATATCCTCATAACTATTTCAATATTACATGTTTGCCCTCCTCAGAAAAGGGGTCTGCTCGTGCGTCTCTTTCTCTCCCCATCTTCCTCAAACCCGTCGATGTTCATTCCTTCTGATGTTACCTTCATTGTCCATGACGATCAAACCCACTACTGTAGGCCAATACAGAGGTTGAAACCTCTCTTGGCATGTTTTTTTTATGGTTAGGATGTGCTCCAGTTTCTTCGATGGTGTGGCCCATTGGCATCCTTGGACGGACCAGATTCACAAAGAGCTGGAGACAATTTTTCCATAAGTAGTGAAGAATCTGTGCTGGACATGATTATGGTCTCTTTGAATTTGGAGAAGAAGAGGATTCTCTTGATGTTCTGTTAGAGTGCAAAGGTTGATACACATGCACTTTAAAATGTACACATGGGACATGTCAACACCGTTTAAATAGTGGGATCCATCAATGTAGATAAGTCATCATCCAAATATTTGTTGAAATTTGACCGTAGAAATAGAACCAACCATGTAAATCTTGCCATTGAAATTGGACCGTTCAAATTGTTCATTCGATGCAACTGTCTTGCCCCTTGTATATAAACAAAAGTCTCTTTATGTCTTGTTTAGTCATTTTTTTTTTAGTCATGTAAAGACACAACGGAAGGTCATTCTTTCATTTGCAAAAGCTCAAAATATTTTTGAATCAATGAGGTGGAATGTGGCCCATTTTTCCAAAGGAAACAACAGTTGTAGATTGGAAGTTGTGGTCGTGGGTTAATCATGCTAACTATTTTTACGTAAGCGGCTTACATAATATTTATGGTTTCCCATTCTAACAAGTAAATCCTATGGTTCTATAATCCATACCATCTATCCTTTGTGTCCCACTTTGATCGTGGGTTTTGTTCATATAGGTCGTAATATTGGTTTCATGATCAACAATATTGCGAACATGGGGCCCACTATGGAAGAATCATTCGTAAATTATAATTATAAATAAATAAATATTAGATGATGACCTTCAACTTGGCGTTTATTAGTTAAATATGATTTGTTTAGTTGTCCAATCCAAGGACACGAATTGAAGGGTTATGATTATCCTATTAAGAAGCATAAAGCACATGGTCCATCTATCAAAAGATAATGTTTGAGATATGTATATGAATTTTGCATAGGTGTGGCCAATTTGGTTGCATGATAATAACATGTTTTATCTCATATTCTAATAAGATAGAAATTGAGACAATAGGGGCAAATATGACAAATTGTCAATTTTAAGACATTTATGGTTTGTGTTTACCAAACAGATTTTTATAAAAAGTGTGCTTAATTTCAGATATTATGACTTTTTTCAGACAAATTACCAAATAAAATTTTCAATACTTCTAAGTACTAAAATTCAGCACTTTTAAGATTTCAGTGCTTAAATTAATTTTCATACTTAATTATTCAATTTATCAAACGGCACCTTCATTAGTCATTGAAAACCTATTTTGAATGTTCTACCCACTACATAGTTCAGAAACCAAAAAAGAAAAGGACCTGACTAGACCCGCTATTTAATTCAATTAGATAGGATAATCTACAATGTATGTAGATGGAATTTTAATGGTAGGTGCTCAATCCCCACCATCTCCTAATGGTGTGGTCCACTTGAGCTTTGGATCTGCCTCATGTTTTTTTGCTCATGCCCTAAAATGCCAACATAGTGTATATGATACATATATCAAGGTGAGCCCTATAGAGCTCAAGGCTGCAGGAACTATGTTATCATTATTTTTAGAGACAATGCCATGCATAGGCCTATAGTTTGGTTGAATTCTTAAAAGAAGCATGCTTTTAAACGTTTTCCTAAAATTCGCCTAAGTTTTGTTCCATTAGCCAAACACTCGCCTGCGTCTTATACAGTCATCTACGGTATGCCCTATGTTTTAAAAGACATTTTTACCCTCCAACAAAAATCCAAAAAAATCTTCAGGCGATCTCTTCCATGTGCTGGATGCTGACTTCCTGAGAAAGGAACTTCCCAAGCCGGGAAGCTAGGCTGGGGCCCACCATGATTTCTGTGAGTAATCTACCCTTTTCATCCATTTTGTAAGTTCATTTTAGTTTGAATGATAAAAAAGAAAGAGTCAGATTCAAGACACAAGTGGCCCACACGAGAGGGAAAAATGAGAAAAGAAATACCTACCATTGAAACTTTCATAGGCTCCACCTTAATATTTATATGCCATCCAAACGGTTATAAGATCATCACTATTGGGATGAGCTGAAAATGCAAAAATCCTTATCCGGATGCAAAACTTTTGCAGCCATACATATATTTCATTAGTGTTCATTTAATCTTCCCTGCTTCCTCTTGTGTGATCCACTTCTTTTTTGAATAAGGTTCGTTTTTTGTCACATGTCCTAAAATGCACTGGCAAACCGAATGAACAGGATAGATTTCTCACAAACATCACAGTGGGCCCCACCTAGCTTCCCTGCCCGTAAACTTTACTGGAAAGCCTTTTGCACGAAATCCGCGTGCATCTGTTAAGGACGTGCATGGTTTTGGCCAGTGAAACTGCCAATAGCTAGGTTTATGTGTTATGCAGGCCATACCATGATATGTGTTATATCACACTGTCATCCATTTTTACATATTATTTTAAGGCTTGAACCAAAATTGAGACAGATCTAGATCATAGATAGGACCACACCGCATGAAAAAGTCGTGAGTGAATGTTCACCATTAAAAACCTCCTAAGCCCACTGTAATGTTTATTTTACATCCAACTTGTTGATTAGTTCATACATAATGGTATAAAGGGAAAATCAAATATCAGCTTAATACAAGACTTGTACCCTTAAGAAGTTTTTAATGGTGAGCGTTTAATCAACATTGTTTCCTACGGTATGGACTACTTGAGAATTGTATTGACTTCATTTTTGGGATCAAGCCATAAAATCATATGAAAAAATGGATGGACAGTGTGGATGAAACATATACATTATGGTGAGGCCCTCATACTGTCAACGTCAGTAGCCATACCCTGCCGTGGCAGTCGGAAACGGATTTGGTGAGACACCGGACGCACACAAGACGGTGCATCCTTTACCGTGGGGCCACCTTGATTAATTTTTCTATGCATCCACCGGGTTATATATATATATATATATATATATATATATATATATATATATATATATATATATATAAGTTGGTCCAACCATGAGGATTGCCTAGTTAAAAAAGTAGCCCCATTTTCTCATTGGGTGGACCACAACATAAGAAACAATTTCCAGCCATTGATAAATAGTAAATTGTAAGTGCATGCCGCTTGAAAAGTGTATATGGGTGATTTTCGCTGAAGGTGAGCCTCATGATAGGACCAACTATTAGATTGGTCGGAGGTTGCACACACGTCAAAAGTGGAAGTTATTGTGATGGGGGAGCAAGTTATAGTCCAACCGGTTGGCTGAGACGCTCTCTCTCTCTCTCTCTCTCTCGCTCTCTCTCTCTCTCTATATATATATATATATATATATATATTATATAGATAGATATATATATATAAATTAAGGCATTATCCAAAAAATTAAATACATCCAATTATCAAGTAGACTATATAGGAAACGGTGGTGATTTAACACAGCATTAAAAACTTCTCACGTTCACCTTAACATTTTTATAGTTTTTATTTGCCATACAATTTATTGATAAGGTCACATCAGCCTGATGAAGGGAAAAAACAAATATCAGCTTGATCCGGGACTTTTGTGGCCCATTAATGGTCCATCACCACTATTTCCTATGCTATAGTCCACCTGATAATTAGATCTGCTTCCATTTAGGAATAATGCCCTAAAATGATATGGAAAAATGGATGAACGGCATAGATACAAATATATATATTGAGGTGGGCCCATGGTAAAGTCCACAATATATTCGGTGAGTCCAAAGTGTAACCTCATGTCTTGGTTCGGTCGCAAGCAACTGACTCTCCTCCAACATCATTCCATTAGACTTTCAAAAGTTGTGGGTTCATTATGATGCATGTAATACATAAACTCCGCCCATCCATTTTGAGATGTAATTTTAGGGCAATGGCCCAAATATGAGGCATAACCAAATTTCATGCGGACCACACTATAGAAAACAGAAGAGATTAAATGCCTACCCTTGATAACTTCTTGGGGGCCAAGTACATTGGATGGGAAAAAAAAAAGGAATTATAGTGAGGCCCTTAATTTCGATCTAGGTTACCTAATCAACCGATTGGATGGCATAAAAAGAAATATAGTAAGCCCTAACATTTTTTAATAGTAAGATTTAATTGTCATTGTTAACTTTTGTGTGTCCACGTAATATTTGGATCTTTTTATGCCTTGAAATTATAAGCTATCAAGGATGAGGGAATTTTACAAGCACTGTTAGTCAACACCCTGTTAGGTGTGCAACATACCCACACGGTTAGTCACACGATTCACCCACCCACCCGTTGGGGTTAGTATGTCTCCTTAGCATTTCGAACATGAGACCTGCTGCTGAAACGCCTAGGCATCTTCCAGCCGGGCTATCAGGCGAGACACCATTATTCTTGAAGCTCTTACATATTAAAACACTACTTACTAATGACAAATCACTCAATTAGAACATTAGTAGGCATGCGCAGATACAAATTACCAGCAGACACAGAAGATAAACGGCCTTCTGCTAAGGCGATTTGTATGAAGATGGATTGAGAGACAAGTAACACTTGTGTAAGATTGGATTGAGTAAATTCCCTTCATCTAAATCGGGCCTGTAATATCATCAGGTGGGCAATACATTGGTTAAAGAACTTTGACCCTTGCTCAACCTCTATTAACTGTACATGCACCCATCAGTCGTTGAACTTGTGTCCACTTATCTTGGAAGGATCCCAAACGTAGATCCTGACTAGCAGGTATAAATCTATGATGATGATTCTAAGTCCGTGTGTAGAGAATGATAAGGACATGACCTGTTAAGGAGTTCACACAATATGGGTTCAAGGATTTACAGTTTGTGCATTTGGACTGAGTCCGGTAATAAAATCCAGATTTGAGAAGGGACAAAAATCCATATTTAAAGACAAGAAGATGGTGATGAAGATGATGACAACAATGGAATGCCTAGAAAAACACCCACAAATCCACGACGAAGAAAGCACCCAAAATCTAGATTCGAGAAGAATATTAAGGAGGGAAGAAAGAGGAGAAAAGAGGAAGAGATCCTAACTGTAGCTTGCAAACCAGGATTTGGTCAATCAGTGGGTTGAGTCGACCATGTGATTCCTGAATTGGCCAGACAAGTAAATTTTTTTATTTTTATTATTACATTAATATTTATGTATAATAATAGATGCTTAGGATCTTATCTTGCTCTTTCTAATAAATGGTTAGGATCTTATCTTGCTCTTTCTCCCCTTCTTCTCAAACCGAGATTTTCATAATCTGATATCTATTTTTTTAGGCGTTCTCTTTGTCGTGGAATTGGGGGTGTTTTTATTTTATTTTGGTGTGGATTTGTGGGTATTTTCTAGGCATCTGTCATCATCATTGTCATCATCTTCATCGCTGCTGCCATCTTTTCGACTCTACATTTTGGGCCTCTCTTTTCAAATCTAGATTTTTAGGCTTAGATTTGAGCATCCATCCTGGTTACAGTTGTCGTCGTCGACATAACCATCATCATCATATTCTTTTTTCTTCTCCTCCTCAAATTACCCAAAAAATTATTAAACAACATAGCTAACAAGGTGAAATTGAGTCTTGTGTCAACCCAAAAGCCTAGGTTCTGAGTTAAGGACCATTTGGTTTTCCCAACCCAGTGAACAGGCCTATGACCAGGCTAGTTTGACTCACCTAGATTGCAAACCATGATCCAAACTGTCTATCATACATATGTATATAATAATAAAAAACGTTGACTCGATGGGTCAACATGGGAATTGCCTAGTCGACTCGACCTAGTGATTGACCAAGTCCCAAGCTTTGAGTCTTGTTTTGTAAACTATAGGTGGTACCACACCTCATGTCACTGCAACACATGGAATACATGGACTAAAAAGAAGCTACTCTTTTGATATGTCAAATAGTGAGCCTGGCAGTCCAAAAATAGTTTTAGGACAGTCCTAACACTTATATTGATGGCACACAAATGGGCACTAGAACACAAAAGTCAACAATGGCCCAAGCTCATTAGGAAAAGATCAATTTATTAGATGGCTAATATAGTCCAACAAAGCATTTCTTTGACAATGGCCAATCACCATTTATGGCACGCTGACTCGTGCAGAGGCATTGGATTGACTCCAATCCAATGAGTCGTAATCTCTGATACCATTTTTGTTGTAGAGCACGAACAAATCAATAACTTTCTCAATATCATACTAAAAAACTTGTGAGAGAACATGCAAAAACATGATGTAATGAAGATGGGTTCAAGGAATACCTCTAGAAGGAAGAAGATACAATGGCTCCAAATCATTTCCAAGATGAAAAGGCATTTTAACTTCATCTCGGCATGGATCATGTGGGATCCTTACAAGGGGTTTGGCCCACTTTGGTTGATGATCAAAACTCCTCAATCATCTATCAACTGAATTGAGGAATCACCCAGAGGCCTCAACTCATTTCAACTCGGCTTGCTTGAGATCTTTCCCCTTCGAGCAAATGAATCTCTCCCACCAACTTTTCAAAAACCTCATTCTGACTGTCGGACATAAGTTTGCAGCTTCACTTGATACAGTTTCTGATGGCCCTTTGGACCTGATGCTTAGATCCACTTGCATGACCTTTTGCCATGGGCCTTTAGAATATGGCCCTTAGAATGAATAAATAAATCACTAGATGGGAGGAAGAAGAGAGAAATCACAAATTCCAATTCCAATATTATTCAAGGCATTGCGAATATATAAACTAAAACAATGACGCCTATTCCAATACTAAGTGACCACATGTCATCACATGATTGGATTTCTATCCTCACTAGGGACCAAGGACTAACTAAAAGAATATCACTCACTCCTATTTCAACTCTAGCAGCAGCAGCACATTCCTCGTGTGCAACAAGGACACAAGACAAAAGCAACATTGACTTTGTTACTTCAACAACAAGACCATCTAACCAATGGACTTTAAGAAGTCCAGTTTCTACACGACTTCTAACAGTTTCTTCATCAATGGGGAGCAATTTGGGTGCACAAATTGATCGAATTGTGAACATTCAGTTCAAGGGAAAATAGCAGAGATTCATGCCATGTCCTAGTTCTTGAAATGAGCAACTTACCTGAAGATAGAGCTGCAAATTGGTTTCGGCTCAACCCGAACCCAATTGACTCAACCCGATTTCCAGTTAGGTTGGTTCTGGTTGCCAAGGTACTCAGGTTGGGTATGGGTTGGAAAACACCAACCCAACTTGAATGCGGTTGGGTTCATGTTGAGAATAATCACATGTATTTGGGTCGGGTTGGGTCAATCGGGTCAGGTTTGGTCGAGTACAGAGGACTTCGGCTTGGGTTTGGGTTGTGAACCTTGGATTGGAATTTGCATCGGGCCTGGTTGTGCATGGAGTCCTCTTGAAGTCAGGTTGGGCTATGATTGACCCTCAACCCAACCCAACCCAACCCAACTGCCCAAGTTGCAACCCTAGCCGAGAATCATAGTTGTTCTGTTCCAAGTCCAGCTAGAAAGTAACGTGTTTACAATTTGGCAACCAGATCCTCATATGAATGCTAAGGAAATTACCATTTATTTATTTCCACTTTATTCAACTAATATCTGAATTTCAATTTTGATTGCACTTCTATACTTAATTTCAATTTTTTAAAAGGCGTGTGGGAGATGAAAGAACATGGAATTTGGCAGCCGCATAATACAAAAATCGCTGTATTCAATTTGGCTGAGTTTGACAGTGCAGAACACCTACCTGGTCCATGGTGATATGCAGTTGTGGAAGAAAGGCTGGAAGAAAAGCCAGTTTGAAAGGTGGATCATTTCCTATCTTTGATATGTTGCTGATGCATTTGATGATGAATTCACCTTGCATGCATCAATTGACAAGAGAGAATCTTCGCATCCTCTTCTTCTTGACTAGGATCCTCACACACCCATCTTTACTTCTTAGTTGGAGGAACCTTGTACCCAAGGTAAATGCTTCACCTTATAATCTTGCATCAGAATCATGCTCCCACTTCTTGGCTGTTTATGCAATGGTTTGGGTTCGGATTAGTGCAAGTCCTGGTGCTGGAGCTAGTATCATGATAGCTTACATGCATCCAATCTCTAGAAGTGAAGGTTTACAAGTGTGACGATAGCTTTAGATGCATCGGAGCTCTAGTAAGGAAGGTTTTACAAGGCATAAACATGAGGGAGGGCGTTTTTCACAAAAATCATCTGAGCAATTCCACAAAAATCATCACTGAGACAGCGGGAGAAGCACAGAAAATTCAACGAAAATTCACCACTGAAATCAATCTGAACACCAGGAACACTTAGGAGTTAGGACACAAACCAGAGAACACAGAAGTTGAAAAGAGATTGCTATCATCATGTAGTAACTTATCCAAGAACCGTATCACAAGAAACAGATTACTGCATCTAAAAGAGGAAAGCACCAGTATGATGAAACTTCAATGAAATTCTTCATCATTCACATCTAAGCCACCAAGATGGAGAACTCAATGTCAACCATGATTTCAATCTCCACAAACGCATCACCTCAAATTAGACTATCATGACAATATAAGATTACAAAAGAAGGAAGACGAACGAACAGCCTAGATGATTGCCAAAATCTATTCACAAATATATGAATTCAATGAGAATGCATTTCAATCAAAGGCTCTTTAATGAGTATTCAAACCCAAACTGCACTTTAGCAGATAGAAAACACAGATCACAAGCTTTCTTCAACAGGTGGAGCTAAGGGCATTCATCACTCAAAATGTCAGTCATATCAGTCTGTTATCTAGTTATCCACCTACTTATAAGGTGATCCAGTGCTATTAAGATAGATATCAAGCATTTAGTATCCTTACATGGCGCATGTGGTACGCATGTGGGAGATCCGGACCTTTTGTCTACTGCACCCTCCAGTAGATGGGACGTACCTAAATAGTCACACAGGTAGACTAGCGAAGATTGTCAATGGGAGGTTGGAAGAAAGTCCAGCCAACAGTCGACAGTCAACGAGCAGAAATCCTTCAATCGATGGCTACGATCATGTGGCCAGTGTGATTTTCGGTATATGGTATATCCATGGGAGTATACACCAGACGAAAGGTTCAAATGTCATACATGCAGTAACTTGTAAAGAGATTGTGTGTTTGATAACTTAGATTTGAGCGTTCAGCATTGGATACTCTCTTGAAAGAATCTATTGATACCCAAACACTCCTGTATGGTCTATGCAGCATTCCTTTACAGTTCAACAGTTCAAATAGCCAAAATTACCATATTTCATATTGATCTGAAGAAATCCCCAAGAAACGATGGGTGTTCCTTTCTTTGTGATGCTACTCATATACACCAATGGATGGACTCACTGCAGGTGTCAGATTATTCATTAACATAATCGCACACGCGACATATCTTTTGTCGGATGTGAGAGCTTACATGTAATCCATGGAACCATCCCAAGTGATGTCCTCATCCATGGATTTGTATCACATCTTAAGAATATCAGAGCGTGAGCTGCTCCATATCTCTTTTGCTTCTCCATGACTTTCCGCTGCCTGTCCTTCTCTCTTCTTGATCATCGCAAGCATTTGCACGAAAACTAGAGCTTGCCTCTTCGTTTTCCAAAGAACCGGGTCTTTCAGTCAGAAACTGTTCCCAGAACATATCATTCACTCGCCCCTGAGCAGCTGCAGGCACTTGATTATTGTTATCAATAGTATTATTAGTTGGGGCCTCTCGCAAAGACGACATGCTTGCATCCTCATCACCAAAGCTTCGACTCTTCACACCAGTTACCGGTTCTTTACCATTGGCAATAGACCTCAACTCAGCCGTGGAAGTACCGATGTCTAGACCTGAGGACAGGGGAACTCTATCTGGATAATAACTGTTTTTGACTTGCAATGGGGAAGAAGCAAGTGTCAGATTCAGTTGGCAGGAGATCTGGCTGTCACTGTCTTCAACAGTAGCCAAACAACGCCGCAGGCCATGTAGGTCTGGGCTTTCGTTTGTTCTCAGTTGCCTTGAGTGCGAAATATTCATTCCCAGCGAAAAAGATGTCCCAGTATCTGAGAGTTCCAATGTCTCAGGTGCAAAAGAAGAAAGGCCTTCTGTTCTCATGTTTGCATCTATTGGTGCTCCTTCTGATGGTTTTGGAGTGAACCCGTCTTCAGTGGAGCTCTGCATACTCGCAGATACCAAATTACTATCAGAGACAGCAGGAGATAATTCAAGTTTAAGCTTATTACAGAAATCCTGGTGGAAAACGTGCCCAACCTCAGGCTTTGAATTACTGCTATGGTTGTCTATGTAACTATTCTCCTCGACTTCCTGACAGTAATCAACTGCTTTTGGCAATCGCCTCTTCTTATTAATCGCTTCAAAGTCAACCGAAGATCCTGCCATCCGAATAAGATGCTCAATAAAAGTCGGGCTATTGACTGCCTTTGCCAAAAATGACATCATTCGCATCTGCCTCTGTTCCATTTCCTGCACGCGCCGCTCCAAATCTTCCAGCTGATGCTTCATGCCTGGCTGCTGTTGTTTGAATTTCCACAGATCAGACTGAAGGGCAGTTTTCTCCCGCGTGAGCCGCTCGATTTCTTCTTCGAACTGCCGCCCGTTCTGGATCGCCAAATGAGTGCTGCTGGCTGTGGCTGTGGATAGGTTTCCGCCGGTGGATGTTCTTGAGGAGATGCTTTTGATCTTTTGCGAATTCCTCATTTGCAAACTCCCATCTCTCCGGATCAATCTTTCGAAATCCCTATCAAGAAATGGCAGATAAAAAGAGATTCCTAATTCAATTCCAATTGCTCATCTAAAGCCAGTTCCCAGTTTTCCAAGTTCAATGAGTATTTTGAAATCCAGAATTATGCATATTCTTGTTATAAAGAAGCAAGTTTTGACCTCTAAATCCAGGCTATGTTTGAATTCACTATAAGCAATTAGTCCAATATCGAGAAATATACAAAAATGTCATAACCTTCCTTTATTCATAATGAATAAGTCGCCTTTTCAAATTGCACTTACATTCCCTTCATTTCCAGCTTGAAGGGAACCTAATTGCAATTTGGCACCTGGACCCTCAATTTGAGATCACGAATGACAAGAAAGGAGATTGCAAGTGGGTGATTCCCACTTTATCAAAAAGACAATTGCAATTCAATTCAATAGAGCATCCAAACAGAGCCTTAGAAATCGCCGGTGAAGCCAATTACATTAAAGACGGATTCAAGACACATCTGGGTATTTATGCTTTTTGTGGTGGACATGATTCATCTCTACTTATTTCACCATCAGGATGGTTAGATGATTCCAGCTTGCCAGTCATCTGGGTGCCAATCTCGGGCTGAAACTTACACTTCCGGGGTGCGGTTCCCAAAAACAGAAGCGCTTGCCCCGTTTAAGTATGGGCTTTATTGTGGGCTTGTTTATGCTATTAAGCACGGTATTGGGCCCAGTTCATTTAGGTTTCTTTTGTACATCTAGAAATAAGAGAGGTGTGGGGAAGATTTTTCTACATTTTCTAACTTCTCCCAACTCAACATGCCAAAACAAGCAGCCAACCAAATGTTACCCATTTCATCATGGATATTCATGTTAGATATCATTGCTAAGCTATCTTACCCATTTCATCATGGATATTCATGTTAGATATCATTGCTAAGCTATCTTACTCATTTCATCATGGATATTCATGTTAGATATTATTGCTAAGCTATCTTACCCATTTCATCATGGATATTCATTTTAGATATCATTGCTAAGCTATCCTTCTACGATGGTTTAGAGAGTATACAAAACTAAATGGACTTTCTTCGTTAAGTTAGTTTGATGGAGGCTAGGAAATCAAAATGTGTGATATTTCAACTTCACTGGAAAATTCAACAGGAATTGAAAGGTGAGTGTTCTTTGGAATCAATAAATTATTTTAGGAGAGGTCTTAAGAGGGTTTGCTATGAAAGGGAGTAATTCAGAAAATGGACATAGACCAAGTTCTTCTAATTCAACAGCAGAAGTTTGTGTTTAGAGAACTTTCAGATTTGATCAAGTTCTCGGTCTTCATATGAGGATTCTATTTACAGCATGGAGAATCTCCATGTTAGCTGCTATTCTCTTTCCTTTCCAAGCATGATGCATTCTCATGATCGCCAAATCATGTTCCGACCATCTTTCACTACATGAGATGATTCTGCCATGTGAGTGGTAGTACCGGATTCCCGCTTCTCGGAAGCTCAAGAACTCAATCCAATGGAAATTTGGGGTGCATCCAAACGACCCCTAATAAACAACTGCCAGAGAATCCCAATTCAGTTCTGATCACTCTCTCAAATTGCAGTATCGAATTCTCCATACCAAGCAAGAAACTGTAGATTCAGAATCATGGGTCTTGTGCTGTAAAAGAGAAAGAATTATCGACCTCTAAATTTAAAAATCAACGGCGAAGATGATGCAATCAGAGAGAGAATTCAACAAACTACATGCAAAGGTCCCAATTTTCTCTGTCCAGTGATCAAACATGGTCAAAATGGCAGCATAAAAGATGGAAATCCAAAAGATTCTCAATCCAATCCCAATCCGTCCCCAATTCTCCATTGACCAATCACAGACTTCATAATCAAGCAACACAACAAGGACCATTTAGCCTAAAGGAATTGACGGTGGTTATGAAAGGAGATAGGAACTTACATAGGTGTTGAGCTGACGGATGAAGCTGGAGAAGTTGTTGTGCTTGAAGTAGGTGGGGAGGAGAAGGCGTGCAAACTCAGGTGGGTTCCAGACGACGAAGCTGTTCTTGTTAGAGCTCCACGAGACGATCTCGTCCGTTGATGAGTCGTCTACCATGTCGTATGTCTTCATTAGGAACGGAGCAGGACCACCGCCGCTGCCCCCGCTCCCCTGCCCTCCTCCTTCCATCCCTCTCTCTCTCTCTCTCTCTCTCTCTCTCTCTGCTATTTGATTTTTCTTTCTGATTTTGGTTTTGTTTCTGCTATTTGATTTTTCTTCTGATTTTGATTTCGGTTTTTTGGAGGAATTTTCAGCCGTTTGGAAGCGACTTCCGGCATTGAGAGTGGGAATGGTCTGAGGGAGGGTGATAGGTCAGACAAAGGATAAAAATGGAATTGAAATGATGTCTACTCGCCAACTCATTCCTACACTACTCACACGTGCCAGATCCTGGACACTTGCACTAGATCAGGACCGTCCATCCTGTAGGCACAGCCGTATATGCTCTCTAATCCTGAAAGATAAGTTTGGACCGTTCATCATATTGGCCACACTTGGACATCTATACATGGACTGAATGATGGTCCACGTGGCCCATAATGAAGAAGTTTGGCCTATATGTTAACCTGTCCGGGTTGATTTCTCCGGTCCAGATTAAAGAAACAGTGGGACCCACTTGAATGGTAGATCTTGCAGCCACGTGAAGCGAGAGTAGGACTTGTGATTGCAGATGGCTAGTGTTGCGAGTACGAAATTGAGATAAAGTTGAGGGTGGTTGATTGTTCGCAGCGTAGAACTTTCGGGACGCGGTTTTGCTGGCGACCGTGACACTAGCCTGGTCGCTAGTGGTGGGAGCTCTGTGGGCCCCACAACGATGTATGTTCTTTATCCACTCTGTACATCTATTTTTAAATATCATTTTATGTTTTTATCAAAAAAATCAGCAAAATCTAAATTTCAGGTGGACCATACCACTGGAAGACAGCGGTGATTGAATGTCCACCATTAAAAACCTCCTAAGGTTAAATGTAATTTTTATTTGACATCCAGACTGTTGATTGGGTCATACAGAACTAGATGAATAATTTAATATATATATATATATATATATATATATATATATATCAGCTTGATCCAAAAATTTTGTGACCCCCAGTAAGTTTTTAATGGTGGGATCTTAATCAACACTGTGTGGTCCACTTTATATTTGTATATAACCCATTTTTAGGCTAATTCAATAAAATGATATTTAAAAATGTATGGACGGTATGGATGAAACATATACATCATGGTGGGGCCCACAGAGCACCGACCACTGGCCATTGGCTAGTCGAAGGGTCACTAGCCAATCCGTTTCCCAAGTTTCTCCCATGTGCTTTGACTGGACTGGACGGGCGTGAATTTCAATGGTGGGGCCCACATGAACCGGACGAGATCCCATACACGATGGAATTGACACGTGAGCGAGAGTAGGATTGGGAGGTCCAGATGGCTAGACTTGAGAGTAGGAAAAAAGAGGAGGAGATGAAATCCCGACAAATGAAGGTTGGTATGGGGGAGCTGGTAACGCCTTTTCTGGTAGCTTTTTGACTCTTAGATGAGTCTAGTGGCGTGCGTTTGGCCCTTTTATGGTTTTTTGTACCATTTGAGTGTGACACACTACGCGATTTTCCTGACCGTTGATGTTGTGACCCCACCATGGACCGTCCATGCATAGAAAAGTCTCAGATAACAGATCTTTGCTCCACTTTCTTTCTTGACCGTCCATTTCGGGGGCTGATATTAGAATTGTTAGAATTTTACTGTCGTGCATCATTTCAATGGCGTGGATCATAGATTATGAGCCCCACTTTCACAAACTAAAAGCCACTGGATTTATACTCGGCTCGAGCATAGTATAAAACCACCATGTGCTGGTCCGCCGACTCACGTGTTAAAATCAAATGGGAGGATTAAAAAAATAATCAACGGTCTACATTTTCTGAAGTTTTGTGGCCCACCGACTGGATACGACCTGATTTTGGTTCATAAAGTCTCCTTGGCTGCCCCCCTTTCAACAACGTGGATTTTCTGCCACCCCGGATTCAGCGAGGTTGGTGAGTGACCGTGGAGCCTACCTCAATGTATGCGTCATGTATCCACGCCGTCCATCCGTTTTTCTGGCTTATTTTAGAGCACAGTCCCAAAAATGAAGCAAACACAAATCTTAGGTGGACCACACAATAGGGTTTTAATTCCCACCATTAAAAGATTCTTGGGGGCGAAAAATGTTTTGGATCAAGCTGATATTTGTGTCTGTCGACTTACAGGAAGTTTTTAATGGTGGGTATTCAATGACCACTGTTTTCTGTCGTGTGGTCCACCTGAGATTTGTATCTGCTTCATTTTTGGGACCATGCCCTATAATGACCTGGAGAAACAGATGGACGGCGTGGATATATAATTCATACATCAAGGTGGTGGGCCGCACGTTAGCGTCGCAACCGCCTGGCTGGATCCGGTGTCGCAGCTAATCCACGTCCCACTTTGAAGTGCATACACGCACATCAATCCAGAAATCCAAATCGTGGGCTCCACTGGGGATGATGAGAATCATACTCATCAGATGAATCCATCACTGTCCAAATGATATCCATCAAATGGATTGTTTACCAGGAGGAGATGGTTAATGGTCCACATCTTAAAGAGAAAATCCTATATTTAAGATCATTCAATCAGTTTACCTTTTTGTATTTGCTCTATCCAGAATGGGTCCCACAATTTGGACGGTCAAGATCGTCATAAATGAATGGCACACTTATGTTTTGGCTGAGTTTGTACAATTTAGTGAGTTTTGTCGAACTCACGTTACAATCGTTGGTCAACTCCGGTCGGCAGCCGCATCTACACAGCGTGTAAGGAAGAGAACGTTGAAATTTCTGTTGCCTTTATTCGTTTTCTCATGTCACAATTATTAGGTGGGCGTTTTCGTGTGAGTTTGCTACCATATATTCAGATAGAAACACCTTCCACACTGTTATCTTTATTCCTCGATCCTGATCGTCCAAATGATATTCAGCGGTCCAAAATCATACAACAAAATCAGACAGTTAAGATCATCCGATCAGCTTGGTTTCCAGTCTGTGCACTCTATCTACAAGCCGCAACGTAACGTGTCTTTTACTTAACATGCCCGGATGACATTTGGACCGTTAATTAGGTGGGTCCTATGTTCAGATCAGCAGTGCCCGCTTGATTAATGGACAATCATTTGTAGGCTTTTGGATTAATGATAAGAAAGTTGAAGAACTTGTTCCCACCGTAGATGGGAGATGATCCAGAAAATCTCCCACATTGAATGATCTTAGCCATCTAATGTTTGGCCTTTTTATGTGGATCGGTGAAGTAAGCCATCGATCAAAAGCTTGGGAACTACCAAGTTGGAATATGCTAGGGCATGCAATGCACGATGGCCCACCATGTTGGGAATAAGGACGCCGGCAGAAGTGAAAGCCGAATAACACTACAGCAGAATATGAGATCAAACGAGAAATACAATGTGATCAAAACCACACAAGTATTCAATCACAAGAGATAATTCGATTTTACATAGAAAAATTTCTCAACGAGTAAAAAATTATGGCACAAAGTGATCCACTATGATTAACAGAAGATTACAGAGATTGACAGCCCACAAGCAAGGAAAAATAGAGAAAACTCAAGCTTTCTCCCTCGCAAAACACTCTCCTCTCTTCCTAATCCACTTAAGAAACCTTGGACATCTTAGGATTACTTATAGGGCTGTACATCGAGCCGAGTTGAGTCGAGGTGGGCCAAGCTTGGCTTGACTCGTCTGTGCTCTCCTCAAGTTCGAGCTCACCCTCGAGCTTACCATTGGAGCTTGCCTTGTTTGCTATAACTTTCGAGGCGAGCTAGTGGATCGAGTCAAGGTGAGCTTACCTCAAGTCAAGTCGAGCTTGCTCCCACCTCAATTTATTATATTTTTTACTACAAAATACAAATTAAAAGTCAACAACATTAAGCTCAAGAAGTCACACATATATTAGGGGAGAATAGTATTTTTACAGGTGAGACCCACTATTAAAATGACCTAGCTCTGATCAGTTTTTTCTTTGGCTAAGTTACACATGCATTCAATGCAGACCACTAGTAATATTTTATGAACCATAATTAACATAGTACATGCATAGCTCACCACGTGAATGGACTGCCCTAATTATTGTGTAGACCATCTTCATGATGAGGCCCAGCTAATTCATGGATCAGGTGCACCACCTCCCTCGTAAAATTGCAATCAATAGTTGTATATGGTGTTTGGTGTAACCATAGCCCCTATTTTGTAGATATTTATGGTGTGTGTTCTCACCGTAGCACTTGTATTTGTGTAGCGTGTAAAACACACAACCATTATGTGCTCACCATGTTTTGTACTTGTAATTACTCAATCCATCAGATATGCTTAACAAGGAATGTTCTTACCTGAACAAAATAGTATGATTAAGAAACCCTCAACGTGTGAGGGTTTTATATGTCTTAAGCTTGAACCCCAATGTGTGTGTAGGAGAGGGGGGGAGAGAGAACCAAAAAATAAGAAGATTAGGATTTTTTTTTTTTTTTTTAACAAATATCTATATGAAACGAGCTTGAGCTCGAGCTCGAGTCGAGTTGAGTCGAGCTTGAATCGAGTCGAGTTTCGAGTCGAGTCAAATCGAGTGACCCAATGGTTGAACTTGACTCGATTTCTGACTCGAGCTCCTAAATGAAGCTTGGCTTGACTTGTTCTACTGAGTTGAGTTGAGCCGAGGCGAGCTTTTTCGAGTCAATCGAGTTTCTCAAGCTGACTCGGCTTATAACCAGCTCTAATTACTTATAATCCCAGATTCATGCCATATATATAGCAAGCAACCTGGAATTAGAAATATCTTACGCACAACCGCGTAATGCGTAAAAAAATGTGTACATGGCCGAGCGATTAGACCTAATACAAAAATAGTCCAGAGGAAAATCACCCACAGACCTGTCACGCTGCCTCATACCTGACCAGTCAGAGCCCCCTATAGACCGGTCCACTGACCAATCTAGGGCGAACAAGATCTGTCCGACAACTTTGCTATGATCTAGGCCAAAAGGTCATAGCCTTGCTATGTTCTCGGCCAAAAAGTCAAACCGATCACCCAAACGTATGAACTCTCGAGCCTTCCACAGTTTGAAGGCTCTCCAACGCACCATATCAACTGATCTGTGGGCCCCACTTATATGGGCAGACCTACAATTATTCCTGGCCACAGTTATGCAAATGTCACGCAGACCGAAGATATTATTTATGAGCAGTTATTTGATACTCTGGCGGAGTAGAACACTTGATACGCAGCAACTTGAAGATTTGCACATGGCATAAATCAACTCAAACTAAACTGTGGAAAACAGATGTCACAGTTCCAACATCAGATTGGTTGTAGAATCCTCTCTAATTCATGGACACCTGTTTGTTGAAATAGGACCAGTCAATATTTTTTGTTTTCAACCATCCAATAAATGCCAACCAATCCGATGGTCAGATAACAAAATAAGCATAAGTTTTGGTTCATGACACATCTAAACTGAAAACCATACTTTGGACAGTTTAATTTAAACCGATTGTATGCCACGTATTCAATTTCGAACTGCATGCGTATCATACATACCGTGGAAGAGTATCAAAGTGTTTCTCTTCATATTATACATAGCACATATACATATCCGAGGAAGGGATTCAATACCTGTGTAGCAATGAATTTTCATGCCTCTACATCTATTACCGTACACATGTCATCATTTTAGGGTGATCCAAATCATTCATCCAATGGGATCCACCTTATATTAGACAATAATAAAAAATAACATGATCCAGATATACTATCTATCTAATGTGAGAATTTTCCGGGAATCTATTTCTTGTAGTGGATGAACGGTTCGAATGATTCATCTAAGGACCAATGGAAACAACTAAACCCTACTAAATGAACGGTTTCGATCTGGTCCATGCATTCCACGTGTATGGCAATGATATGGAGGCAAGGTACCCTCTATGAGTCTAGGGGCACCGGATCAGCTCTTTCATATACGGTAGTCAAAGCATGTGTCCCGCACAAAAAATTGCAGGAAAAAAAAAAAAAAAAGGCACGTGGGCTGCACGTGGACTGACAGAAGGGCTATTGAGACGTTTGTTATAAATTTGGAAGGAAAGACCGGTCAAGGGTTTTGATCTATTAAAAAATGGCCGTGAAAGAGATGTTTATGATCTGATCAACGGCTGTCATTGGTCTGTATCAATCAATCGGTCCGTGATGTACGGCCCTACGATGTCACAACTTATATTGCACGTTGAATCGGTTGTGCTATGACATCCATGTATATAGTTTTGGGTTAATTGCAGCTAACTCCCCTCACTTTTACTAAAATTATACACACCTCTCTGAATTTTAAATTATTAGAAATACCTCCCCTGTATTTCCAAGATTCCCTGCCCGTCATGCAAACCAACAGTATTAACAACTTTGTTAAAGGGGCTTAATACAATTATAGCCTTTTGTTTTTATTTTTAATATGTAAATTGCATGGTAACTCAAACCTGTGACCTCACCATCTGCTATTAGGCCATGGGTTAGAACCTAGATGCAATTATGGTTTTATGCATATGGGCTCTATGTTGATAAAATAAACTCCTCAATGAAAATAGTTTTGACATTTGGTATAGATTTTTCCAAAACTACTTAGTTGTCCTTGGAAGGCACGTATTTACAATAATAAAAATAAAGGAAGGTTTTTATAATTGTTAGAAATATAAGGGGGTATTTACAATTATTCTAATTTTTTATATGGTTTATTTACTTCTTTGTTTTTTAAAGATTGCGGGAGAATCCGCCCACCCACCACGGTTCGAGAGTGGAATATGTTCGGGCTTGGCCTCAAGCAACACGGTGCGGCCCTGATTGTGGGTACCAAGTTAATATATTTATTGTATATCCACACCGTTTATCTGTTTTTTAAGATCATTTTTTGGCATTATCCAAAAATTGAAGCATATCCAAGCATTCGGTGGACCACAAAACATGCAACAGTGATGATTGACCATAAAAACTTCTTGTGGGCCACACAAGTTTTGGATCATGATAATATTTGTTTCTTTCATTCCCTTCATCCAGGTCTGTATGACCTTATAAATAGGTTGGATGGAAAATAAACATTAAGTCGGGCATTAAAGTGGGCCAAGGGAAGTTTTTAATGGTAGGCGTCCAATCACCACTGTTTCCTTTAGTGTGGTCCACCTAAGAGTTAGATCTGCTTCAATTTTAGGTTCATGCCCTAAAAAAAGCTGGAAAAACGAATGGACGTCGTGGATATACAGTAAAAACATCAAGGTAGGCCCCATGGTCAGGGACGCACCTAAATCGCTCCCACATAGTTCACAAATGCACCCATACTTAAATAATAAGATAACATCACGTAACCCTTATAAAAGAAAGGAGAATGATTGCATACGTCAACAGGTACGCTGAGTCCCCGTACGTTTGAGCTGTGCGGGGCCGGACGTGATATATCCGTGCCATCCAAACCGTCCATTAGATTCAACCCTGTTAATCTAGGATCTTAAATTCATTATAATTAACATGTCATGTGGCCCACATGGGAGGTGGGCAACCACCCTAGAAGCTTTCTAATTGGTTGTGGGTCCAAAGTGCTATGTGGAGGCCATTCAATCCATTCATCAAAATGAACACCAGGATGAAGAGATACACCCCAAAACTCAAAACATTACATAAATCAGTGGGGCCCATGCGAGGTTTTACACAAATTTTGATTTGTTCCTTATAGTGTGGCCCACCAATGTTTTGGATCAACCCCATTTTTGGTCTGTGAAAATGGGTCACATGCTTCCATGAATCAGAGCCTTGGTCTGATGCAACCCACGTGGATGGACCATGTCCAAAATCCTACCAGATAGGAAGATCCTAGCCATCAATCCTTTGGCCGTTCTGCAGTTGAATGTGGACCTTTGCTATATGATCAATTCTTCTGCTAGCTAATTTGGCCCATCTTGCGGTTGAGGTCCACTCCGGCCCACATATTCAACGGTGTTAGAGTTTAGGGCTCTCAATGGAGCCGGTCAAATCCAAGATCCGATTCACTCCAAATCCTTATAATGTGGATTTAGATCTTAAAATAGGTCCAATTAGTTAAATAGACTGGATTTGGATCTTAAAATAGGTTTGATTACTTAAATGGACCGGATTTGGATTCACAGGAGCATACCTGAGCTCAATCTAAATCCAATTAAAATCCATCTCATTGTCATTATATATAATATTCATGCCAGCCATTCATTTTACGGATTATTTTAGGCCATCTTTCAAAATTGAGACATGTCACTCTTAGGTAGACCATACCACAGTAAATAGTGGGATTTTCATCATTTTCTACTAAATTAAATATATTATATTATATATTTATTTAGACTTGTAATGGGATAGATTCAGACCTAGATCCAACCCGAATCCGATGATTATATGGATTTTGGATCAGAAATGGATCTAACAATTTATAAGTGGATTGGATATGGATATCACCTTTTGGATAGGAGTTGGATCCGATCTAGATCCGACCCATTGAGAACCTCTCTGGTCACGGGCTTCCTTTACAGGCCTGGACATTCTTTAGCCTGACCTGTACAGTCCACACGTTTTTGGAAATGATGGTTATTCATCATCTTCACACGTGGAAATCATGTACGGAAACTAGACCATCTAACCTCTGTGGCATATGGTTGATAGAGTATATTTCTAAAATCCGACCCGGTCAAGCAATCCTAACCATCAAATTGATAGCCATCAAATGGATGGTTGAAATTAAACTAACGAGTGGTCCACATACAAATGGAAAAATCAGTTGGTTATATCATCTTTACTTTGTGTTATCTCCATCCACTATTACATTAGAGGTTGGACGGTCCGGATCTCTGTATAACTAAGCCGTGTGTACCGTTGAATAAGCACCTCCATCTTTAAATGTTGTAAACTATCATAGATGCCTACACCAACGCGGATTACGTCCTGCGCTGCCAGGATAGACTCAGTCCTGGCAGGAGTTCTGTGGGACCCATGGATATAAGTGTTTTATCCACGCCGTCCATCCACTTTTCCATATCATTTTAGCTCATGATCTCAAAAGTGAGGTAGATCCAATGCTCAAATGGACCACACAACAGGAAGCAGTGGTGATAATGATGCTTACCGTTGAAACCTTCCTAAGGCCCACCGTGATGTTTATTTTCCATCCAACCCGTTCATAAGGTCACATAGACATGGATGAAGGGAAAACACAAATATCAGCTTGATAAAAACTTCTACCGCTTAAAGATGTTTTTAGTGGTGACCGTTTGATTTCCACTTTGTGGTTGACTTGAGCACTAGATCTGTCTCATTTTTGGGGCCATGACGTAAAATAATCTACAAAAATGTATGGACGGCTTGGATAAAACAATAAGTCATAGTGGTCCCCACATAGCCCCTCCCAGGACCGGACGCAATCCGCGTCCCATTTTGATCATGGCATGTCGTAGCATTTTGTGTTGAGTTAGGTTGGAAGGTGGAACAGGCTAGAATTTAGTTTGACTGGCGCTGCTGAGTGCACACGAGCGCATGCATTCTCTCTTGCTATTCGACCCTTACACATGCTAACTTGTCACGCATGGATGAGATCTGAGTCATTGATCAATATCTTTCGACCGTTTAGATTCCTCACTCAGGTGATCTCATTAAGTAGGCCACCAGTACAAAATAAATGGACGGTTAAAAGAAACTGGCAAATAGTCATTCATTAATGCTACAAGTTTGGCTGTCTTAAAGGCTTAGAATATTCCTGAGTTTTTTTTTTTTTTTTTAATATATAAGATCACATGGGCACTCAAACCTATGACCTCACCATATGCTATTAGGTCATGGGTTAGAACCCAGATGCAATTATAGTTTTATACATAGGGGCTTTATGTTGATAAAATAAACTCCTCAATGAAAATAGTTTTGACATTTGGTATAGATTTTTCCAAAACCACTTAGTTGTCTTGGAAGGCACGTATTTACAATAATAAAAGTAAAGGTCGGTTTTTATAATTGTTAAAAATATAGGAGGGTATTAACAATTATTCCTAATTTTTTATATGATTTATTTACTACTTTGTTTTTTAAAGATTGCGGGAGAATCCACCCACCCACCACGGTTCGGGAGTGGAACAAGCTCGGGCTTGGCCTCAAACAACACGGTGCTCCCCTGACTATGGGGCCCAACTTAATATATTTATTGTATGTCCACACCTTCCATATGTTTTTAAAGATCATTTTTTGGCATGATCCAAAAAATGAAGCAGATCCAAATCTTAGGTGGACCACAAAGCATAAAACATTGATGATTGACCATAAAAACTTCTTGTGGGCCACACAAGTTTTGGATCAAGATGATATTTGTTTTTTTTTTTTTTCATTCCCTTCATCCAGGCCTGTATGACCTTATAAATAGGTTGGATGGAAAATAAACATTAAGTCGAACATTAAAGTGGGCCATAGGAAGTTTTTAATGGTAGGCGTCCAATCACCACCGTGTTCCTTTGGTGTGATCCACCTGAGAGTTAGATCTGCTTCAATTTTAGGTTCATGCCCTAAAAAAAAGCTGGAAAAATGAATGGACGTCGTGGATATACAGTAAAAACATCAAGGTAGGCCCTACGGTCAGGGACGCACCTAATCCGCTCCCACGTAGTTCACAAATGCACCCATATTTAAATAATAAGATAACATCACGTAACTATAAAAGAAAGGAGAATGATTACATACGTCAACAGTGACGTGAGTCCCCGTACGTTTGAGCTGTGCGGGGCCGGACGTGATATATCCTGTGCCATCCAAACCGTCCATTAGATTCAACCCTGTTAATCTAGGATCTTAAATTCATTATAATTAACATGTCATGTGGCCCACATGGGAGGTGGGCACCCTAGAAGCTTTCTGATTGGTTGTGGGTCCAAAGTGCTACGTGGAGGCCATTCAATCCATTCATCAAAATGAACCACCAGGATGAAGAGATACACCCCAAAACTCATAACATTACATAACTCAGTGGGTCTTATGCGAGGTTTTACACAAATTTTGATTTGTTCCCTATAGTGTGGCCCACCTATGTTTTGAATCAACCCCATTTTTGGTCTGTGAAAATGGGTCCCATGCTTCCTTGATCTAGAGCCTTGTTCTGATGCAACCCACGTGGATGGACCATGCCCAAAATCCTACCAAATAGGAAGATCCTAGCCACCAATCCTTTGGTCGTTCTGCAGTTGAATGTGTACCTTTGCTGTATGATCAGTTCTTCTGCTAGCTAATCTGGCCCATCTTGCGGTTGAGGCCCACTCTGGCCCACATTTTCAACGGTGTTGAGTTTAGGGCTCTCAATGGAGCAGGTCAGATCCGAGATCCGATTCACTCCGAATCCTTGTAATGCGGATTTGGATCTTAAAATAGGTCCAATTAGTTAAATGGACTGGATTTGGATATTAAAATAGGTTTGATTACTTAAATGGACCGGATTTGGATTCACAGGAATATACCTAAGTTCGATCTGAATCCAATTAAAATCCAACTCATTGTCAGTAAATGTTATATTCATCCTAGCCATTCATTTTACGGACTATTTAGGTCATCTTTCAAAATTGAGACATGCCACTCTTAGGTAGGCCATACCACAGTAAATAGTGGGATTTACATCATTTTCTACTAAATTAAATATATTATATTATATATTTATTTAGATTTGTAATGGGGTAGATTCAGACATAGATCTAACTCCGAATCCGATGATTACATGGATTTTGGATAAAAAATGGATCTAACAATTTATAAATGGATCCGACATGGATATCACCTTTTGGATCCGAGTTGGATCCGATCCAGATCCGACCCATTGAGAGCCTCTCTGGTCACAGGCTTCCTTTATGGGCCTGGACATTCTTTAGCCTGACCTGTACAGTCCACACGTTTTTGGAAATGATGGCTATTCATCATCTTCACACGTGGAAATCATGTACGGATACTAGACCATCTAACCTGTGTAGGCATATGGTTGATAGAGTATATTTCTAAAATCCGACCCGTCAAGCAATCCTAACCATCAAATGGATGGTTGAAATTAAACTAACGAGTGATCCACATAAAAATGGAAAAATCAATTGTTTATATCATCTTTACCTTGTGTTATTCTCCACCGACTATTACATCAGAGGTTGAACGGTCCAGATCTCTGTATAACTATGCGGTGTGTACCGTTGAATAAGCACCTCCATTTTTAAATGTTGTAAACTATCATAGATGCCTACAACGACGCGGATTGCGTCCTGCGCTGCCAGGATAGACTCAGTCCTGGCAGGAGTTCTGTGAGACCCACGGATATAAGTGTTTTATCCACGCCGTACATCCATTTTTCCATATCATTTTAGCTCATCATCTAAAAAATGAGGTAGATACATGGTCAAATAAACCACACAACAGGAAGCAGTGGTGATAATGACTGCTTACCGTTGAAACCTTCCTAAGGCCCACCGTGATGTTTATTTTCCATCCAACCCAGTTCATAAGGTCACATAGACATGGATGAAGGGAAAACACAAATATCAGCTTGATAAAAACTTCTACCGCTTCAAAGATGTTTTTAGTGGTGACCGTTTGATTTCCACTTTGTGGTTGACTTGAGCACTAGATCTGTCTCATTTTTGGAGCCATGACGTAAAATAATCTACAAAAATGTATGGACGGCTTGGATAAAACAATAAGTCATAGTGGTCCCCACATAGCCCCTCCCAGGACCGGACGCAATCCGCATCCCATTTTGATCATGGCATGTCGTAGCATTTTGTGTTGAGTTAGGTTGGAAGGTGGAACAGGCTAGAATTTAGTTTGACTGGCGCTGCTGAGTGCACTCGAGCGCATGCATTCTCTCTTGCTATTCGACCCTTACACATGCTAACTTGTCACGCATGGATGAGATCTGAGTCATTGATCAATATCTTTCGACCGTTTAGATTCCTCACTCAGGTGATTCCTCACTCAGGTGATCTCATTAAGTAGGCCACCTGTACAAAATAAATGGACGGTTAAAAGAAACTGGCAAACAGTCATTCATTAATGCTACAAGTTTGGCTGTCTTAAAGGCTTAGAATATTCCTGAGTTTTTTTTTTTTTTTTTTAATATATAAGATCACATGAGCACTGAAACCTATGACTTCACCATATGCTATTAGGTCATGGGTTAGAACCCAGATGCAATTATAGTTTTATACATAGGGGCTTTATGTTGATAAAATAAACTCCTCAATGGAAATAGTTTTGACATTTGGTATAGATTTTTCCAAAACCACTTAGTTGTCCTTGGAAGGCACATATTTACAATAATAAAAATAAAGGCAGGTTTTTATAATTGTTAAAATATAAGGGGGTATTTACAATTATTCCTAATTTTTATATGGTTTATTTACTACTTTGTTTTTAAAGATTGCGGGAGAATCCACCCACCCACCCCGGTTCGGGAGTGGATTAAGTTCGGGCTTAGCCTCAAAGCAACACGGTGCACCCCTGACTATGGGCCCAACTTAATATATTTATTGTATGTCCACACCTTCCATATGTTTTTAAAGATCATTTTTTGACATGATCCAAGAAATGAGGCGGATCCAAATCTTAGGAGGACCACAAAACATAAAACAGTGATGATTGACCATAAAAACTTCTTGTGAGCCACACAAGGTTTTGGATCAAGATGATATTTGTTTTTTTTTTTTTTTTCATTCCCTTCATCCAGGTCTGCATGACCTTATAAATAGGTTGGATGGAAAATAAACATTAAGTCGAACATTAAAGTGGGCCATAGGAAGTTTTTAATGGTAGGCGTCCAATCACCACTGTTTCCTTTGGTGTGATCCACCTGAGAGTTAGATCTACTTCAATTTTAGGTTCATGCCCTAAAAAAACCTTGAAAAACGAATGGACGTCGTTGATATACATTAAAAACATCAAGGTAGGCCCTACGGTCAGGGACGCACCTAATTCGCTCCCATGTGGTTCACAAATGCACCCATATCTAAATAATAAGATAACATCACGTAACTATAAAAGAAAGGAGAATGATTACATACGTCAACAGGTACGTGAGTCCCCGTAGGTTTGAGCTGTGCGGGGCCGGACGTGATATATCCGTGCCATCCAAACCGTCCATTAGATTCAACCCTGTTAATCTAGGATCTTAAATTCATTATAATTAACATGTCATGTGGCGCACATGGGAGGTGGGCACCCTAGAAGCTTTCTGATTGGTTGTGGGTCCAAAGTGCTACGTGGAGGCCATTCAATCCATTCATCAAAATGAACCACCAGGATGAAGAGATACACCCCAAAAATCAGAACATGACATAACTCAGTGGGTCCCATGTGAGGTTTTACACAAATTTTGATTTGTTCCCTATAGTGTGGCCCACCTATGTTTTGAATCAACCCATTTTTGGTCTATGAAAATGGGTCCCATGCTTCCTTGATCCGGAGCCTTGTTATGTTGCAACCCACGTGGATGGACCATGTCCAAAATCCTACCCGATAGGAAGATCCTAGCCACCAATCCTTTGGCCGTTCTGCAGTTGAATGTGGACCTTTGCTGTATGATCAGTTCTTCTGCTAGCTAATCTAGCCCATCTTGCGGTTGAGGTCCACTCCGGCCCACATTTTCAATGGTGTTGAGTTTAGGGCTCTCAATGGAGCAGGTCAAGGTCCGAGATCCGATTCACTCCGAATCCTTGTAATGTGGATTTGGATCTTAAAATAGGTCCAATTAGTTAAATGGACTGGATTTGGATATTAAAATAGGTTTGATTACTTAAATGGACCAGATTTGGATTCACAGGAACATACCTAAGTTCGATCCGAATCCAATTAAAATCCAACTCATTGCCAGTAAATGTTATATTCATGCTAGCCATTCATTTTACGGATTATTTTAGGCCATCTTTCAAAATTGAGACATGCCACTCTTAGGTAGGCCATACCACAGTAAATAGTGGGATTTACATTATTTTCTACTAAATTAAATATATTATATTATATATTTATTTAGATTTGTGATGGGGTAGATTCAGACATAGATCCAACCCCGAATCCAATGATTACATGAATTTTTTTTAAAAATGGATCTAACAATTTATAAATGGATTCGACATGGATATCACCTTTTGGATCCGAGTTGGATCCGATCCAGCTCCGACCCATTGAGAGCCTCTCTGGTAACAGGCGTCCTTCGGACATTCTTTAGCCTGGCCTGTACAGTCCACACGTTTTTTGAAATGATGGTTATTCATCATCTTCACACGTGGAAATCATGTACGGATACTAGACCATCTAACCTGTGTGGCATATGGTTGATAGAGTATATTTCTAAAATCCGACCCGTCAAGCAATCCTAACCATCAAATTGATAGCCATCAAATGGATGGTTGAAATTAAACTAACGAGTGATCCACATAAAAATGGAAAATCAATTGTTTATATCATCTTTACTTTGTGTTATTCTCCACCGACTATTACATCAGAGGTTGAATGGTCCGGATCTCTGTATAACTATGCCGTATGTACCGTTGAATAAGCACCTCCATTTTTAAATGTTGTAAACTATCATAGATGCCTACAACGACGCGGATTGCGTCCTGCGCTGCCAGGATAGACTCAGTCCTGGCAGGAGTTCTGTGGGACCCACAGATATAAGTGTTTTATCCACGCCGTCCATCCACTTTTACATATCATTTTAGCTCATCATTTCAAAATTGAGGTAGATCCAATGATCAAATGGACCACACAACAGGAAGCAGTGGTGATAATGACGCTTACCGTTGAAACCTTCCTAAGCTCACCGTGATGTTTATTTTCCATCCAACCTGTTCATAAGGTCACATAGACATGGATGAAGGGAAAACACAAATATCAGCTTGATAAAAACTTCTACCACTTCAAAGATGCTTTTAGTGGTGATCGTTTGATTTCTACTTTGTGGTTGACTTGAGCACTAGATCAGTCTCATTTTTGGGGCCATGACGGTAAAATAATCTATAAAAATGCATGTACGGCTTGGATAAAACAATAAGTCATAGTGGTTCCCACATAGCCCCTCCCAGGACCGGACGCAATCCGCGTCCATTTTGGTCATGCGCATGTCGTAGCATTTTGTGTTGAGTTAGGTTGGAAGGTGGAACAGGCTAGAATTTAGTTTGACTGGCGCTGCTGAGTGCACTCGAGCGCATGCATTCTCTCTTGCTATTCGACCCTTACACGTGCTAACTTGTCACGCATGGATGAGATCTGAGTCATTGATCAATATCTTTCGACCGTTTAGATTTCTCACCCAGGTGATCTCATTAAGTAGGCCACGCGTACAAAATAAATGGACGGTTAAAAGAAACTGGCCAACAGTCATACGTTAATGCTACAAGTTTGGCTGTCTTAAAGGCTTAGAATATTCCTGAGTTTTTTTTTTCTTTTTTTACCGAGGTCAACTAGAAGTGGGCCCACATAATAAACGGCTTGGATCGTTCGTAAGGGTGCCACGTTGGCTAGTACACGGAAAGCTATAGTCACTGGATATGCACCTTGCATTTCTCCTGTTTAGCCCTCATCGAGGGTTGGCTTGTTTGGACGGCAATCTAGTGGGCCCCACTGTTGATGGTTGAGAGCTAAAAATCAGACCTAATTCGTAATCAGATTGCTTTCTTTAATCATGTTAGCTATAACGGTCCAATTTCTTAAGCTTTTAAATAAAGCCGCATGATATTGTTTAAGAAGAAAGAACGGACGATTGGCAGTCGGCAGAGACAGAATGTCAAAGAAACGTAGCAGGTACACATCACACTAAACAACGGTCAGGACATTTTGGACCTGGGCCCAACCCATTCAATGAATCCAAACCAAAGATAAGACATATCATCGGAGGAGAGTCGTATGCCAACCTTTGTACCAAAGTGACGACTTTTGGAATTTTTGATGCAAGACTTTCCAAGACACTGCAGTGTTGGGGTAGCCTTCAAACTGTGCACGAATTGGGTGCTCAGATTGGGTGCTCAGATCGTGATTGGTTTGGCTGTGTAACCCAGATGCACATAGAGCCCCCTGGACAGAATCTGTGTTGCCCCAGACCGGCTTGCAAGGAGCTCCGACCGGTTGGTAGTGAAGCAGAGGCGGGTGTGATTTCCTCCGGACTGTTTTGTGCGTTGGCCGACCGGTCAGCTATGCGCGCGGCTTTCTTGTGCAGTTCGCAGTACTGCGTAAGATGTTTCTATTTCGGATGGTTTGCTTATTTAAGAAGTTGTAATCCGAAGCTTAGATGGTATCCTAAGGTGTCTAAGGTTTCCTAATCGTATTAGGAAGGGAGAGAGAGTTGTGTGAGAGAGAACTGGTTTTCTCTGTTTTTCCTTGCTTGTGAGCCGTCATCTCTGTAATCTTCTGTTTATTCATAGTAGATCACTTTATGCCGTGATTTTTTTACCCATTGAGGGGTTTTTTCGGGTAAATTCAGATTCTCTTATGGTAAATGCTTGTGTGTGGTTTGATTGCATCTTGTTTACTCGTTTGATATCGGATTGCTCTGCGCGTTTCGGCCCCCGCTTCTATTGCCGGTTTTCCCAACAAGTGGTATCAGAGCTATAGTTGGGGTGGAGTAAAATTCGGATCTGAGACGAGAAAATGAGATCAAGCACAAGGTTCGAGATAGAGAAATTTTTCGGAAAAAATAACTTTGAGCTATGAAATGTGAAGGTTGAATCCTTCTTAGTGCAGCAAGGGCTGGATAAAGCTCTTGGAAAGCGACCTGAAGCTATGAAAGATGATGAGTGGACGAGGCTCGACAAGAAGGTTAGAACCTCAATCCTATTAAACCTTACGGATGATGTTCTCTATCATGTCATGAAGGAGAAGAGTGCGGCTGAAACAATGGCAAAGCTAGAGAAGGTTTATTCCAAGAAATCTATAGAGAATCGTATGTATGTGTTGATGCAATTGTTCACCTTGAGGATGACTGAGGGAACTGAGGTGGAGGACCACCTGAGCACATTCATTAGGCTGGTTTGCAAGTTGGTGGAGATCGATGAACCGATGAAAGATGAATATCAAGTATGCATCTTGTTGAATTCTCATCCAGATTCATATGAGTCGTTCAGGGACTCTGTGTGTGCAGGGAGGGAAACCATAAGTGTCGAGACCGTTATCTCAGCCCTCCAGTCGAAGGCGATGACAAAGAAAAGCGGTGATGTGGCTTCCCGTTATTCCTCAGAAGCACTGGTTATAAGGGGAAGAAGTTCTGAGCATTGAGGATATTCGAAGTCAGATCTAAGGTCAAGGGCAAAGGGAAGGCTAAGGTGAAGTGCTGGAATTGTGGTCAGGAGGGCCACATGAGAGGGGATTGTCAGAATCCCAGGTTAAAGCAAGAGATGTATGAAAATTCTTCTAGAGAGGGAGTCAATACCATAGAGGACGGTGGCGATCTGTGTGAAGTTCTGACTGTATCTAGCAAGGGATCTCACGGTAGTGAGTGGATCCTAGAATCAGGGGCTTCATGTCACGTTTGTCCTGACCGGAGTTCATTCACGACATATACGGAGTATGATAGTGAATTGGTGTTTGTGGGCGATGGATTCGATCATAAGGTGGTGGGTATTGGTACGGTGCGCATCAAGATGTTCGATGGGGTCGAACGAGTCCTGCAAGATGTGAAGCATGCCCCCAAGATGAAGATGAATGTGATTTCTCTTGGTGCACTGGAGGCGAAAGGGTGCGTATTTATCAGCCGTGATCATTGTTGTGAAGTGATGAAGGAGGCACTCATATGTATAAAGGCACGGAGGTGTGATCATCTTTATAAGTTGATCGGGAGCACAATTCACGATGGAGCTGCTGGAATGGCAGCGAGATCCACGGTTGCTCGTATGTGGCAAGAGCCCAAGGGCCACATGAGAAGAGCGGTAAAAGGCGTGAATTTGCAAGGTTAGAATCAATGGTGGCACGAGAAGCAGTGGAGCTATGATTAAAGATGAGATGACGTTGCGAGGATGGTGTTGATTTGTCGTTTAAAGGCTCAGTGGAGATTGTTAAGGTAGCCTTCAAACTGTGCATGAATTAGGTGCTTAGACCGGTCTGGCTGTGTAACCCAGATGTACGTGGAGGCCCCCTGGACAGAATCTATGTTGCCCCAGATCGATCAGGCCGACCGGTCTGCAGGGGGCTCCGACCGGTCGGCAGTGAGGCAAAGGCGGGCGTGATTTCCTCTGGACTGTTTTGTGCACTGGCCGACCGGTCGGTTGTGCACGCGGCTTTCTTGTGTAGCTCGCAGTACTGCATAAGATGTTTCTATTTTGGGTGTTTTGCTTATTTAAGGAGTTGTAATCCAAACTTAGATAGTATCCTAAGGTGTCTAAGATTTCCTAATCGTATTAGGAAGATGACAAAGAGTTGTGTGAGAGAGAACTTGGGGTTTTATATGTTTTTCCTTGCTTGTGGGATGTCATCTCTATAATCTTCTGTTTTATTCCTAGTGGATCGGTTTGTGTCGTGGTTTTTTACCCATTGAGGGATTTTTCCACGTAAATTCAGATTCTCTTGTGGTGAATGCCTATATGTGGTTTGATTGCATCTTGTTTACTCGTTTGATCTCTGATTGCTCTACGCGTTTCCGCCTTTGCTTCCGCTGCTGGTTTTCCCAACCTGCAGATTGGGACCACTATAGATGGAGTGTGGCCTGTAATCACATTGACCAGAGGATCTTAGCCATTAGATTTAACCAAATGAGTCTTTAACAGCCAAACGTTTATCACATTTACATAAATTATCTAGGTTTTGTGTGTCGCTACATGTTTCCTTAATGCATCTGGTCTGTTACATATTGTTGGAATGTATGTTCTTTTAATATATCTTACGAATTATACATATTTTCTTCAATAATAGTTTTGTTATTACTCATTGTTATCATATATATATATGGAATGTATTTAATTGAGATGGATATGTTAGGTGACATATAAGGCTTGATTTATTTCTTTGTAAACTTAAAATATTATCATGGGTAGCAGATAAATTTAGATAACTTATATGGGCACTTGCACTAGCCAATAAGGCACTCTTGCTTGTATCGTTGATTTCTTTAGTATGTGATAATAACTTAGGAATGATATGATTTATACTTAGAGTTGTCATGAGCTGATGATTTTGAAATCTATAGTTGGTTAGACATCATAGGATTAGAATGAGTCAGGGAATTAAATATTCTCTAACTTAAGTAACTACTGCGATCGATTTGAGATTGTTGATTTTGAGTAAGAGGTTTAGTGACAGAGAATGAATGAGTTAGGCATCGCTTTCCACATGTATTAACTAACTTGTAGTCTATACTTTGTGAGATGTAAAGATTTTTTTTAAAATTATTTAGTTTTAGAAAAATGAAACTAAAGTAACTATACTACGATCATGATCATAGAGACGGAGCGTTCAACATTGATCATAAAAGATGAAACAATTATTGTAAAGATTTATGGAAAAAAATACATAATAAATGTTTAAGTAATTGACTATTGCAACTAGAAATTTAGATAGCGTTTATACCCGATATGATGTTGTCAGATCAGATAGTTAAGAAACTAACATGATAACATTATCTCAAGTAATGAAAAGATGAAATCTTTACGGTGATAAATATTGTGCGATCAGAGGAAGGAGAATCATAAGGAATTAAATAAAAGTGAATCAAGCTGGTCGTTGTCATGAGATGTGCCACACGACCGAAATGATCAAGAGCAAATAGCTACCGTCTACACATGGAAAGATATAAGAAGCTACATGATAAGAGTAAGTAACCGTCATTTACACACGACGAGATATAAGAAGACACGATTGCTTATTTGCCTAACCACTCTAGTAACTATATACAATAAAGAAGGTGATTAAACTGTTACATAAGTCTAATCATCCTAGTAACTGCCTCACTTTATCTATAAAAGGCTTGACAATGAAGATATCCACACTCTCGCCAACCTAACCTAAGCCAATATAATGCAACATTGCTTATCTTTATCCCTCATAGGTGTTTATTTTAGTTTAGTTTGACTTTTCATTGCTCGTTAGTGTGTTGTTGATCTTAACATAGAACGCAGTATTTAGCCTTACCACCCTTCATTCATGCCACAATGCTAAATTACAGGGAAGATCACCTAAGTCTTAAACGGAGGATTGCAATCAACTTTCCTACAATATGCTTAGTTGGTAGTTAAATTCCATTGACCATTATGCCTAAGAGCTTGGCTCCTACTAGGTGTCGAACAGATCGTCAGGTTAAGATTCAAGACCCTCACACATCCTCAGGTCTAAGGATTGATCAATTAATATGCGCACTCAAATCTTTGCTCACATGATCATAGTTTATACTAATAAGACCCGAGATTGTTGACATACTCACACTCCTACATAGGGTAACCTATATATGTAAGGTAAGGACAAAAAGGCACGATGAACTTTAAATTGGTTCCTAATGATAAAGATCTTCCATATTAACCCAAGTTAATCTATTTATACAAGATGATTGAACTGTATTGATGTCTTCAGATGTGTCCTAAGTATATGTGACGGTAATGGTTCATCTTGTTACTGAAATTCAAGGGTCACAACTCTCCCTGGTCCGTGACCCACCAATCTCAAATTTCATTGACCATCTTGCCTAAGAGCTTGGCTCCTGCTAGGTGTTTAACAGATCGTTAAGTTAAGATTCGAGACCTTCACACATCCTTAGGTCTAGGGATTGATCAATTAATATGCGCATTCAAGTCCTTGATCACATGATCATAGTTTATACTAATAAGACCCTAGATTGATGACTTAAATTTCGATCCATTAATAAGAGTGTTCAAGGGTCAACACCAATATCAAATTCTTTAGGAGATCAGATGATGTATACCATGCACTTTTTACATGACCCAATGAATATAAGATAAATATAACACTAAATATGCCAAAAGTATATAACACATGTCCATGAAGGACCCATGGTCATCAAGATCAACTGCTGAGATCTACCTAATCACATCCACACGCAAGTGAATTAGGGCACACATTGAATTTCAAGGGAATAACTCTAACAACCTTCTCATCCTCTCACCCTCTCAAACCTTACTTTGATTCACTCTTCATCTATCTTGATCTGATCAGATTCATAGATTTGCGAACCATCCTTAACACGATTCTAATCATTGCTTAGGCCATCTTTATGACCACACTTATCACTTATACCTACATCCATGGTCGCCGAATACAACAACTAGCCATGGATGTGGCTAGTAGGTAAGGTTTCCGAACACGAGCAAGATTTACGAAGAGGGGGTGTTTGTGTTGGAATAGTAGTGGGGTGAATATGTAGTTTTGGGCCTACGTTTATGTAGGCTGAACCTCGTCTTTTTATTGGTCATCTGGTGGGCCCCAATTTTTTTCATCACATACACAATCTCTGTGGGAACAATCATACAATCAACACTGTTCAATTTCTATGGGAATAACTGAGCCCGGGTCTGGATGCTCAATCCACCAGATAAAACCATATATGCATACCGTGTGTACATCAATGGACGAGAACACGCTACCCAAATCTCAATGGCTAATGAGAAGATTTGATCATTGGGCCCACCCATAGTGCATGGACATAAACGTGCATGTGGTTCACCAACGTTCTTATAGGCTTCTGGCATGATGCACCATTGGCCTTGTTGAATCATGAGTTACTATACTGACATTAGAAATGAATCCTATTCGTCCTGACTCAGTTTCATTAGTGACCCTACATCGTGCTGGAAAAGCTCTATGGGCCCCACCATGATGCATGTGTATTATCCACATCGTCCATTCATTTTGCCCACTCATTTTAGGGCATCAAATTAAAAGAAATGAAGCATATTCAAAGATCGAGTGGACCACATCATAAGAAACAATGCTGATAAACATAAGCCAGGAATATGCAAGGTGGGACCTGTCTAATGAATAGCTTGACACTAGAGTTTTCCTTGTGATGATGCCGACGATATTATCCGATTCAAATAGAGAAATATGGGGAGCCTCTATTTTTCCTTACCACATGGTGATCCAAACTGATCATCTTAAAGGTCCACTTAGATGGCCCACGTGGAAAATAACATGCCCATTAGAGATGCTCACTGTCCAAACAAAGTTGGTGTAGAACGAACAGTCCAGAGTTATGCATACATGTCTACGCGATAATTATCTCTAGCAAGTGGGGTTTTTTTCGATGCATGGACAACCAATTATGACCGTACACTCTGTGACCCACTGATACATGGCCAAGATCATCTAGTATTGGGCAGAAGGAGTAAGTCTCAGCTGAAGTGCTCACATGAAATGTAATGAAGTATGAATGAGAATAAGGCTTCCTCTCCCAATTGAATGTTTTCTTGTCTCTCTTGACTTAGGAAATTAGGGTTGTATTTGGATGTATTGCTAAAATAATATTATGAAATTTTATTTTTGTATTTTTATTCATGGTGTATTCTATTTTTATGTTTTTAAATTTTGTGAAGTAATTTTATAAAGTTTTGGATTATTTAGTTAATATCTAACATTCAATCAAGAGTGGGTCCCACATGATGAATGATCTAAATTGATGATTAAATCATTTTCATATAAAAATATAGATGATAGAAATTTAATTAGTTGCATTTGTCTCACAAAAATCACTTTGAACAGACCATTCTGATAATCTAAGTAACAGAAAAACGAATAATTTAAATTAATTATATAAAAATGGTCAAATCATCAATATGGATTATCCATAATATGAGCTCATATTCTCAATTAGAAGTACCTTGCAAGGATCACTTTGATATGGGTCGAGATATGAGTATGAGCCTTTAAACTCTCAAGAATTACTTTGATTGATCCTAGCCGTCAGATTCTCTTGTCGACTCCCTTTTCATTGTGACCGTCCATTTGACGGTTGTATGTGAACGAGATTATCCATTTGGTGTTATTTTCCAAATAAGGGCCAACAATGATAGTAGCTAATATATGGAGGGTCTGGATCCATTTTGGCCTTCCACAAGGTACTTAATGAACACAAGGAAGGCACTTATCTGATCTAACAAGCCCAAGACTAATCCTCCCGATTTTTCCAATTCAAGCAGGGGAGCTATCATAAAACGTGATCCATCAAATCTCTTCCACCACTTAAGATGGGTGGGACCCACTGCTCCACCAATGTTAACCTAAGGATTCCACCATCCAATGGTGTTCAATTGCCTACCAGATTGGGCCCACATAAAAGTAATATGATAAATATTGTGCTTATAGAAGTTAAAAAAAACAAGCAAGTGTGTTTTGGTAAGATTATTTTCTTATCCCACTTTGATTAGAGAAGAAAATATTAACCTCTTTATAAGAAATCCTTCTCACACAGGAGTTTGAGCATCTTTTATTGATTGCGCTTTGAGATGCTATTACATACATCCATAGTAAAGGGCCCATTTGGATAGATTGCGCAATCAGAACTATAGAAAAATTCTTATGAAAATGATTATACTCTTTAAAAATCCCCTGTCAAACTAAGGGGGCCCATATGATAAATGACCTATATTGAAGGTTGGGCGCCACATGATGGATGGTCCACAACAAAGTGGGACCCACATAATGGATGGTGGATATCAAATGAGGGCCCCTCATGATAAACCATCCATATTAAATGTGGGGCCCTACGTGATGGATGACCTGTATCAAAGTGTGGCTCAGCATGATGGAATATGCATATCAAGTGGGTCCCATTTGATGGGCAATCCACATCAAAGGTGGGACCCACATGACCATTGAAGGTGGGCCCACATGATGAATGATCCATATTGAAGGTTGGGCCTCACACAATGAATGGTCCACATCAAGGTGGGCCCACATAATGGACGGAGTGGGCTTCACATGATGGATGACCACATTAAAGTGCGGCCCCTCATAATGAACAGTCCATATCAAGTGGGCCCCACCTAATGAACGGTCCACATCCAAGGTCATCGCATGATTGATGACCCATATCCAAGTGGGCCACATGATGGACAATCCACTTCGAAGGTATGACCCACACTATGGACACATCAAATGTGAACTCCATGTGATGGGTGATGGGTAGTGGACATTGAGGGTGTTGGAAATCCGATCAGCGGAAGCACCGAAGAAGATTAAACAATCACAAATAGCCACACAAGCACACAACGCAAAAGCACACGAATTTTACATGGAAAACCTTTACGGAAAAAACCACGGCACAAAGCGACACCTCCACTATGAATCTCATATGATTATAGAGCTAGAACTACCCGAGTAGATCCCAAAGATGAATAAGGCACTCAAAACTCTCAATCCTCTCTCCCAATAACACTAATCTTGTTTAGATCACCTAGGTATTGCTTAGAATGAGGTTTAACACGATTAGGAAACATATATATAAGGAAAACCCGAAATTAGAAACAAGTAGCGCGAAAACCGCGCAACGCTATCAAATCCCACAGATCGCAGATTGGTCGAACGACTGGTTGCAAACAGTCCAGAGAGTTAGCTTGCCCGCTGCCTCAACTTAGACCTGTCCCTAGACCGGTCTAAGCACTCTGCAACCGGTCGGGCGACCGGTCTGAGCTACTAGCGACCGGTTTCAAAATGCTAAAAAACGTCCAGAGAGTTTGGACTTCAAAATTGCAACATGCTGTCCACTAGCCGACCGGTTGGACAACCGGTCGGTGGACTCTGTCTTTGCATAGTAATCATGAGGCCTTCACAACAAACTCCACCAAGGCATCATTAAACATCGAACCATCTTCTCTTCTCTTCATAGAACCAACTCATCATCAATCATAGTCGTCGCTTCTCATGCATAACTGCGTCTTCGTTAAGCCTTCGCCAATTCCAGAGAAGTTACGTAGAACTTGAACTTCTCTGTAGGGACCACCTTGGTCAGTATATTCGCCAGATTCACGCTAGTGTGAATCTTGTCTAGAGTCACATCTCCTTCTTCAAGCACCTGTCGAATAAAATGGTGACGCACATCAATGTGTTTAATACGTGAGTGATAAACATAGTTTTTAGCCAAATTGATAGCACTTGAACTATCACAATTAACCAGCACGGCTTCCTGCTGAAGCCCAACTGATTATCATTCTTTTCAACCAAACAGCTTTCTTGAAAACTTCTATTACCGCCATATACTCAGCTTCAGTAGTGGAAAGAGCCACCACAGACTGAAGCATAGACATCTAACTAATCGCTCCACTCACTAATACAAAAGAGTATCCTAAAGTAAACCTCCTATTGTCCACACTGCCTGCGTAAGCATAATCGATGTAACCAACCAACTTGTCCTTGGACTTTTCAAATGTCAAGACATAATCCCGTACCCCTAATGTATCGAAGTAGCCATTTCACAGCTTCCCAATGTTGTTTGCCCAGGTTAGACATGAATTGGCTTACAACACTTATAGCCTGTGAAATATCTGGTCTTGTACAGACCATGACATACATTAAACTGCCCATCGCACTTGAATAGGGCACATGAGACATAACACACTTTTCTTCATCTGTCTTGGGATACTGTTCAGAAGAAAGCTTGAAGTGAGCCGCGTGGGGAACGCTAACCGGTTTGGACTTGTCCATCTTGTATCAATACCTTCTCAAGGTATTCTTCCTGAGATAACCATAATCTACTCCTCTTCCTGTCTCTATGAATATTTATGCCAAGTACCCTCTTTGCAGCCCCCGGATCCTTCATCTCGAATGTCCCTGAAAGCTGAGTCTTCAACGCATCGATGTTAAACATGCTATGACTGGTAATAAGCATGTCATCGATGTACAATACCAGTATGAGAAACTTCTCATCATTCAGTGTCTTGAAATAAATATAATGATCGTACTCGCTCCTGGTAAAGCCCTGACTCATCATGAAGGAATCAAATTTCTTGTACCACTGCCTAGGCGACTGTTTGAGACCGTACAACGATCTCCTCAACCTGTAAACCTTCTTCTCGGCCCCTTGCACTGTATAACCTTCTGGTTGCACCATGTATATTTGCTCTTCTAATTCCCCATGCAAGAAAACAGTCTTCACATCTATCTGTTCCAGCTCGAGGTCATATTGGGCAACCAGTGCCAACACGAACCTGATAGATACTTGCTTCACAGCTAGCGCAAAAATCTCACTGAAGTCCACGCCTTCACTTTGAGCATATCCTTTCGCTACCAACCTTGTCTTGTATCTATCTTATTTCTTCCGAAAAATTCACTTACACCCTATCGCTTTTCGGCCCACTGGAAGCTCCACAAGCTCTCAAGTCTCATTCTTGTACAAGGAGTCCATCTCTTCTTGCATTGCCATCTTCCACTTCTCAACATCTACATCCTGTATTGCTTCTTTAAAGTTAGACGGGTCCCCCTCATTTGTAATGAGAGCGAATGCAACGTTTGAGTCATTCCTGTACCTTGCCGGTAACTTGTGATCCTTGGGTGGATTTATTCGCATAGGTGGCTGCTCCACCTGATCCTGTACCTCTATCTGCGCCTCAGTATCGGCCCGTATCTCATCTCTGTCCTCATGAGTGTCAACCTGTTCTAATATTTCTGGTTCCTTTATAGCATCCTTACGGAACAAAGACTCCTCATCAAACTTGACACCACGGCTCAGGGTGATCTTCCGTGTGATAGCGTCATATATTATATATCCATTCACACCATTACCATAGCCCATAAAGATCCATTTTTTGGCCCTATGGTCTAGCTTATCTCTCTCAACTGATGGTATATGAGAGTAAGCTTTACAACCAAAAACCCGCAGACTTAAGTAGTCTTGCGTACGACCACTTCACACTTCCTTAGGAATTTTACATTCAATTTCCATAGAGGGTGACTGATTTATCAAGTAATAAGCCGTGTTAACGGCCTTAGTCCATAGTTTTTTGCCCAACCGAGCATTACTAATCATGGATCGAGCTCTCTCCAAGAGAGTTCGATTCATCCGCTTAGTCATACCATTCTGCTCTGACATGTGGCGCACTGTGTTGTTCCTCACGATCCCCTCCTCATTACAATACGTGTTAAATTCCCTGGAAGTGAACTCACCTCAATTATTGGTTATCAAAATTTTCAATTTCTGCCCTGACTGATTCTCCATCATCGCCTTCTAATACTTGAAGGTCATGAAGACATCGGATTTATTTTTCAGAAAATAAACCCAAACCTTTCTTCTATAGTTATCGATAAACGACACGAACCACGATGAGCTCCCAACAGAAATAACAGGCGACGACCCCTATACATCAGAATTGACATAATCAAGCACCCTTTTACATAAATGTTTCACCCCTTTAAATAACAATCTAGACTGTTTCCCATATATGGAGTGTTCACATATACTAAAGTCTACAGATTTAAAGGAAGGAATCAAAGATCGTTCAGAGAATACCTTCATACCTCGTTCGCTCATGTGGCCTAAGCGTGCATGCTACATATGTGTAGACGTGGAATCCGCTACAATCGTTGCAGCTCTACTAATTGAAGTGCTCCCAATCAGCCTGTAAATGTTACCATGCCCCTGTCCCTTCATAATTATAAGGGCCCCCTTTGAAACTTTGCAGAACCAGTCAAAACTGGTGAACTTGCACCCCAATACTTCGAGTGCACCAAGGGAGATCAGATTCTTCCTCAACCTAGGAACGTGCCTCACTTTTGTTGAGGCCCGTTCGATCTCATCGAACATCTTGATACGCACAGTACCAATCTTCACAACCTTGCAGGCGTAGTCATCGCCTAGAAATACTGAGCCTCCCTCATACTCCCTATAGGAAGTAAAGACGCTCCTATCTAGGCACATGTAATACGAAGCCCCGCAGTCCATGATCCACTCATCAGAGAGAGATCCATCCTTTGACACCATCAAGACCTCGCACACATCACTACCACCTTCGTCAGCTTCAGCGGTATTGACTTCCCTAAAAGAATCACCTGACTTCTCCTTCTTATATTTAGGACTCTTGCAGTCCTTCTTCATGTGCCCAACTTGGCCACATCCCCAACACTTCAACTCGCCTTTCCTCTTACCTTTCGATTTGGATCGAGAATGCGATGATCCTTCACTTCGCTCAGAATTCCTTCCTCTCATAAACAGTGCTTCGGAGGGGGAATTAATATCACCGCTTTTCTGTCTTATGGCCTTCGATTGAAGGGCTGAAACAACGGTCTTGACACTAATAGTGTCCCTACTTGCGCACAACGAATCCCTGAGTGACTCATATGAACTAGGAAGCGAGTTCAACAACATCAAGGCTTAATACTCATCCTTCATCTGCTCACCAAAATCGAGCAACTTGCAAATCAGTTTGTTGAACGTGCTAATGTAGTCCTCCACATCTGTCTCCTCCGCCATCTTCAAAGTGAAGAGTTGCATCATTAGATACATGCGATTTTCTATAGACTTCTTTGTATAGATATTCTCTAGCTTGGTCCATGTTTCTACAATGATCTTCTCCTTCATGACGTTATAGAGGACGTCATCAACAAGGCACAATTGGATTGAGGCCATAGCTTTCTCATCCATCTTCGTCCACTCCTCATCTTTCATTTCGGCAGGGCGCTTTCTAAGGGCGTTCACGACCCCTTGCTGAGTTAGAACGGCACGCATCTTCACCTTCCACAACTCAAAGTTTTTTGCCCGAGAACTTCTCAACATCGAACTTCATACTTGAAGCTATGAGAAGCTATGAGATCGTTTCAGAAAACTCCTTCTTCAACCTTCCAACGTTAGCTCTGATACCACTTGTTGGAAATCCGGTCAACGGAAGCACCGAAGAAGATCAAACAATTACAAATAGCGCCACACAAGCACATAACACAAAAGCACACGAATTTTATGTGGAAAACCCTTGCGGGAAAAAACCAAGGCACAAAGTGACACCTCCACTATGAATCTCAGATGATTACAGAGCTAGAACTACCCGAGTAGATCCCAAAGATGAACAAGGCACTCAAAACTTTCAATCCTCTCTCTCAATAACCTTAATCTCGTTTAGATCACCTAAGTATTGCTTAGAATGAGGTCTAACACGATTAGGAAACATATATATAAGAGGAAACCTGAAATTAGAAACAAGTAGCGTGAAAACCGCGCAATGCTATCAAATCCCGCAGACCGCAGATCGGTTGGGCGACTGGTCAGACAACCGGTCGCAAACAGTCTAGAGAGTAAGCTTGCCTACTGCCTCAACTCAGACTTGTCCCCAGATTGGTCTGAGCACTTTGCGACTGGTCGGGCGACCGGTCTGAGCTACCAGCAACCGGTCTCAAAATGGCAAAAAACGTCTAGAGAGTTTGGACTTCAAAATTGCAAGGTGGGCCCTACATGATGGATAACCTACATCAAAGTAGAGCCCTAATGATGAATGGTCCACATCTAAGATGGGCCTTGCATGATGGACGACTCACTTTGAAGGTTTGACTCCCACAATGGACGGTCCACATCAAAGTTGGGCTCCATATGATGGTTGATCCACATTTAATGTATGAAATAATGGATGACCAAAATGTCTTAAAATATAAAGATTGTAGTCATCTATTATTTTCTCATTTGGGGCATGGTTCATTTATGATGAGATCCACCAAAACAATCATCCGGATTGCTTTTATAATAGAGTTGTTGTAATCTTAAAAATGACGTCGATTACTTAAGAAAAGCTCTTATTTGAAAGTTTTACCAAAAGTGCTTACTTTAAGTAAGAGCTTTTACTTGATTTGAAAAAGTGATTTTACCAAATGAGCTTATTTAAAGCAAGAGCTATAACTAAAAAAAACTTATTAGAATAACTCTTATTGAATTAAGTAGAGATGCCAAATGAGTCCTAAAGTGAGTGGAAATTAATATTGAATTATTGTTGAACTAAGTGAGCTATCAGGTGGCTAGATTGACGACGTGGTTCACCGAAGCTCAGCAATCCATCAATTTTGGCCAATATTGGTTTTGGCACGCCCACAAACAACTCTTTAAAAATCCCCTATCAAAGTAAAAGTGAGTGGAAATGAACTAAGCAAGCATTTCTTTTACTAATATTGAATTATTACTTAACTAAGAGAGCTATCTGGTGGCTAGATAGATGACATGGTTCACCCGAGCTCAGTTTCTTGGTCAATTTGACACCTACCGTCAAAACCGTTCCATCCAACTTGAGCCAATATTAGTTTTGGCACACCCAGAAAATATGTGCACACGTCTTAGTGTGTAACACGTGCAGCCAAATTCAGAACCAACATAAACATCATTAAAGGGACTAGTCCCAGGCAAGGCTATAGCTTCAACCCTGTTAAGCCCACTAGCATAGCCCATTGCCACCCTTAATCATGGCTTTTGATTTCTAGAGGTGTTTGAGCTAATTTGTTCATGATTCATGTGCTTATGTTGGTAAAATCTGTTTAATACTTTCCTTGATGTCTCTGTGAACAATGCAACCGTCTAGATAAAGCTTAGAAAGCTCAGTGAAAGCGCACAATCTCCCAGATTTTCAAAGAGCACTCTCATTCCCTGTGATGAATAGTCAATGTATTAGAAATTTGAGGCATTATATTTTGCTTTGCCCATGGAAATATTTGCGGACATTGAGATTTGCTTGAGTGGGGCCCACAGCATGATCATTTTCATGGTTGATTTGGTGGGGCCCAACGTGGATTTGGATATGCCCTCAAATTTTCCTGAATGGAAGGCCATACGTAATATTTGTATCGATATCCTACTTATACATACATTAAATCTCTCACTACCTCATTGGAGCAAAGATACATAAGGCACTTAAACTTTCAAAAGAAAAGAAGAGAAACCCACTTGAAGGATTTTCTCTACTGTAAATGGGGGTTGAGGGCTCCTGTCATTCTGTCACGTTACCAACATGAAGTCGTCCACCTCTCAAACGATTGGCACACTTCTAGTAGTAATTATAAATAATTTATTTATTTAAAAATAAACGAATAGATAATAGTACCTAAAATAACAGGCGTGTATGGCTCAAATATTCCGACAGTGGAGTACTCCATCAAATAGATATACCCGTGCATCAGGCTAGCCCAGTCGGCTTTTTAGTTACTTTTTTTCACTTGAGATAATTTAGAGAATATGATTGCATAAGTAACTTATTCACTTAAAGCTATGATTGAATGAGTATATTTACCGTGTGTTAAATAATAAACTAAACCCTAATGAGAAGTATCAGACTTCAACTGAAACTCAAACTCTTAAAAAACTTAACTTACTAATCTCTCGTTCCTACTAGAAGTCATGATTTTCGGTAAAAAATAAAAAGTTTTCAAATAGGTACAACCATGTGATTCCACTTATTATTCTAAGTCATTTTAATGTTAGTCATGACTCCTAAAATCTTACGGATAAATAGTTATAATTAAAAAAAAACTTACTATAAATAGTAAAATTGGAATTGGGTTGAATCTCACAATTCCAACTTGGGTAACCTGGGGGTTGATTGGCTTTAGCTGCCTCAAAATCATATATTATACCTTTAGAAACTCATTTTGAATTGCAAGATACAGTCATTTTATGATCACGATGGTTCAGATCACTTCCGACCTCAATCGGTGTTCCTCTAGTCCATCTGAGTTATGAAATAGGCAAACCTCGACCGGTCTTCCTCTGGTCCATCTAAGTCATGCAATAGTCGGCTACCTGTATATCACAGGTTAGGTAGAAAATAAACATTACATTGGGCTTCAAAAAGTTTTTAATGGTCGGCTTTCAATCACCGCTTGTGGTGTGGGCTACTTGACATTTGTATCTGCTTTACTTTTTGGAAGCTGTCCTAAAATAAACTGAAATAACAGATGGACGGTGTGGATATACAACACATACATCAAGGTGGGCCCCACAGTCAGTGAAACACCCACTACGGTCTTAGCTGAGTAAGACCTAACCTGCTCTCCTCCGAATCCCCGTTCGTATCTTCTTCCTTTCCTCGTTTACATTATCATAACAAGATAATTACAAAATAAAAGATAAATGACTGATTTTTTTTTAGCTGAAATCCATCTGAGACAGTTAGATCATTTGATCACTACAACTTTTCAGATTATGGCTCATCAATGGTGGGGCCACCAGAATAATGGTCCTGACATCTTGTGTATGCCGAGTGCATGATTTTAGATCAGCCAAATCCTCTTTGTGAAAGCCATCCTTGGGCGAAAAATCACACTAGTAAAATGATCCTAGCCATCCAATGTGCAGTTTGTAAATAATCCTAGAGAAAACTCATGACATTAATAGTGGAAATATACCTATATTGAGTTATGGTGTATCTACAGTGGGACCCACTCCATTAATGGTCCACTTTCAAATTCCCTTCGCAGAAAAGAAGGAAACTTGTATTTTCACGTGGGTTGTGAATTGTGTCCGACACTGTTCATCATAAAAGTCTGTAGGTATCTAATGCTAGTATGTCATTTAAAAAATGAGGCAGTTCCAACACTCAAGTAGGCCACACCATGAGAATAACAGGTTTTGAACTTGGGGTTCTAGAAATCTTGGCTCAAGCTGACGTGTTTTTTTCTCATCCTGGTGGGGATTATGAACTGGTTAGATGGAATATAAACATCATGGTGGGCCCAATAACATTTAAACGGTGGTGGATGCTCCATCCAATTATTTCTCATTAAAATACCTAGGGCTCCGAGGGACCCACCATGATGTATGGGTTTATCCACACCGTTAATGTATTTCTTCGTATCATTTTCGAATATAAGCCCAAAAATGAGGCAGATCCAAGGCTCAAGTGGACCACATAGGGGGATTGAACACCCACCGTTAAAAAACTTCTTGAGAGCCGCAAATGTCAGCCTAGAAAGGTTTAAACGGTGGGCTTCATTATCACCCTTGCTTGCTTTAGTCTAGTCCGCTTGAGACTTGGATCTGTCTCATTTTTGTGCTGATGCCCTAAAATGACACAGGGAAAATAGATCAACGGTCTGGATAAAACCTATACATCTTGGTGGGCCCCTCAGAGCTCCAGCCCTGTTCAGCTATGCCCGCGATCCATACAACCACACCCTGTGCGGCCGTTGTGTTGTGTATGTGAAATCATATCCGTCCATTACATTCGTCCTTTTCTTTTAGGCCTTTGGGAAAAAAGTAGCCTTATTTACAAATCAGGTGGGCCACCCAACTGGAATACAAGGAAGACAAGCACCGTGGATCCAAGACTCAAGTGGGCCGTACGAGAGGGGAAACTGAGGAAAGAAATGTGTACCGTTGAAACCTTCCTAGGCACCACCTTAATGTTTAGATGCCATCCAAACCGTTTATAAGGTCATTCCTACTGTGATGAACTGAAAGAACAAATAATTAGCCTGATACAAAACTTTTATGGCCATGCAAATGTTTCAACGGTGGCCCACTGTTTTCTCTTGTGTGGCCCACTTGAGTCTTGGATCCAATTCGATTTTAGCCACATTCCCTAAAATGATCTCTAAAAATGGATAGACGGTGTAGATTTCTCACAAATATCACGGTGGGCTCCACAGAGATTCCCAGTGTAGGAAATCCGCATCCTCCTAATACCATGTGAGAATTTATGAGGAAGAGGGATGCGGATTGCACGCTGATCCTGCGTGTACGGACGTCGCTACTGGTTGGTGCACTGTGGGCCCACCACAAGGTCTGTGTTTTTATCCACGCCATCCATCCATTTTGCCATATGAACGGCTCCGATTAAAACCTTCCCAAGGCCCACTGTAATGTTTATTTCCCATCGAACCTGTTGATTAGGTTACAAGGACCTGTAGGAAGGAAAATCACACATATCAGCTTGAACTTTGTAACCCTAAGAAGGTTTTCAATCGCTAATGTTTACTATGGGGGCCCACCTGAGATGTGGATCTGCCTCAATTTTGGGCTCATATCCTAGAATGATCAGTAAAATGAATGGACCGAATGGATGAAGTATATGCATTGTGGTGGGTTCGAAGAGCTTTTACAGCAGCACATATTGTCGACATGATCTCACTGGGTGTCAGCCCTAGTGGGTGCTTCTGCTTCCCTAGGGTAGTAAATGGGTCAGGGTCCGAAGGTGGACTTAGACTCAACCCTATTTAGGCCTGACCAAGACCTGTTCCATTTGTTAAATGGTGTAAGTTTGCGTCCAAGAACAGACCTAGTTGCTAAACAGGTCTGAATCTAATTTCATTTATATTATGCCCGGCCTGACCCCATTTAGTAAGTGGGTGGGTTCGGTCTATGTTGCAAGGGACCCATCTAGGATTGGACCCGTCTAGACCTGATTTTAAACCCAATAAAAATGCTTTCATATTAGATCCAAAACTAAACCAATTAGACCCGACTCATTTATAAATGGATTTTGGTTTTAGATCTAAGTCAACCATAGACAGAGTTGACCTAGACCTGTCCATTTAGTAAAAGGGTTTGGGTCTAAAATTTGGATCCAAGCCCATTTAGTAAAAGGTTTAGGGTTTAAAATTTGGATCTGGGCGGGTCTAGTTTTGGCTAAACCGGACCATTTATAGCCCAATGCATCCCTAATCATGTGGCCCATTTTGATGTACGCATTGTATATCTACACTGTTCATCCACTTTCCCATATCATTTTATGGCATGTGCCAAAAAATGGAGCAGATCCAAATCTCAAGTGAACCCCACCACAATAAACAATGGCAATTGAATGCCCACCATTGAAAACTTCTTAGGCCCACCGTAATATTTATTTACCATCCAACATGTTGATAAGGCAGCATGGACATGGCCCAAGGTAAAACATACAAAACTTTGGTAGCCCATGAGAAGTTTTTAATGATCAATCACCACTATTCCCTATAATGCGGTACACGTTAGATTTAGATCTACCTCTTGTTTTGGAAGATATCCTAAAATGAGCTGAAAAAACTGATGGACGGCGTGGATATCCAGGCAAACACACACTATTAGTCGGATAACAACTAATACGCTCCCAACGTAGAAGCTGCGTGTTACGCTACGCAAGCCTTACTCTTTTATTTATTTGGAGAAAGGGGATTAAAGAAAGCGAAGAACAAATCTGAGGAAATGGAGAGGCTCATGAAAGCAATCGGAGATGTTCCTATCGATACCTTCGATGGATGCTCAACATCACCTTGGCTCTCAAGTAATTCAAGTCAAATCAATCACCACAACAGCTGGAGAAGCCTCATCTATTGAAGTCGAATCAATCACCACAACAGCTGGAGAAGTCTCATCCATTGAAGTCGAATCAATCACCACAACTGCTTGAGAAGCCTGATTGCACCCCATTCCTGAGCAGTTCTATGAACCAACTTCGATGCAGACTATGGTAAGAATATTGAGTGGCTAACATTGCAGTATGACTAACAGTGGGGTGTGTACTAGCCAAAAAAAAGAAAAAAAAATAAAATGTTGGATGCCTCTCTTCCCATTGGTATGGCACAAGTGAACCATGGTGGGTATGATTTTTGGGCCATAGGCATGGTTGGAGTGGATTAGATATAATTATCACAGTGAGCCCCTTAAAAAAATTAATGTTGGATGCGTCTCTCCCCATTGGTATGGCCCACCGGAATCACAGGTCTGTTTTTTTTTTTTTTTCCCGGTCTCTGGGCCCAATATGGGTCTAAATATCTAATGGACGGAGTGGATCTTACATCATGGTGGGACACAAGAGTGGCATCCCCTACAATTCCTTTTTTTTAATTATTCTCTACAGCTGGAGAGGGGCTTAGTTTTGGTTGGGCCGACAGTTTTAATTATTCTCTACAGTTGGAGAGGGACTTAGTTTTGGTTGGGCCGACAGTACGAAAAATCTGCTCTGATCATTAGATGCCTAATGTCCACTGAAAGAAAACAGTTGTGAGAGAGACATTTACGCTTGATTTTTATAGTGCGCCACCATGATGATTAAATAAAATCCACTCCATCTACTAGATGCCATTCCAAAATTAGTATTGGTAGCTAAACATCATATTCATACCAATTTAAGGTCGGCCATACCAAGGGGAACAGTTTGGAGGGTGATTATTGCCCTACACATGGTTTCCAACTACACTTTTTGGGCTCTTGACACATCACGGTGGGGCCCACCCAAGCAGCCAACCGACGTTGAAGAAATGTAACGGAAGGTGAAAACCTCTTTTGAAAAAAAGTACTTGAGAGTTTGTTTGTTTGTTTGTTTGTTTTTTTTTTTTTGAATTCCCTTTTTAGACGAATCCACTCAGCTTGTCATTTGGGCTCCTCTGAAACACTACCAGAAGTATCTGTCCTCCAAAATTGTGACTTTGTGAATAATGGTCCATCCAACCCATATATCACATGCTCATAGTTCAGGCAGAATTCTAGTACTTAATTTCTTAAACATCCAATGAATATTTTGTGTGTGATTCTTTGACTGATCTGTTTATTGAATTTGGGTCCAGATTGATGCACTGAAAATGTCAATCAAATGCTTCGGATGATCACACAGCAAACACCCTCCATCAGGGCCGTCTTTGGGGACGACCCAAAAGCGATCTATCAAATGCAAGACGGCCCAAAAGCGATCTATCAAATGCTATCACTGCAGTCAAAGGTCTACAACTATCTCCAACCAGATGTACAAGAAGATGTCATAGCAATGATCGAGAACATTGCTGTTCATGATGACAACATCAGCAAGAGAATGCTGGGGCAGAACTCAGATGTCATCCCTTTGCTCATCAAGGCCTTGTGGACCGGAAACACTGATACTAGGACTCGAGCAATTAAAGCCATTAACGCATTATCCACTGACTCGATCAACAAGCTCAAGCTCGGTGCGTTGGGTGTGATGGAGGCCCTTGTGCAGGCTCTAGAACACAATGCAGTGGCTGAGAAGGATGTTTTTGAAGCGCTCTTCAAGCTATGTGAAGAGCATGATGGCAGATGGAGGGTATTGCAGCTAATTCTGGACCCAATCAGAGGCCAAAAGATTGTGGGCAGGATGTTGCCGTTGCTTGAGAAACTGTCAATGGATGAGAATGGCTGCAAGATCATGTGTAAGTATGGTGCAGTGCGTTGCTTGCTGGGCATCATCAGGGAGAGTACAGATCCTTCCCACCGGGAGATTTCAGCCACCATCCTCTTTAAGATCAGTTTCTATAAGATTGCTGTTGATAAACAGTACAGTTTGAGGGAGATCAGGGACGAAGAGGAAGCCCTGCGTACGACCTCACAACTGGCGAAGAATGGAACCCAGTTGGGCCAGATTATGGCCCAGAACATCCTCGATATTCTGAGACTTCAACACCCAACTGCATGAATTCCCCCATACTTGTTTTCCAGCATAAGTGTATTGATCGGCCCACTACTCGGTTGCCCTCCATTATCAGGTCCTACTGGGCTGTCTTTCTCCTCACAAGACTAAAGTCTTTCTTCATTCATTTATTTATTTATTTTTCTGAATCATGAACGAAAGATTCCTTCTATTGTGGTGTGCTGTTTTAGCCCTTTCGAGTTTTGGGTGGTGTAGCGAGAGGGATTCCAGTAAGCTATAAGAGGTGGGGACTAGTTAATCCAGAGTGAATTTGTACAAGTGGGGCCCACATTCTACTACTTCAGACTGCTGATTGCATGGTCTACTGTGTAATGGGTCACACCCCCACAACATTGTCATCAGATCACTTGTGCAAATAGGGATTGTTGGTGGCAGAATTTGCATATTTTGTAACAGACATGTTTGTGAAAATAGAGAAATCTGGTGATGAAGACATGCAATGCTGTCTGTCGTAACACTCCTGGACAGGAGCAAACATGTTTGATGGGGATGTGGTCCCTTTCCTTTTTTAACTGTGCTCTGTGCAAGTTCAAAAGCGACAGCAATTGTAGCCCACTTGAGCCACTTCCCTTCACCATATGATCTTGACCCCATGATAAAATCAACCATCCAATCTTAAACGATAAAATCCAAACTGTAGAACTTTCAGTAAGTGCGTTCTGCACTTTCCATCATTTCTCTACCCAAATGTAGAACAAGCTGTAGTGGAATCATTGATGATCCTGGTACTTAGGTTAGGATGGTCCATAAACAATTGATGGATTATATGGTAAGCTAAGAGTTGATTGATGGTGGAATTCAAACGTTCTTTTGTTCCACCATTTTCCCAGAAAAGATATTGGTCTATCAGATTGCAACCCGAAAGCGGTTGATTTCTGGGGTGGCCATCATACCGTGTAGATGCCTACAGAAGATTAAATCCGATAAAAGTCGATACATGTACTAAGAAAAAGAAAAAAAAACTCCAATCAAGTGCAGAACCATATTAGCTAGATCATGATTATGTTTTTATCCAATCTGATACCATCATGATTTGAAATGGCCAACTTTATAAGGACACTTCGATAAAGATAAGCCTTAGACAGGATGAGATTTTCTACACATTAGACACCCACGACATGGCCCACTGAAAGGAGTGTATCAACATCAACAAGAGTCTCCATATGATCAACAACATCCACGTGGCCACCACATTTACGGTTATGATAAAAGATGATACAGGAGAACCATATAGTGCAAACTCTATTTCATACATTTAACATTCTAAATCTAGTAGTAGTAACAGAGCAAATAAGATGCGAACTGCTTATTTGGTATAAAGAGCAGTTGAAAATAGACTACCTTCCTATGCTCTCCGTACGCTCATTAAATCCATATATCTGAAGTGCAATCACCACCTGGATATCTCATCTCGTGGGCCAAGGACGGACCTTCAGGTTCAGCAGCAAAGTCCACGAAGAAGTTTGGATTTATTGACAGCCCTCCTTTTTCCGAGTCGACGTCGATCTGTAGCATGTGAGACCCTTTCTCCAAAAGATCTGGATAGAACTGGCGGTCCCATGTACTGAACAGTGAGTTAGTGACGTACAGCCGCTTCCCGTCCAAGCTCAGCTGGATCATCTGTGGCCCACCTCTCAATCGATTTCCCTGAAGAGAGGACAACAATGAGGTTCTTGATCAATGCTACACAGAAAGTCATAAAACTGCATGTATTCTTCAAAACATTTTTGGAGTATTATTCGATAGAACTAGCATGACATATGAGATCTCCAGGTTCAACTTTAAAATAGTGTCGAAGATTTATGTTAGGCTGGTGCATCAATCAGAACCATTGCAGTAAAAAATCAAGGGTGGACATCCTTCTCCCAACTGTTTCTTTTAGTGTGGCCCACCTGAATCATGGGTCAGACTTTTTATCGGGCCTCAGTCCTAACAATGGATGGCTCAACTGATTGACAGAGTGATTTCAAATAATCATGCACAACTAGTTGTAAATCCAACTAGTTGGCATGTGGGGCCCACCATGGTGTTTGTATCTCATCCTTCCAGCAAGTTTGCTCGACATGAAAATGGGATGCCCCAAAAATTAGGTTGATCTAACCATGAAAAAAGAGGCCCGACATGAATGTATGGTTGTTCATAGTTTTCTATGGTGTGCCCTACCTAGTAGTTTGATTGTGCTGATTTTTTGGGGCATGCTATTTTCATGGTGGGACAACCTTGTTGGAAGGGTGAGATGTCATACAAACACCATGGTTGGCCCCACATGCCAACAGGTTGGATGTACAACTAGTTGTGTGTGTGTTGTGTGTGTGTGTGTGTGTGTGTGAGAGAGAGAGAGAGAGAGAGAGAGAGAGAGAGAGAGAGAGAGACACCACAATTGATTTCCATTGGGGGGTGGTACTACTACAACCATTAGCTAACGGACAACCACAATTGATTTCCATTGGGGGCCCACCGTGTTGTTACGCCATCCAGTCCATTCATTTGGCTTAGCCATCTCAGATGAAGGGCTGCTGCAAAAATCAAGCCATTCTGAAACTTTGGTGGGCCTAGCAGAAATCAATGGTGTGATCCCCCTCTCAATTGTTGCTACTAGTGTGGGAGTTTTGGATCGGCATATGTTTGGACCTTTGGCCAACTGGAGGGTGGGGGTTGGATGTCATGCATACACCACATGGGCCCCAAAGCAAACTGGTGCCACCATTAGGCTATGGTGGTATTGGTACTACTGGAGCACACCCCATACACATGATTCATGAATTGATATATGAACGTAACAAAATTCAAAAAAGAAAACGCTAAGCACTAATCAAATACTGCATTCCCAATAAGCATGAAATTGCCATCATCTTTACGATGAAATTCTAGGATATACCTTTCTTTCAACAGAACTACAACAACAAAGTGACTCAAAACTCAAATTTTCACTGAGCCAAGTCGACGTGTCTGAGTTCATAGTTGACTCAATGTATTGTCTTTTATAACACCATGGAACATGCATGCATTTCTGTGAAAGAAGCACAACCTATTTGTACATGATGAAGGTTGTATGACCATAATATACAATAAATCATCCTACAAAACTAGCAAGATGGATGGTTTGGGTTTTATATGTTACTAGTTTTTTTAAATAGGTTACACTATGTAGCGTGTAGCTCGCACTACATAGCATAGCTTAGCCTTCATGCTACATAACTTGTGAGAATAGCTTAACACATGTAGTCCAGTCTACATGGATAATGTATGCTACACGCTACATAGCCTACATTACACATTATGCAGCTTATGCTATAATTTTCTTCTTTTTTTTCACTGAACATTAAGGGCATGTTTGGATATCATCAACTACATAGAATTCAGTGGAAATGGAAAAGGTTTTCCATTGATGTGACGCTTTGAGATGTTTGGATAGCAAAGAAAAGGAAAGATTCCACAAAGCAATCATTACTCTTTTCTATAGTTTAGATTCTTTGGCACACGAAACTAGGTGACCTTTGTCACAGGTGTATGAGATTTCCAGTTGCTATTCAAATAAGACCTTTAAAAAGAGAATCCATGTTTCAATAGTTCTTGTAGAAATAATCAATTATCCAATCATTACCTTTTCTTTTCCATTGGAATACATGCATTAAAACATGGCCTACAAATAATTAATGTTTTCAATGATTTGTTATAATTTTCTATTTCATCATCATCATGTAAGCCTTATCACAATTAATTGGGGTCGGCTATATTTTTCTATTTCAAAAAAAAAAAAATTGTTAATATTTTTTATGATTTTAATAAAATTTCATTGCTATTTCTCTCTTTATACTTAATGTTTGCCCTATTTTTTCTATTATTTTAAGATGTGTTTGGTTGCAGACTTGTAGTACATATCATGAAATTCATTACTAATCAGTCTAATTTGGTGGAAAATATCATGAATTTTCATGATAATTGGTGCAACCAAGCAGAGTCTTAATTAAAAATCTAGGAGTAGCATGCAGCATAACACCTCACGCCTCAAAGGGATGAATGCTATGCTACATGCTATTCGCTATTTAAAACATCATATGTTACAGACCTGAATCTGTGGGACGTCAAACTGCCACTCTTTCCCATCTTCTGCGACAGCCACTATATCACTCCCCTTTTGAATTTGCCCTCCCACCCACACTTGGCCGGTCAATTTGGGCTTCGCTGGGTCTTCAATGTTATATTGCCTGATATCTCCATGCAGCCAATTCACGAAGTAAAGGTATCGGTCATCAAGAGAGATCAGGAAATCAGTTATGAGTCCGGGCATTTCAGGAAGAATCCAGTTTCGTACTTTCAATGGTTGCACCGATATTACGACCTGCACGGCAGCATCATAGTCAGGGTATCATGCACCTACAGTGTCCATGTAATGAAATGAATGGTATGTGCTGGACTATTACGTGCACTTTCCACCATTTCTTAAATGGTGATGACTCACATGTTAGTCCACGTGGCATAAATGTATGTTAACCATGATGATACAGATCGTGAAACCGTTTTGGATGGAGAAATCCCAAATAATACTGATCGGAGGATCCTATTCCATACAATCTGTGCCCGTTATTCAAGTAGTTAAAAATAAAATGATCATGGGACCAAATTTAAAAATCAGTTGGATGGTTAAGATCTTCAGATCAATGTAATTTCTTGGACATCTGAGGCCCATGATTTGGACCAGTATCGCTTGACATACATGTATGCCACATGTGCAGGTTTGAGTCGCCATTTAAGAACCATAGAAAGCACACAAACAAGTTTACCCATAAACATTATATAGACCCAAATGATTGTCTGCAAGAGAAAACCACACCTCATGGCTCCATGATCCATCTGACGTCTTGAAAAATCTCACCATGTTGCTGGTAAGAGCACACCCAACATAGCCCGTGTCCCTAGATGGTTCGTGGAGAAACCTGATCTGCACGAGATTGAAAAGATTTATAAAACACCAAGACTAGGACAATGCAGTCTTAGATAGAAGAAAAGCAGATGACGTTCCTCCTATTGACCTCTAAAGGTAAGAGCCCCGTACTGCCTAGATCCAATGTCTGTTTTAGCTCACCATCAGGCCAGCTATATACATACAAGTGCCTTCCATAAAGACCGTCTGAGACATGCTGAAGGTTGAAGCCTTTTGTGAAGGCTGCAGGAGCCCCCCACGATGAACTAATCATCGTCTTGTGTCGAGGTTGGTACCAGTAGTCGTAGCCAAAAGAAGGACTATGACCCTGTTTCTCCCACCTAAGTAGTAGAACATATAGTCAGAATAGAATATACAGGCACTAAATAATCCAACAGTTTAAAGCAAATTCACTCCATGGATCTGCAAAAAAAAGTAGGAAAGATTCATTTTCATGTGAAAAGGAATTTCATATTATTTTCCTGATTGTCAGTTTACATGTTGACAAACTGGTAAAAAGTTTGTGTTTCTCGGTAAATAAATTGAAAATATTAAAAACACGAAACATAAACAAAAGATGTGTCAATATCAACTACAGCTTCTAAATTTCCTAACCAAAATTTATTCCACTTAACCATAATGGTACTTTTAAGCTATCAAATGAACAATACAGAACATTTTGACCGGTCAAATGTGGAGACAAACCAGTACTTATCTATAGAGGTCTGCTAAGCCCACATGGAAAGGAAGAAGCTGGTCAGCAGTTGGTTGCGCCAAGACATCCCCACCTGATCGATTACGTGGATCCTGCACCATATGCCTTGATTGCACATGTGGGGGTGTGTAAATTGGATGCGTTGTACACACATGTGGGCTTAGCAAAGCTCTAAAATTGAACTATGCAATAAAAAGAAGCATATCAGTGGCTTTCATGAATTATATTATATGTAGCTGAAGATTTAAAGTTTATCTGACTTGGAGATCAATAGCATTCTTGCTATTCAAAGTTTCAACCTTCAATTGGTTCTCAAAGATAAATATAGAAATAACTTATTTATGTGTTGCACCTAGAAATGCCAAAATCTTATTCTAACAAATAATGACCAATGGCTGTATCTTCATAGAATTATTGGATGTTGCAACATACATATGTGGAATACTTACCACCATGGAATTAAACATTAGTTCCGAGATGTCACTCATCTAGTGATAGAAATTGGGACAACTCATTCCAACTAGGTCAGATCATTCAATGTCAATCAATAGTATGCTTTGAGGAGGTGGGGGAGAGGTTTTTTTTTTTGAGAGAGATACAAACTTTATTGATGAGACCCACATAGCGGGAAAAGAATACAAAGCCCAAAACAACCTCACAAAAAGCTAAAGGAAAGGGACGGGCATGGCCTGCTTGCGCCGAACCCGCCCACTCTTTAACCTAAGGAGGAAATTCTAGCAATCACAACGGGAATCCCCTCCTCTACATTCCGGAAACATCGCCCATTCCTTGAACCCCAAATTGCACGCAAAATGGCCAAGAGAAGAAGTCGCCAATGAGATTTAGAAGCCTTTCCGCCCCTTCCTCCGTGCCACGCCCATAACAAGTAGTGAACCAATTTTCGCATAACCCAATCCACCTGAAAAGCCAAAAGAAATAGTCCCATATCCTCTTGGCGAAAGGACAATGAATAAACAGATGATCAATCGACTCTTCGTCCCCCATGCACATGAGACAAATGTTCCGAAGGATCATCGCTCTCCTTTGAAGATTATCAATGGTAAGAATTCTCTTTCTGCCTACTAACCAAACAAAAGCCGCTACCCGAGGAGGAGCCCCGTAGAACCAATGGTGGAATGGATGCATAGGGATAGAAGAGGGAAGGCGTTGCCGAAACGAAAGAGTGGAGTGATTTGACCAAGAACCTATTTTGTCTATCCAAGGTCCATATGACCCTATCCTCCTTTGACCTTTCCAATTGGATCTTCTGAAGAAAGTTCAACAAAGCGACATTCTTGTCGAGCTCAATCTCCATCGAATTCCCACGGCAAGGAATATTCCAAACACTCGCCTCTCCAATAATAGAAAAGCATTGAGACTCTAACAAATCTTTCCGGGGCAAGAGCTGCAATCGTCGGGAACAAAGATTGGAGAGTTTGAGGCCCACACCATCTGTCTATCCAAAATCTTAAGCGAGTACCGCTGCCTAGGCCGAAGGATATACCTCTTTTAACCCAATGTTGTGTTGACATGATTTCTTTCCAAACTACATAAGTTCTATAAAGCGATGAAGCTTTAACAAACCATCCTCCATCTTGAACATCGAGTCGACTCAATATCAGATGATAGCTAAATCAATGGGTAAAATAGGAAAAAATTATGTTCCCAACACAAGAAATTCCAAAACCTTTGGTGGAGCTAATGGAATTATGTTACGACTTATGATTAAAAAGCATCAATGGACTTTCTCCTCAGGGTCAATGCTCAAAAAGTGAGAAATCTCTCTCCTCAGGTTAATGCTCAAAAAGTGAAAAATTCCAAAACCTCTCCCTCCCTCCCTCTCTATCCCCCCTAACAAGATATTAAAAAAACATTTACTTTTTGCCACCAACAATACCAACACACTTTTTCCTTCCCATTGGTGCTCTGTAGAAGACAGTCACCAGGGTCAATGCTCAAAAGTTAGAAATCTCCACTTTTCTCCTCAGGGTCGATGCTCAAAAAGTGAGAAATCTCTCTCCTCAGGGTCGATGCTCAAAAAGTGAAAATTCCAAAACCTCTCTCTCCCTCCCCCCTAACTAGATATTCAAAAAACATTTACTTTTTGCCACTAACAATACCAACACACCTTTTCCTTCCCACTGGTGCTCTGTAGAAGACGGTCACTCTAAAATCAAGGTAAGCACTCAGAAACAGCCTCGAGCCAAAATCCTTTTGGTGATTTCATTGATCTTGTTTTTAGCCCTGCTATTCCTTGGCAAACAGTCTCAATGTATGTATGTGTGTATGTATTCTACTAAAATGTTGTATATCCAATGTTCTGTAAAGAAGTTCACAAGGTTAAGAAAAACAAAGAAAATAAAAATAAAAATCTAGAATGAGGCCAAAATATAGCTGTTGCTCAAAGTTCAAAACTGTAAGTCTACAACACGAACAAAATTTGAATCAATACAATTCAGATAGGGACCACAACTGAGTTACGCAGTCCAGGATGCCTGAGCCCCCTTTGAGAGCTGAGCCTTGAGGCCGTGGATTGGAATCAGGCCTAAGTTTTAATGACTGATAACTAAAGGCCAGACGTAGGCCCAGCCTGAATTTAACATTCATAGGCTTGAGTTTTTGCTTGTGAGCTCGGGACCAACCAAATCTAATTCATTAGCTCAAAGGCTAGGCTGGGCCTGGATTTGGGCCCTTCGGCCAGATGGGACATGCTTCAGCCTGGCCCAACCCAACGGTAACCATAAAATTAGATAAAATATGTTAATCCTAATAGCTTAAGTAACGCATGTCAAGCAACCCACAAACATTGAGACTAATACCTTCCTTTCACATTGAATTCTGAATCGAGAAGAAGGAAGCCACTTCCCTCAGCTTTTCCATCTTTGTCCCCAAGACAAGACACCAAAATATCGCCAGATGCAAGGCAGTGGGTAGTGTGTGGATATGCTAACCCAGTCTTTTGCAAAATATCTGCTGGCTCAACAACTTTATGCAAAGCAGGAGCTCTTGGATTCTTTTGCGTGTCAAATGCATAAATACGGCCTGACCTGAAAGAGAAAGGACCAACTGTTCAATGATGGTGAACTACTAAAAACGAAGGGATCACAAAATCCATAGCTAGCAACAAAATGAGCATGGTTACTTAATGCACGAGCAAATAAAAATCTCAGACATACCATCAAAAATCTAGAACAGAAGATTTCCAATTGAAAGGAACCGAGTATAAAGTAAACTCACAGGATGAAATAAAAGTGAACAAAACTCATGTGATTAAAATCACCAGACTGAAAATCACTCAACAATATCATGTTTCCCCTGTTTCAAAATCTAGGTGAAGTTCATGATCTAGGTATACGAAGGCATGTTCACTTACGAAGGAAATGGCCTTAGATATGATTGATTGGAAAAACAGGATTTGTAAAGCTAGCCCCGAATAGTCAAGACTGGGCTATGATGACAGTGGACATACAGATCAGTTACCAAGTAAAGGGCCTTAGATTCATATGATTGATTGGCAACACAAGATTTGTAAAGCCGACCCAAAATAGTTGGGACGGGGCCACGATGGGGGAAAACTACCATAGTTTAAGAACTTGAAAACATGACTCATCGAAGGGTTGCTGAACCCAGTGTTTTAAGTATCGACGATATCGGCCGATATATCCCACGATATATCTTGTATCCCACCTGTGCGATACGAAACACGCAAGTAGTGCGATATATCCCACATGTTCGATCTGATGAGCATTTTCGATTTTTTATGTTTTTTTTTTTGTCTGTAAATCATATTAAATCAATGTCAATTTGTTACAAATTTGTATGAAAAATCATGAATTGGGAGCTTCAATTTCGAGATTGGGAGGAAATGGGCCAAGTTGCGGGAAATTGAAAAAAAAAAAAAAAAAATCCAATTTCTCGAAAATTGGTTGCAATCTGTGTCCAAACATAAAATCAAATGTGTATGTAATATGATCCAGTAATTCTTCTTTTCTTTTGAATGTATTGCTTGTGTATCCACACGTCTTCTTACATTTATAAATTATATGAATAGACTTTTAATATACTTGCATCAATTCAGTTAGACGGTGCATAGATTAGGACCCCATACATAGAAAACCTATTATGTGCACTTGTTTTTTGTAATGTTTTAATTTTTAAGTGTGTATTGATCTCTTTTTTAATAATTATTGAAGTTTCATTAAAAATTCAACCAATTTCCCAATGTTTCCCCATGTTTCCAACAACAGCGATACATTACGCGATACAACCGATATATCCCATGCGATAACCGATACATATTTGTATCCCAAGGGTGCGATACGTAACGCGATACCAATATTTCAAACACTGGCTGAACCAAGTAACTCAGATGAGTTTTTGTTTCTAGTATTTTGTGATTTTCAGTGATATTTAATATTTAAAATAAATATCGTTGAGCCATGGCAAGTTGAGTTCAGTCTTTTCCAGTTTCGTCAAGTTTTTTTTCCGAGTTTTTTCGAGTCAAGTTGGGTCTCAACCGCATCATGACTAAGTCAAGTTTTTCTCGAGTCTTGTTGAAAACTGATCAAGTCGAGTCAAATCAGCCATGTTGATTCTAATTTTTCCAAGGTTTTATACTGTGAATTGCATGGGATAAGATAAAATGAAGTGATTGGACAACTAGGATGGTCAGTCTACCTCTAGTAAATTGAATTTTGTACAGAACCAATGTTGTGAAAAGTAGATCAGACAAGCAACCATAACCACTTGGGTTTTATACAAAAGCATTAAAGCCAGAGAAAACCATCTACAAACACCTGTTTTGTCAGTTATCCTAGAACTCAGTACCAAAGTGATTGAGATATCCTAGTTCTAGGCCCCAAATGACCTCTGAATCCACTACCTCCCTGACAAATTAATAGAAGGTAGTTGTACTAGGGATTCAGTAGAGACAACTCTACTGAATCATTTTGCCTGCTGAGGATTTCAAAGATGGATGAAACTAGGGAAATTTTACCTTTCCAATATTACCAGTTTTTTACAGACGCTGTTCCCTAATTATAGATCCTTATGGTTTTAATAATCAACATCTATAACAATTGGATCAGCAGTTGGCACGAAATGAGAGCAGTCATTTTTTGGCACAGTGATCAGTTGGGTTTTAAATCATTGTATGAAACTTTACATTAATATTATTTTATTAGTTATCACCCATGCCAATGATTGCATGTGTGACAAACATAAACAACTGTTGTATTGCCATTTAATGAAAAAAAAAAAATACATGATCATAAATCTCAGATTTTTTTTTTTTCTTTTTATCTGGCTGGAATTCAATGAAGAATAACTGTTATAAACTCAACATGAGACCATCTCTGAAGAATGCAGATCATCTACATCATACATTTTGTTCATTCCCAAGTACCACTAAAGATGTTTCTTGAAGAATGCAGATCATCTACATCATACATTTTGTTCATTCCCAAGTACCTCTAAAGATGTTTATGTAATGCCAACAGACAAAATATCCCACTAAGGAATACTATTCCAAACAATCTTTAGTCTCTCATGCAATATAGATCGTGTATCATATGCATGTGTGTGTAAATATTTTAACCCATATAAAAAGAGAGTATCTGATTCATGAATATGCCAATGTAAGAATCAAATTACACCATAGCTCACAGTGAAGTCACTTACACCAGTGAAGGCAAGATTAGGAAACGTCTATCAGCTGAAGGGTCCCCATGGCAAGAGCTGCAGGAATTCCAACCAGAATGATGTAACTCATCACCTAAATAAGGGACTGGTGTCCTGTGGATGACTTTTGAATAGGTAGGTGAGCTTGGATCAACATCTATTGTAGCCAAGTAATCAGGCTTCTCTGTTCCAGTTCCTGTCAGACAATATGATGATGGGCATAAGTAAATGATGTGCTAAAATCCAGTCTGAGAATAGGTTGAAATTATTTTGGGACCGAATAAAACTAAAAACAAGAAAAGTCCAAGTCAGCTTATCCCTTCGCAAACTGTAATATAGATAAATGTTTTTTGAGCTGAGTGACGTGAGAAAGAAATGTCTTCTACTTATTACAAAAGGTAAATTATGTACTATAAACTAAAGCCCCAGAAAATCATTGATGAAAAAGAAACCACAGCCATTGGTGGAAGCTGCATGATGTTTCCATTGGTAGAAAATGTGGATGATAAGGACCCTAGCCAAGGATACAACAGGTCCCCAAGTGAACCCACGTAACACTAGGGATGAAACTTGGGTTAGGGTCAACCCAAACCCAATTGACCCAACCCAAGTTGGGGTCGGGTTGTCAAGGTCCTAGGATTAGGTTTGGGTTGAACCCGATTTGAAACTGGGTCAGGTTTAGGTTGAGCAAATTCAGGTTGGCTTGGGAATATCCATGTGTATTTGGGTCGGGTTGGGTCGGGTCAGGTCGGGTTGGATCGAGTGTAAAGGAATTCAGGTTAGGCTCGGGATGGGCACTTCGAGCTGGAATTCAGGTCAAGTAGTGTTACAGGTTGTGTCCTCTTGAGGTTGGGTTGGGTCAGCTTGAGGGCTCGGGTTGACCCTCAAACTGATGCAACATGTGCTACGTGGCCGATATTTCCACCACTGCGAGCCTACTAACTGAGCAGTTATTACAGAAAAGTACCAAAAAGCACCTCAATCCAGAAACCACAAGCAATAGCAACAGCTGCAAAAACAAGAAAAAATCACAAGCTCCAAGCAAGAAAACATATACATGATTGGCCCAAAAGGCCTCTAGCATTTTCATAGAGAGCTTTGGTGCTTAATTAGGTACCCCTCATTTACATAAGGTTTCTCAGGAATAGAGAACTGTTCACAGAAGCCATGAATCCACATGTATACACCGATCACAAAGCTCATATTGTTGATATCAGTATCCTTGAATTAGAGCCTGTTTGGGATCAGGTATTCTCTCCTGATCCCTCATCTCCTAAGCCCTTGTAATAAATGCTCCCCAAACGAATTCCACAATCCAGAACAGCAGGCCCTTAGTGAACATCTGACCCTTCATCTAGTAAGACACCTCATAGTCTAAAGTTTCTTTTCGTTTCAAGAACGATGTAACTATCAACATCTCCCTTGCACCAGATGAGAATTCCAACCTTCTTTTGAAGGCACTACAAGCAAGCATCATTTCAACATAAAACAATGCTGCAAAGGTCTTCAAGTTTCCTTTGGACCTTGCCTCGTTGGTAGACTCTGCAGAGTTTCAACAAGGGGTCTCGGTCTCGAAACCCATCAGGGTGAAATTCCCGCTGTTGACAGCACCAGTGGGTGCGTTGCATGACTGATTGGGTGGGTTGCATGACTCATAAATTAAAAAAAAAAAAAAAAAAAAGTTTCCTTTGGACCAGAGGCATAAAACAATGCCACAAAGGTTTCAGGCTTCCTTTGAACCACAAGTATATCATATGCGCTTGGAGACTATCAGTCTTTTCAAGTTGATGCTCTAACAAAAACAGAAATTTCCCCAACTCTAGCCAATCGTTACACGCAGCATTTGCACGGTTAGTTGCTTCTTGATGGATTTCTATTCTTCTAACTTGCAGGAGACCCTCCATTAAGAGTACTGACGTAGGACATCCCTAATTATGATGCATGCTCATGAACATAATTAAACAGTAGAAAATAAAAGAAATAAATAATCTAAAATTCAGAATCACTCATCATAAATTAAGAAAATCCACAAGGAGCTTGCAATGGATCGGGCCAATCGTCACAACCACGAAGTTTGAGTTTCAAGTATAGCTAGGGTTGGACCCGGCAACGGATGGGACCTCCAGATCTTGCATGGCTATAACTCAATCAATCAAGAGGAATCTCTAATCCAGAAAATCAAGTGATTTCGGATTAGGGATTTGAAAATCTGAACACTCTAGGGTTTATGCTCAAAATCAGATTTTTGGAATTGTGGCTAATGAAGCAATTAGGTTTAGAAAAGATAGAATTACCTGGAAGAAGGATTAGAGGGGCACAAGAAGCAATTAGAAGAAAATGATTATAAATGAAGAAGAAACATTACCATGAGAGAGAGAAGAAGCACCAAGAGGCTTTCATTAATCAATAATAATCAATTAATCCGTTTTTAGGGCTTAGCTCACTTAAATAAGCAAATAAAAGACATAAAATTACTAAAATACTCCTAAAACTAAGCAAAATGCGTAAATAAACAAAAGTGAGGGAAAGTTCGGGCGCTCGGTTGAGCGCCCGATCGGTCGCCCAAAGTCGTCCGAAAACCTCCAGAGAGGTTCGAGCGCTCGTCATGGAAAGGTCGAGCGCTCGATGGGGCGCCCGATCGAGCGCCCAAAGGCAGTGGTCGGGCACCCCATCTATCTTCGTTTCTTCTCCTTTCATCTTTCACAAACGTGTCTTCCCTGAGTGAGGTCTTCTATGTGTTCAATCACATGTGAAGGGTCTTAAGCGGGTCTTCAGTTCCTCAATAATCGCCTATGTTGGTGCCTTCTCCATTGGTACACCTTGAATGATTTTGTGTCCGCATCAAGTACCCAATTTTCAACTTATAGTTATTTTCTCAAAACCATAAGACTAATTACCATTTTATTCCATTTGAATATTCTGCAAGAGAACCATTCTTCACTGAATAAAGTGACTAAAACCCACAACTTTGAACACCTTGCGATTTACTAGTCTCTCACAGAACTGGTGTGCCTCTAATACCCACTTGTAGAGGACTAAGAAGCAAAATCCCAAATTTTAGATCCAAAATACCAACACAGTGCAAATAAAAAAGCAGCCAACATCCAAATTATCCAAGTAAACATGCAGAGATGAAGAAACTAAGATGAAGAGCATGAGCAGAATTATAAGAGAATTTCTAAATAAAATCAAGATAAATTTCTCAACAAATAGAGTAACAAAATGTTCTCTTTATATCTCTTCCCTCCAAAGAAATCCCTTCACAGGGTCATGTATTCCAGAGTAACTCAAGTGAATACCCTCACAATCCACCTATGTATAAACTCATACAGCAACCCACTACAACTCAAACTAACAAAAGTGATCAACTAAGGTCAAAGGATCTAGAAACGCTAGGAAAACGTAGATAGATAATCTTGAAAAAAAAAAAAAACTACACTGCTGGAAAGCACTTGAAATACTCAGAAAAACTCGAAGAGGACTCAAAGAAAATCCGATGCAATGAGTTTTTCATCAGGTCAATTTGAAATACAATCCAGTCGATTTGACCCAGTCAAGTTTCGGGCCAACTCGCAAAGTCCTAAGTCGAAAATGAAAATGTGTTGGTGTGGTAGTAATACCAAAGAGGCAATAAACTGAATCTAATGAATATCCCATGCTAAGTGCCCACATGACATAAGGAATAAACAATAATCACCAAACAGATGCGGGGATTCTTCTTTTTTCGTTTTCTGTCAGCAATAACATGTAACGATCAGAGTTAAATCCCGCAGGTGTGATGAAATTTCAACTCTTCATCTGTAAAGCTTAGACAGATGAAGCATAATCTATTTCAGTTGGTCAGGATGAAAATCACTGGAATCATACTAACCCATTCTGTGAAGATGTGATTTCAAGAGAACCATGATCCTCCAACCCCCATTTTAAACTATTATAAGTCACAATTTGAAACCAGTGAACTTTCAAGTAAAACCCATTGCAGCAATTTTCCTTCGATGCGCACGGGCATGCGTGCCCCCCAGATGGAGCCCACCGCATGAACTTTCCAGATCACACACACACACACACACACACACACACACACACACAAACAGAAACACAGACACACACACACACACACACAGAAACACAGACACACACACACACACACACACACACACACACACAAACAGAAACACAGACACAGACACACACACACATACACAGACGCGCGCGCACACACACACACACACACAAATGCTCTCCTGGGAACCAGTTGTCCTGGGAACTTTGTGAGAACTTTAGACATGTGATATGCGCACAAAATCCAGACAGTCCACTTGATGAGTCACCTCATGAAACCCCCATGGCTAACTTTTTGGCCTGAGCCAAGAATCTGGTGGGCCATAGCAAAGTGAGCATAATTTTTTCAGATGGTTAGGATCATCTGGTCAGAGTAATTTTTGAGCCACTGGCATCCGCCCTCCCCCAGGCAGAGCCCACTGCATGCACTTCCATATCAATGATCAATCCGATCCAACTACCAACTTCATTTCATATGCATGGCATTCAACCAACTCAAACAATTAGACATGGATGAAAAGGCAGACGCCTAATTCAATAAAAGCAAATACTTCCAACACCCACACGAAATCTCTACTTACAAAACCTATCAAAAGGAATCAAAATCACATCACTCGCAGACGTAGTTTCCACCAAAAGAGCACCAAAAAAAAAAAAATGGTTACAACCCAAATCATACGATACCCACAAAAATTCAAATAATTCAAACAAAAACCAAACCGCTGTTTAATATACACCTAAAAATGAGTTAATTTCATTTTACTGAACAGAAATCATGAATGAGAGATCTTGATCCTTAATACATAAAGAGTTCCTGTTAACAATGATGATCTCTAATACATAATGAGTAATGCTCATGTGCAACTAGTTGGCGTTTGGGGCCCACCATGGTGGTTGTACAATATCTTGCCCATCCATTAAGATTATCCCATCATGAAAATGAGATGACCCAAAAATCAGGTTGATCCAACCATTAGGTGGGGTACACCATAGGAAACCATGAAACAACACCTATAAACTCCACATTCACATGGAGCATCATGTTTTCATGGTTGGATCGTCCTGATTATAGTGAGACAATCTTTCTGTAAGGACGAAATATGAAACAAACACCATAGTGGCCCCCACATGCCAACTAGTTGGATGTACAACTAGTTGTGTGTGAGCATTTCTCATACATAATTACTATTAACTAAAATAGGATGAACTCATTTTTAGTCATCTTCATCTTATTCATGATAAAAATAAAAAATAAATAAATAGAAAAAGAGTCTAGGAAATGGGCAGCTACCAGTGTACACGCATGTTACATAGAGCAGAGACTCCCGTGGGCCCGACATGGCTTCGATTGGAGTGGCGTAACCTGGGCCCTTTCTACCATCACAGCAGCTGTTTGAAACACATGAAGAAGGCGCTTGATCGACAACAGCAGTGGCCATTTCGAACGCCGATTTCTTCACCAATCTCTAGTCTATAATACAAAAAAAACAGTTGCAGTTAGAATCAAATTTCTTCATTTAAAGAAGATTTTCAGATCAATTTGAATCCTATGAATGAATTCCACAATCAATGACTTTTGCAATTTCTTTGTATCTGATCATTCAATAGTACTCAACTGTACTGTTCCGTTACCAAAAGTAGACAGAAGGGGTGATTTTTTCAAACATGTGGGGGGTGGATATCATCCCGGAAAGAATTTATAAATATATATAAATATCTACGTGATCATTGAAGTGGGGCCCACGATTCAGTGATTCAGATATCAGTCTGTTTGGGACCAACTGTGGAAGAACAATCCTGGCCTTTCAATTCGTGGTCTTCCAAATAGACGGTTAAACTATCCGATCGAGGAAAGGCCAAAGAATTGGTGGACGATGTTGGGGATTTTTGAGGATTGGTCCATCCACGGCAGGTCACATCAAACCAACGGTCTGGATAACAGAATCATGGCCCCATTTGTACGAACTGAAGCCCGAGGAAAGAAAATGAAGAAATCGATTAGTTCAGGACTTACCCAAGTTAGAAAATCGAAGCAGAGATAGAGGGAGAGAGAGGATGGGAGGAAGAAAGATGGCAGATATAGACGACACTGGCCTGGCCTGGCAGTTTGTGATAGACCGTACACGTGGCAATCTTCCGATGGATGTGAGGAAGTGTCTAGGTGCGATGTACCGAGAAGTTATGTACCGATAAGTTAAAGAAATCACGATCGATGGTTATGTACCGATAAGTTAAAGAAATGACGTGGGAGGAATTTTTTAATGGTGGGTCTTTAATCAACACTTTTTTATACGGTGTGGTCCACATGATAAATGGATCTGCTTCATTTTTTGAATCATGATCTAAAATGATCTGATAAAACTGATGGACGGTGTGGATATAAAAAATATAAATCAAAGTGGGCCCCACAGGCACGGATCGACCGTCGTGGGTGGTTCCACTATCTACCGAATCCGCTGCTGTAGGTATCTGACAACGTGGACAGATTGATGTGAGTGATGTTGGCTGGATATTGTTGACGCCGAGTCACGGAACTTGTCGGGTTCGGGAGCGTATCAAGTGGAGAGCGGATTGCCTGTGACCCCGGGCACAGATATATCTCTGTAGCCGGGGCTGTGTAGGGTCCAAAGGGATGTCCGTGACAAATCCACTCCGTCCATATGTTTTTTAAGACCAAGTTATGACAGTATACTAACAATAATGCATATCCAAAACTCATGTGGGCCATACCACAAGAAACAGTGGGTATTGAAACTTTAGCGGTAAAACAGTTTGGCATCAGAATGATATTTCTTTTCTACAGTATATCTGAGTGTTAATAATTCTGTGAAAGGTTTGGATGGCATATAAACATCATGGTCAGCTCCAGGAAGGTTTCAATGGTGGACGTTGGCGTTCCCACTGTTTTGTTGGTGTGGCCCACCTGATTTTGAATATCCCTGAGTCTTAGAATAGTGATCTAATTTTGTCTTTAAAAATGGATGGACGTAGTGGATTTATCACGGACGTACCTGTGGACCCTACACAGCCCCTGCTACAGAGATATCTCTGTGCCTGGGGTCACAGGGAATCCGCTCTCGATCAAGTGCGGCCCGAACTCGACCAAGACCGTGCGATCCTTACCATGGAGTCCACCTCAATGTATTTATTGTAAATCCACACCGTCCATCCGTTTTTTCAGATCATCTTAGGCCATGAAACAAAAATTGAATTGACAAAATTCTCAGATGGACCTACTGTAGGAAACAGTGGTGTTTGAATGTTCCACCATTAAAAATTTCCTAGGGCACACCGTAATATTTTCCTAATGTTTATTTATATCAAATCTGTTGATAATGTCATAAAAAAACCCTAGATGATGGGAAAAGCCAATATATTTTTTATCCAAAACTTTTCTGGCCCTCAATAAGGTTTTAAATGTAAATATCCACTCTTTACCACGGTATGGCCCACCTGAGATTTGAATCTGCTTAAATTTTTTTCATTATCTAATATTATTTTTAAAAATGGATGGATGGTGTAGATATATAATAAATACATCAAGGTGGGATCCACGGTAAGAGCTGTACTGTCTTTTTTACAACCGAGGCCGTACCTAATCCGCTCCAGTCGGAAAGTATTTAATACGTGTTGAGAGTATGACCACCCGTACACGTGCATCAGTATGATCTATACATGGCTTACATTTATATCAATCCTAACCGTCCAAATAGTATTAAACCATATTTTGTCATGCTAATGTAAATTGTATATGGAATAGTTGATTGTAAATATCAGAAAAACGAACGGTCGGATTTAATCAGAATATTTTCTTTAAAAAATAACTTCGATCATGTCCTACCTATGATAAGTCCCACTATTTTGACGATTCGGATTGATTTCACACATGCAGTGACTATGTGCGTGCATGTGGTGGATGGTTGCGGTCTAATAGAGAGAGAGAGAGAGAGAGAGAGAGAGAGAGTCTGATTGACTTTCTCAATGAATTCGAGGATGCCTCCCGTCCGTTGATTCGCGGAAACTGATTGCGTACTGAGTAAACTCTGTGGCGCCCACCGTGATGTATATGTCTTATCCACGCCGTCCACTCGTTTTTCGAGATCATTTTAGGACACTTATTAAAAATTGATGTATATCCAAAGCTCAAGTGGAATACACTTCAGCGAAACAGTGTGAATTGAAGGCCTACCGTTGAAAATTTCTTAGGTTCCTTGGAAGTTTTAGATGAAGTTGATATTTGTGTTTTCCTATCATTCATGACCTGATGAACAAGTTAGATGACAAATATCACCGTGGGCCCTACGAAGTTTTCAACTGTGGAAGTATGCCCACTATTTCCTGTGGTGTGGTTCACTTGAGCTATGGATATGCTTCAGTTTTGGATTCATAGCATAAAATTATCTTAAAAAACGGATGGACGGAATGGGATTCATAGCATAAAATTATCTTAAAAAACGGATGGACGGAATGGATAATACATATACATCCAAAGTGGGCCCCACAGAGTTTACTGAGTACGCTAACTCAATAAGCAATCCGCTTCCGAAAAGTCTCTTCACAGATAAAGTCGCGAGTAGGATTCAGGGTCTACACTCACGACTACAGGTGCTAGTGTGAGACGCTTGTGTCATATCCACGCTGTCCATCATGTTTTTAATACCATGTATGAAATTTATTACGAATAATTGGGTTATCATATTTGCAAATTTTTTATTTTAACGTCGACTGTTCATTGAAACTCTTCTGGAAATTCAACTTTCTATATTCTGGACTGGAATGATTTTTCTTCCAAAGCACATATAAAGTATAAAAAATTATATTGACGGTCTGGATCTCTCGAACATGTGATTTCTTGCCATGTTTACTTGTGCGTGTATCATTGGTAAGATTACAAAGGGAATTTGGGGAGGCGAGATGGGTCATGGGTGCCCATCAGGGAGCTTTCATCGATTTTTTTGTTCTTATTTGCCCTTAAAACGGTGGAATAATTTCCAAAACACCCTTGCACCTTGGAATAGTGAAATACAAAAGCTATTCGCGAGAATAGATTGAGTTCAAGATATAAATCCTGAATGGCTGACGTGTTCGAGATCTGGTCCATGTAAATGGTGGGGATAGAAGACGCAGACTGATCCGTTGATCATGTGGTCCAAAAGTGTATGTTAAATAAAGGCCCCTGACGATTTTCACTTAAACTGTCCATTTTCTCTGAAATAGTTGGGGGCATCTGATAAATAGATTGGCGTGATTTTTAGATTGGCGTGATTTTTAATCCATGACTTGTGCAAAGTCGAGCCCACTCAATTATCGGCTGGGATCTCATGCACGTGTGGTGATTTATACATGTCGCACAATTCACTTCTTCAATATTTTCATGCGCGAGGGCCTGAAGCAATAGGGATTATGTCGTGTGGGAGTTCCCATTGGATGAGTATGAAATACGGACAATGCGGAAGCGGATAGCCTGGTGTACCCTTCATCAGCTAATTTGCTGGTGTGAGTACGTGTCGCCTGCAAACAACTTCGTCAGTCCTCGAGCTTCGTGTTCATCCAACGGTTCAAAGAAAATCAAGATCATCTGGGCCCCAATATGATGTATTTAGCATATCTACACCGTCCATCCAGTTTACGAGATCATTTTAGGGAATGATTCAAAAAATGAGATAAATCCAAATCTCAAGTGCACCACACCACAAAAGGCAGTGGGGACAATGATTTTCACCGTTAAAACATTCCTAGGGCCCAACATGATGTTTATTTTCCATCCAAACTGTTCATAAGGTCACATAGACCTGGATTAAAGGTAAAAACAAATATCAGATTGATCCAAAACTTCTGTGACCACCAAAAAGGTTTCAATGGTTGATGTACAATCTCCCACTGCATTCTGCAGTGTGGTCCACTTGATCATTATATCTGTCCTGTTTTTGTCTTAAATTATTATAACGATGTCGCAAAATGGACGAACGGTTTGGATATACGACGAGCTTCATAGTGGGGCCCACAGAAATTGGTGACGTAAATACACCAGCGAGCGAGCTGGTGTGCGGTGCACCAGCTAATCCGCTTCCGGACAATGCGACACCTTCGGCTTTAAGACGTCATGAAAAACTTTGATACTCTGGTAGAGTGTGATAGATGACACACGGGCACTTACGAACTGCATATGTGGTCGGATGGTCTTATTAAGGGCCTGTTTGGATGGGATTCAAATAGGAGAATGCAAGTAGCTTGCATCGACAAAACACATTCGCCTATTTTAGAAGCAGCTCATGCCTTTGATGTAATATTCTCTTCTAGAAGGGACTAAAATCATTTTTAAAAGTCAAACGAATGGAAAATGAGTTTGCCCCTTATGTAATATTTTAGATAGTAACTTTGGAGTGATGGGATTGTGTTAATATTTTAGATAGTAATTTTCAATAGTTTTTTTATTAGAAAATAAATAAGTGCAAAGAACTTACTTCCTTTAATATTAGTGTTAATTTAGCTCTTGCTTATGCCATATTTTTGTCTTTCTATGCCTTCTTTATCATATCTTCAATACCAATAGGCCCTAATGACGGGAGGTTTCAGAATTTATCTTTTAAACTTGAGTTCAAATATGCCATGTGTGTACTCTTTTAAGTTCTAAGTGTCTGGATTTCAAGCATCATTGCTAATGTATTGGATAACTTTCCTTAGAGGTGTGTTTGTTGTCATTTTTCTCAAGTAAATACATTGTAAATGGGTAATGATTATTTACAACGTATTTCCTTACACATTTTTCAAGAATGATAATTGACGATTTGTTTTTTTGCACTGAAATGAAAGAGAGTGTAATTTTTTATGAGGCCCATTATGATACATGTAGCTTATCCACTATGTGTATCCATTTTACGAGGTTATTTTAGGACATGCACCCAAAATTGAGGCGTGCAAATCCAAAGCTCAAGTGGACCACGCCACACAAAATCGTGGGTTGAACTCCTACCGATAAAAACCTTTTATGATCATGATTTCTTATAGTGTGGGCCACTTGAGCTTAAGATCTGCCTCAATTTTGCGCTTGTACCATAATTCCGATAAATGGATGGACATCATGGATATCTCACTAACATCATAATGGGGCCCACGAATGTACATGAATCTTTTTCAAAACATTTTTACAAGGAGGAAATACTAGCTCCTATCGAATAGGGCTAAATGGTAAGAATTACCTACTAACATACATTTACCCCCAGGGAAATGAAAACAAACACGCTCTTAATGTATGTATGTTAGTTCATACTTAGGGCCCACTAAAATTGTGAAAACTTAAAAAGTCATTTGAATTGGATGATCCAACCATTTGATCAATTGTGGTTGAATGGACATATAAAAATGTCCACATTTTGAATTCTGACAAGGAAAAAAATTTCACGCTCTCACTAAGTGGGATGCTTTAGAAAGAGAGTGATTCAACAAATACTAAAGTTTGAGACAAATCTAAAATTTAAAATTCACATTTAGGAAGTCTATTGTTAAAGTTAATTTTCCTACTTAGACAATTGATGGAGAAATATATCAATATGAGGAAAGATCTATACATGGTCTTTCTTGACTTAAAAAAAGCATGCAATAGACTAATCCTAATTTATATTGACGATAGTATTCTCATAGACAACGATTCGGCCCAACTCCAATCATTCATGAATCATCTATCCAGCTCCTTTGATACAAAAGACTTTCGTGCACTGAGTTTCTTTTATGAATTAAAGAATAGACAGCTTGCATCTCTCTCAAACAAAGTACATTTTGGACCTTTTATCCAAAGCTGCCATGGCTGGTTGTAAGCCCTGTTATGCACCTCTGGCTGTCGGAGCAAAGCTCACTACTCAATATGGTGAACTTCTGGATGATCTAATATACTATTGGAGCCTTCTTGGAAGCTTATAGTATCTCGCTCTTACTTGACCTGACATCACCTTCGCAATCAACCAAGTTTGCCAACATATGAATGCCCCTAGAGCCATTCATCACCAAGCCGTTAAGAGGATTCTTCGCATTTTGAAAGGCACCCTTACTCAAGGCTTGAACTTTCATGCGTCACTTGACTTCAAGTTGGTGTCCTTTTCTAATGCCGACCGAGCTGTAGATCTTGGTGATAATCGATATACCTCTAGATCATGTATTTTTCTTAGGTCTAATCTCATCTTCCAGTTTACTAAGAAACAGATTACGGTATCCTGATGAACCATTGAAGCTGAATACCGAGCATTAGCTAACATTGCTTCTGAACTTATTTGGCTATAATACTTATTTCATGATTTGGGTATTCATCTCCAAGAGCCACCATTGTTGTATTATGACAATATTAATGCTTGTGGCAAACCAAATCTTTCATGCTGGCACGAAGTATATTAAAAATGGACTATCACTTTGTACGGAAACGAGTTGCTCGTAACCAACTCCGTGTTCTCTATCACTTCAACACATGATTAGCTAGTCGACCTTTTCACTAAAGGGACTTCCTATGATGCAATTTCAATCATTATCAAACAAGCTCAATGCGGCTAATACCGTCTTACTTGAGGGGGAGAGATAACTGACACAATATTCATGCCTCTTTATTTGGAAAGCAATCAATGTATATATTGATTGTCCATCTCTCTAACTGCATTGTATTGACCATCCATCTCTGTAACAATGATTTCATTTGTATTAGTTATACCTCTGTATAATCTTCCATCTATTTATTGTAATCCACATGTTATGCATACATTATGTGAGGGAGAAACTCCATCACCAAGATTTCAAAAATTCATTATTCTGTAATCAAATCTATATTATTATATTACTATCAAATAAACTATCTACTTTATTTTATTATCTTCCCATACCATGTGGTACTTTATTTTATTATCTTCCTGTACCATTACCATGTGGAATTTGCTTTCAACATAAAATAACTCCCTTCCACTAGCAATTGCCTGCTACAAATAATCATTGACACTTGCCAACTCTATGATTTGGATAGTTGTACCATCATTCTTGATGACGCCCACTTTTGTGGGACGTATGTACCATAAAAGCATTAAGCCCAACCAAAATATTTACTTTGGATGACAGTAAATGGGAGTAATTGAAATGCATTTGAAAATTTCAATATATTCACATGAATATATGTCATATCCCAAATTGGCTTTAATATCCTAACTTAGTGTACATATGTGATATTTAATAGAATGATTGTAATAAGCCCATACAAATATATAGTACAACAAAAAATGAGGACATTTTAAGCCTTGGGTAGGCCACAAACATAAGGATCACAAACAAGCAACTTATGAATGTTTTTTAACCATCCATTTAGATGGCCATCCTTTAGATGGTTTGGATCGTTCTTTTGGTGTGATTTTAGTGATGTAGCCAATATTTGGATTGTCAGGGAGCATCATTAGTGTGACATGTGTATGACAGGACATGTGCATAGTGGCACCTTTGTTTACATGTGCGACTCTCCAAGGGAGCTCAAAAAGTCATTTCACCCTCACTTACTTCCAAATCCTCTCTTGCAGAGAGTATTTCATTTACACGCACATTTACTCTCATTTCATTTCATTTACCTCCATTTACTTCCATCCAAACACACCTCAAATATCAGTTTACCTCCATTTACTTCAATTCCACCCATTTACCTCCATTCACTCCTATTCCAAACCGCTCCTTAGGAAATGATTCCAAAATGAAGCAATTCGGAAGCTTAAATGGACCACACCATGAGAAACAGTGGGAATAATGAAACCCACCATTGAAACCTTCCTCAGGCCCACCAGTAATGTTTAGTTGCCAACAACCTATTGATAAGGCCACATGGACCCAGATGAAGGGAAGACATAAATTTAAGCTTGATCCAAAACTTTTGTGACCAATAAAAAGTTTTTAATGGTGGGCATTCACTCACCAACGTTTCTTGCAGTGTGTTCTACTTGATCTTTTGATGATCTGCTTCATTTTTGGATACATGCCCTAAAATGAGCTGAAAAAAGGATGGACAGCATAGATATAACACATACATCATGGTGGGCCCCACAACTGATCCACCTAATAGGTGTTCCACCACATAAATTTGGAGATGAGTGCTTGTGCATTGTTGTCTATAGTTGTGGCCCACTTGTTGATTGGATCTCCTGATTCAACCTTGATGACTGGGTTGGATGGCATATATAAACACGCAGAGCTAATGAGGGATGCTTTAGGAATCTTCAAGATTGAAAGATTTTAACCTTTCGATCATTGCCCACAAAAAGAATGTTATAAAGATGGTTCATATTCCAAGTACAATCTTCAAAGGTTGAAGTACTACAATGTAGGATATTTTTTTGGGCTTCTTCCATCCTCGGTGAGGCTTGGGGAATAGATTGCTTGGATCATTGAAATATGATCTCACATGTGCTCATTACACATGCAACAAAAAAAGCATTGATGATAAGCAAAATTGTTGGTTATGGACCCTATGTGGTGGGCCCATTAGAGTGCCCACACGTATGACGAGTTTAAAATTAGTTTATAAGTTTTAAGTTTCTTCACTACAAATATACGACACCTAAGAAACTAACTAGCACAGATTCTTGTCTTATTATTGGCAAGATTGCTAGAGGATCTCGTTAGTGAAACTATATTTAGAACAATAAGTTATAAAAAATCATCTCTCTCTCTCTCTCTGGGTTTTCCTCTTATAGAGGATATGGTGACCTTCGCACCTCTATTAACAAAGGTAGGCCGAACTTCGTTTATTGTTCTGTGGACTTCCATCATGGCTAGAGTTGTTAGAGGAGTGGATTCTTTCACCATTCTCTTGTAGAATACATACATTAGAAGTTGTTCAGGTCATCACTGGCAAATGGTAATGTAATACGTCACCCAGTTCAAATTCACTTCCGCTACATTGGTGTTCACGTGGTCAAGCACTAGATGCATCACTATCGACAAAAGTAAATATTTTTCCTGATTTGCACACTATGCTGCGAGTGGTTTTATTGGATTATCGAACAATTCAACCTTTGTAACCTACCATACAAAGACCAACCAGTTAGATGAATGGTGAAATATGACATACATACTCTACAATATTTAGTGCGCTTGGTCAGGTTAGGCCATCAGCTCCCAAACAAGGCAAATTTAAAGTTTGAGTGGGCCACAACACAAAAAACATAAAGATGGATCGCCCATTATTAAAATCACATGTGCTCTTGATCACCTATTATTGAAATCACATCCGGAGTAGTAGCACTAATAGTAATAGCAATGGTAAAAATAAAATAATAATTATAAAGAACTCTCCCCGTGTAAAAAAAGAGAAGAAATCTTTTCAGTTTTATGCATGTGAAAGACGAACCATTAACCCTTATTTATCCATGGTCTCACCACCCATTAAGCCAAGATGGGCTAAATGAAAATCTCAGATCAAGTATTGGATGATCCACAAGTCTTAATTATTTAATTATACAACTGATTTTCACAATATTACTTGATTAAATGAAGAAAAAAATTGATTAAAAGAAAAAAAAATTTGCTTTCATTGAGATTTGAACTCAAGACCTCCCGCTTACTAAACGGGTGCTCTAACCAACTGAGCTATGAAAGCAAGTGTGATTTTTCTTAAAAGTTATTCATTTTCTTTCTTTAATCAGGCTAATGTTTTTGTGTTTAGAATATAAACATCACAATGGAACTAGGAAGCTCTCAATGGTAGGCATTTCCATCTACACTTTTTCCTGTACCCACTTGAGTTTTCAATCTGCCTTATTTTTGGCTCGTATTTTGGAAAAATGGATGGACCTAGGAGGATTTCTCACAAACATGCGGTGGGCCCCACCTAGGTTTTGACTGCAGGAACTTTAGCATGCAATCCACGTCACATTCTGTGGGACGCGGATTAGCTACTGAAATTGACAATAGCGAGTACTCGCTACTGAAGTGACTGTCACCACATTCTGTAGGCCCACCATGATGTATGTGTTGTATCCACACCATCCATCTATTTGGAGAGATCATTTTAGGGCATGAGCCAAAGAATGAGGCTGATCCAAAGTTCAAATGGAGCTCACCACAGAAAACATGGGGACAGTGACGCCTACAGTTGAGATATTCTTAAAGCCCACCATGATGTTTATTTGAGATCCATGTCTGTTTATAAGTTAACAAAGACATGAAATAAGGGAAACACTAATATAAGCTTGACTGAATCCAGACATGTACACATTTCTTAGTGTGCAGGCATCTACAATTATTTGACACATTTGATTGGGACATCTTATCTTGTTAAACATTCGCTATTTGATTCGTAATAAACTTCTTCCACTTTCTACTTCAAATAAACTTATGAAACATTGCTCTAGTTGTTCAGTTGGAAAAAGCTCACGATTATAGTTTCATGATTCTACTTGTATAAGATTGGATTTTTTCATGTAAGATATTGTGACTTATGGGAATAAGATGGCAGATGCTTGGGTATATGTTCTAAAATCCATCTCTCTCTCTCTCTCTCTCTCTCTCTCTCTCTCTCTCTCTCTCCGAGTTTTCCTCTTGTATAGGAAATGGTGACCTTTCCTCTTGTATAGGATATGATGACCTTCACACCTCTATTAACGAAGGTAGGCCGAACTTTGATCGTTTGATGTTCCATGGACTTCCATCACGGCCAGAGTTGCTAGAGGAGTGGATTCTTTCACTGTTCTCTTGTAGGAACACATACATTAGAAGTTGTTCAGGTCATCACTGCAAAGGGTAACATGATACATCACCCAGTTCAAGTTCACTTCTGTTACGTTGATGTTCATGTGATCAAACACTGGATGTGTCACTATCGACAAAGCCAATATTTTTCCTGGTTTGCACACTATGCAGCAAGTGATTTTATTGGATTATTGAACAATCCAAAACAATTCAGCCTTCGTAACCCACCATACCAAGGCCAACCAATCACATCAATGGTGAATTATGAAGTACATACTCTACAATATTTAGTGCACTTGCTAAGGTTAGGCTAGTAGCTCCAAAACAAGGCAAATCTAAAGTTCGAGTGGACCACAACACAAAAAATGTAAAAATGGATCACCCATTATTGAAATCACCTGCTCTTCCAGAGTAGTAGCACTTGGCCCGTTTGGGAGCTTTGATTTAGGAATGCATTGGAATCCAAATCACAATTACATTGGAATCAAGGTGATTCCAAATTCTCATTTTTGTTTGGCTGAAATCCTCTGGAATCCAAATCTCTTATTTGGGAGCTTGTATTCGGAGGGCATTGGAATTTTTCGGTATATTCACATGACTTAGATTTGGTTAACTAAATTAGCTTTCATACTCTAAATTAGTATATATATGGAGTATTTGATAGAATGACTGTAATAAGCCCATTAAAATATATACTTTGGCAAAAAAAGAAGAAGTTTTGAGCATTGGGTGGGCCACAAATACAAGGATCACAAATAGGCAACTCACCAGCGGTTTTTAACCGTCCATTTAAATCTCCAATATTTGCATGGTTTAGATCATTCTATTGGTATGATTTTAGTATTGCAGCTGATAATTGAATTATTTTGGGGTATCATAAACATGCCATATGTCTAATGGATTAGTAGCTTAGAGACATCTTTGTTACATGTGTGACTCTCCTCCCCTTGAAAGGGAGACAAAAAAGGCCCTTCCTCTCAATTCCATTCGAATCTCAGCATATTGCTGGGATTTAAAAACACACTAAAAAGGAAGATTTTAAGTACCTTTGATTCCAACTGCCTCCAAATCCAAAGCTGCCAAACGTAAAAAGTAGCTATATAGATTTGAAATACTCTCATTTACCACTAAATCCAAGGTGCCAAACAGGACGTAATAGCAATAGCAATGGTAATAATAAAATCATAATAATAATAAACTTTCTACAATTTTATACATGTGAAAGAGGAACCATTAACCCTTATTTATCCATGGGTGGATGGTCCACAAGTCATAATTATACAACTAATTTGCACAATATTACTTGATTAAATGAAGAAAATAAAATAAAACAATTTGCTTTCATTGAGATTTGAACTCAAGACCTCCCGCTTACTAAACGGGTGCTCTAACCAACTGAGCTATGAAAGCAAGTGTGATTATTTTTGAAAGTTATTCATCTTCTTTCTGCAATCATGCTAATGTTTTTGTGTTTAGCATGTAAACATCATAATGGAACTGGGAAGCTCTCAATGGTAGGCATTTCCATCCACACTTTTTCCTGTTCTGTACCCACTTGAGTTTTCCATCTGCCTTATTTTTGGTTCGTATTCTGAAAAAATGGATGTACCGGGTGGATTTCTCACAAACATCGTGGTGGGCCCACTTAGGTTTTGACGGCAGTCACTTTAGCATGCAATCCACGTCACATTATTTATGGGACCACACGGTGGAACGGACGGAACGGATTTTCATCCGATTAAAATAACGTTTTAGATTCAAAACGGTATTAGCATCCCATCAAGATAATAAAATATAAGTGTCCATACCGATGCTGACGTGGCCAGAAGACTATTTTGATTGAAAAATGATCAAATGCCATAGGTTGCACGCTAACCAAAACTGCTAAATCTAGACCGTTTTCTTGGTACTTGAATTAGGAAATGATAATGCAGGAGTTACCGGATCAGAGTCTGTCGTGGCCCACTGGGGCCCACATGGCCTAATGAATTGAACGGTCCATATTCTTGTTGCTACTATGAACAGGCTATTATCCCATGGTTGCGCTTCACTGATGATCCTAGCCATTGAAAGTTTTATTTTCATTGTTCTTCTGAATTCATTTACAGATCTGATGGTGATGATGACCCGTCCAGCTCAAGCTTCTTGTGGTGATCTATACAACATAAAGTATACAATATGGATGGTTCAGATCATCGAAACACTGAGCATGTGGGCCTCAGTGGCCAGCGATGTATGCTGGATTATAAGATGCTAAACGAACTAAACTAAATGGTTCGTAACGTCCGACCGTTTGTGGGAACCATTTTCTTATGCTTTGGAATTTCTATTCTTACTTTTCTCTTAAAAAAATTGTAGGATAAGCCTTACCTATTAATAAATGTGTGGGGCCCACTGTGACGCCTTCATCGGAAGTAGATTGACTGGAGCACCCATCGCCAAGGATATGTTGGAGAGTCTTCAAACTATGTGTGTGGACTGGGTGCTCAGACCGGTTGGGCGACTGGTTTGACGGAGCTAGCCCAGATGTAATGAAGACTGGACAGGTTTCTGCTTGTGCTCATACCAGTCGGCCGATCGGTCGTCAGTGGGATCCGACCAGTCGAGCGACCGGTCGACTGTGAGGCAGCATCGGGTCTGTGTGAAGTTTTTCTCGCTAAACAGTTTGTTGCAATGTGCGATCGGTCGAGCGACCTGTCGGCTATGCACGCGGATTTCTTGCGCAGTCCGCAGTACCGCGCAAGGTGTTTCTATTTTCGGATTTTTTCTTATTTAAGGTGTTATAATCCGACTTAGAGAAGTATCCTAAGGTGTCCAAGGTTTCCTATTCGTACTAGGAAGAGGGGAGAGAGTTGTGAGAGAGAGAGAGAGCTTGGGTTTCCTTTGTTTTCCTTGCTTGTGGGCTGTCATCTTTGTAATCTTCTGTTTAATTCATAGTGGATCGCTTTGTGCTGTGGTTTTTTACCCGTTGAGGGGATTTTCCACGTAAAATTCGAGGTCTCTTGTGGTGAATGCTTGTGTGTGATTGATTGCATCTTTTTTACTTGTTTTATATTGCATTACTTCACGCGTTAGGCGTTCCGTTTCGCTGCCGGCTTTCCCAACAAGTGGTATCAGAGATAAAGTTGGGGTGGAGTAGATTCGAATCTCAGACGAGAAGATGGGATCGAGCGCAAGGTTCGAGATAGAGAAGTTCTCCGGGAAAAATAACTTTGAGCTATGGAATGTGAAGATTGAATCCTTCCTGGTTCAGCAAGGGCTTGATGGAGCTCTTGGAAAGCGACCCGAGGCTATGAAAGACGATGAGTGGACGAGGCTCAACAAGAAGGCTAGAACCTCAATCCTGTTAAACTTTACGGATGATGTTCTCTATCATGTCATGAAGGAGAAGACTACGACTGAAACAATGGCGAAGCTAGAGAAGGTTTATGCCAAGAAGTCTTTAGAGAATCGCATGTACGTGTTGATGCAGTTGTTCACCTTGAGAATGGCTGAGGGAACGGAGGTGGAGGACCACCTGAGCGTGTTCAATAGGCTGGTTTGCAAGTTGGTGGAGATCGATGAACCGACGAAGGATGAGTATCAAGCATGCATCCTGTTGAATTCTCTTCTATGTTCATATGAGTCATTCAAGGACTCTGTGTGCGTAGGGAGGGAAACCATAAGCGTCGAGACCGTTATCTCAGCCCTCCAATCGAAGGCAATGAGAAAGAAAAGCCGTGACGTGGCTTCCCGTTATTCCTTAGAGGCATTGGTTATGAGGGGAAGAAGTTCTGAGCATGGAGGATATTCGAAATCGGGATCTAGGGCCAAGGGCAAAGGGAAGGCTAAGGTGAAGTGCTGGAATTGTGGCCAGGAGGGCCACATGAGAGGGGATTATCAGAATCTCAGGATGAAGCAAGAGAGATATGAAAATTCTTCTAGAGAGGGAGCCAATACCGTAGAGGACGGTGGCGATCTGTGTGAAGTTTTGACTGTATATGGCAAGGGATCTCACGGTAGTGAGTGGATCCTTGATTCAGGGGCTTCATGTCACGTTTGTCCTTATCGGAGTTCATTCACGACATACATGGAGTATGGTAGAGAATCGGTGTTTGTGGGCGATGAAGTCGCTCATAAGGTTGTAGGTATTGGTACTGTGCGCATCAGGATGTTCGATAGAGTTGAACGAGTCCTGGAAGATGTGAAGCACGTTCCCAAGATGAAGATGAATGTGATTTCTCTTAGTGCACTCGAGGCGAAAGGGTGCGTGTTTATCGGCCACGATCGTTGTTGTGAAGTGATGAAGGGGGCACTCGTGTGTATGAAGGCACGGAGGTGTGACCATCTTTACATGTTGATCGGGAGCACAATTCTCAGTGGAGCTGCGGGAGAGGCAGCAAGATCCAAGGTGTTTCTATTTTCGAATTTTTTCTTATTTAAGGTGTTATAATCCGACTTAGAGAAGTATCATAAGGTGTCCAAGGTTTCCTATTCGTACTAGGAAGAGGGGAGAGAGTTGCTTGTATGTGGCAAGTGCCTAAGGGCCACATGAGAAGAGTGGTAAAGGGCGTGAATTTGCAAGGATAGGGTCGATGGTGGCACGAGAAGCGGTGGAGCTATGATTGAAGATGAGATGACGTTGCAAGGATGTGTTGATTCGACGTTTGAAGCCTCGGTGGAGTTTGTTGGAGAGTCTTCAAACTATGTGCGTGGACAGGGTGCTCAGACCGGTTGGGCGACCGGTCTGACGGAGCTAGCCCAGATGCAGTGAAGACTGGACAAGTTTCTGCTTGTGCCCGGACCGGTCGTCAGTGGGCTCCGACCGGTTGGGCGACCGGTCGGCTGTGAGGCAGCATCGGGTCTGTGTGAAGTTTTTCTCCCTGGACAATTTGTTGCAATGTGCGACCAGTCGAGCGATCGGTCGGCTGTGCGCGCGGATTTCTTGCGCAGTCTGTAGTACTGCGCAAGATGTTTCTATTTTCGGATTTTTTCTTATTTAAGGTGTTATAATCCGACTTAGAGAAGTATCATAAAATGTCCAAGGTTTCCTATTCGTACTAGGAAGAGGGGAGAGAGTTGTGAGAGAGAGAGAGCTTGGGTTTTCTCTGTTTTCCTTGCTTGTGGGCTGTCATCTTTGTAATCTTCTGTTTAATTCATAGTGAATCGCTTTGTGCTGTGGTTTTTTACCCGTTGAGGGGTTTTTCCATGTAAAATTCGGAGTCTCTTGTGGTGAATGCTTGTGTGTAATTGATTGCATCTTGTTTACTTGTTTGATATTGCATTACTTCACGTGTTCGACGTTCCGCCCGGCTTTCCCAACAGGATATACCTAGTGCCATAACCTGGCCCAAGCTCTATGGGGCCCACCCTGATGTATGCATTTTATCTACGCCCTTCATCTGCTTTGCCAGCTCAATTTAAGGCCTGAGCCTAAAAATGACGCAAATCAAGAGATCAAGTGGACCACATTATAGGAAACTGTAGGGATTGAAGACCCACCATTGAAAATTTCCTAGAGGCCATTGAAGTTTTTAATCAAGCTGATTTTTGTTTTCCTTTCGTCCAAGTTAGTGTGACCTTATGAACTGGTTCGATTGCAAACAAATTAACATCAGTGTCCCACTGTTTCCAATGGTGTGGTTTACTTGAGCTTTGGATATTCCTCATTTTTGGGCACATGCCCTAAAATGAGTTGTCAAAATGGATGAATGGTGATGCATATGTGGATAAAACACATGCATCACTGTGGACCCAAAAGAGCTTAGGCTTACGTCATGCCTTCGACAAGCAGCATAAGAAGTCGCACAGAGTCAGCACTCCCAGGAAGCTTTCTTGACAAATAGAGTAGAAATCCTAAAGTATCTAATTTGCAAGAAAAACAAGAGAGAGAGTGAGCAATGCCCATCGTCTATTCTCCACAAAAGGTATGGCTAGTTTTAAGTTCATATTAATTCATGCAGGCCCAAAAGTAGATTTGATTTGATTTTTATTTCACTTTCACCATACACAGGCACTTTTACATGTGAATTCATATCTACTTAAGATTATGTTAGAGTTCCCATGTATGCCAAATCTACTTATGCTTGTACCTTCCAACAAAATGGACAGGCATCCCATTTGCTTTTAGAGCTTGCTTGGAAGCTTGAAGAGTATTTGGGTGGAAAATACATGCTAAGAAAAGACATTTTTGCCTAATCATAAGTTCACATTTTGGCGAAAGATACAACTATCTTGTGAGAAAGAATTGCTGTGGAAAAAAGGGAGGAACCTTTCTAAAGAAAATTCTTTATGTCTAGTTTGGGAGAATGGGTTTCCAACAAGAACCCTTTCTCCTAGAAGTCAATGTTCCCAAATACAGGCTACTTGCAGAATCTCTTTCGGCACTTGCCCTTTTCCATGCAGCCAAACGGCCACTTGTTACTATTATTGTTGTTGTTGTTATTTTTGTTCTTGTTATTTGTTTTTGTTCTTGTTGCCGTTGTTGTTGCTCCTGCTGCTGTTGTTATTAGTACATAATTTTTTCTATCCACTTTCCTGCAAAACTATAAGTGTTGATGTGCCTGCATTAGGAAAAAAAAGAAAAGGGAAAAAAAAGGGAGAGTCAATAATCGCAGTCTATTTGGCTTATAGTGCTGTGAACATGCTTAAATAGCCCAAACCTGCCTTATTCAGCAACAATATGTACTACCAGCGTGCTACAAGCCACTTTTTTCATTCTTTCTAATTTAGGTATTCACAACAATTTAAAATTTTAAAGTCACACCACATACTCTAAATTTAATTATTTAAATATCAACACGAGTGAAGTTAAGACTCCAACAACTCTTTGAGTTTCCGGGTCGACCCGACCCAGCTATACATCAAGTTGAGTCAAGTTTTGGAGTGTTTTTAATCTATGGTGCTCACAGTGAAGAATGTGAAAATAAGCTATGATTTCCATTTCAATCCAATGTCACCAAAAATCACCACAAGAGCATTGCCCATCTTTGAAATGGTGAAACCTATTAGAATCTCTCACAACAATTTCCCTCTCCACAATATCACAAACCATCTTCAAAACCACATGACAGTCCCCACATACTCTGAGGTTCTTCACCACCCGAATCGGGGTCCCTGGCATGGCCTTAAGCAGCCCAAGTGCAACAGCCAACCTCTCACTATGCAAAAACAACTGCTCTTCTTTCTCTTGCTGTTCCAAATCATGCAACACAAAGCTGGTATCAGGCACATACCCCCTCTTCTTCATCTCCATATTCAGTTCCCCCAACAACCTGAGAATCTTGTCCCTCATTGGATGTGATACGTCACCAGCGCAAAACATATGACTTTCCTTCCCCAACTCAACCCAACTGTATCCTGGCTCTTTTCTAACTGCCTTAACTGCCATTTGTTTCCTCACCTGAGATACATGATCCCACATGCCTGCACTCGCATATGTATTCGATAGTAGTATATAAATCGACGGGTCCTGCAGTTTTAAGGTCAAAAGATGGTTTGCGAATTCAATTCCCATTTGGGTATTTCCATGGCGCTTACAAGCACTTAGTAGTGCGCCCCACGTGGCTTCATCAGGCTCAAATGGCATTGTCCTGATGAGATGCTCTGCCTCAACGAGCTGGCCTGATCTACTGAAAAGATCCAACAAGCATGTGTAATGTTGTAAAGAAGGTGTGATACCGTAGTCTTTGATCATTGAATTAAAAATGTACCGGCCTTTGTCTACTAAACCTGCATGGCTACAAGCATATATTAGGCCGACGAATGTCACCTCATTTGGTTTTTGTCCTGCGAGAACCATGTCATTGAACAACGTCAGTGCGTCTTCGGCTTGACCATGCTGAGCCATCCCAACTATCATCGTCGTCCACGAAACAACATCTCTTTGGGGAATTTTGCTGAAGATTTGTTTTCCTGCTAAGATGTCACTACATTTGGCATACATGTCAACAAGAGCATTACTAACAACCATACTTGATTCGTATCCAAGAACTATGACAAGACAATGAAGCTGCCTTCCCATTTCCAATGCTGCCAAGTTAGACGAAGCTCCAATGACAGTAGAAAGAATGAAGGGGTCATCAATTTGGATTCTTTCACTCCGCATTTCTGCAAACAGCTTCAATGCACCAAAGCTCTCACCACTTAGCACAAACCCAGAAATCAATGCTGTCCAAGAAAACAGATCCTTCACCGGCATCCTCTGGAAAAGCTCGATAGCATTTGAACTACACCCGTTTCGGGCATAGCCAGAAACCATCGCTGTCCAACAAACAGAATTCTTCTCAGAAATCGAGTCAAATACCTGACGGGCATCGTCAGGTAAACCACATTTAGCATACATATCAACAAGAGCGGATTTCACGACTGCATCGTCAAAGAATGGAGACAAGAGGAAGCGGGCATGGGCTTGCTTTCCCTGCTTGGAGGCAGGAATGTTAGCACAGGCCTTCACAAGGGTTGCGAAAATGTAATTATCCGGTTGGATTTTGTCGACGGTGAGCATGGTGGGAAAGATGGCTAACGTTTGCTCTGGACGGTTGGATTGGGTATGGGCAGTGAGGATGGATGCCCAGGAGACTGCATCTCGATGCGGCATTTCGTCGAACAAGCGGAGGGCGTCGAGGAGGATGCCACATTGGCCGTACATGTGGATGAGGTTGTTGGGGAAGGGGCCGCATCGTTGCAGGCCGGATTTGATGATGTGGGCGTGGAGTTGCTTGCCGTTGGATGGGATCTGGTGTCTGGCAGAGGATCGAAGAAGGGCTAGGATTTGGCGGGGGTGGGGCATGCCTTGGCCAAACAAGCCATCAATCCCCGCTTTTATTTGAATTCGGTTCGAACCGTTAGGGGTTTTATGTGGTGCTGAGTTATTTGATACTCTGGCAGCGTATGAACCTTGATACGCAGGCACCCAGCAATTATATACGTGGAATAAATTAACTCAAATTGAACCGTCTAACTTATGGAATTCCCTGCCTCTATCTGACAGTCCCAAAATAAGATCGCTTGAACAATCCTAACCTTTGATCCGTTGATTTTTAACCGTCCAATCAATGCCCACTAATCTGATAGTCAGATAATCAAGTTATATTAATTTTTGGTTCATGATAGATCTAAGATGACAGATAATTTTCACAGTTAACATGCAATTTTAAGTGGCTGTGTATCACCAATTACACCGTGCCAGAGTATCAAAGTTTTCTTCTGGGAGCAACCTTTAAGGTGCTCGTTTGCCTCCATTTAATGAAGGGGCATCTCATCCTCCGTCCATGTAGATACATCCATGCTGAATGACCAATCTGGACCGTCCAAATCGTCAACCATGATCAGATCATTGAGCCATTCATGTTAGGGGACACTGGATGAATCATTCTAATCCAACGCCTGTGATTCCCCTATAACCATTTCCTCACCGAGTGGCAGTCAGCTTTCACAACTGGCCCGTCCCACAGAGGTCCACCAACGATCAAAAACGTTCATTTTCTAGTGGCCCACTGTGGATATCCAAAACTGAGAGAAGTTTGGTTTTTCACTCAATGAACCGAACTATATTCATTTAGACGGTTGAGATTATCCGGATGATTGCAGATAATGATTTTTTCACATAGAAATTAATATCTTCTGTGGGAAACAGAGGCATCAACGTCTGGGTGGTGTAGTTGGTTATCACGCTAGTCTCACACACTAGAGGTCCCCGGTTCGAACCCGGGCTCAGACATTTATTTATATATTTTTATTTATTTATTTTATAATCTTATTTTGTCCTTTAATCAGAGGCCAGAATTCTCTTATCGGCCTGCTTTTTTAAATAGATAGTCAATCAAAGGTCAGGATTCTCTACGTTGGGCCCCACCAGTTGGCTGTTTTGGACCAGTTATTTCTACGGCTTAAAATTAAGGCCAGGACCAGCTACCAAACCATGACAACCATGGCCCAGTTCCAAGTTCAAGTAAAACCGTCCGAACAGCAATACTCACTGCAGTCATGACATCATCTCAAAATCAGATTGATCAGACAATCCTGACCATTCATCAATGGACGGATTATGATCAGAAATCAAAACCATAAACGGAAAATTAATATTAGAAACATTTGGACGAGACTTGCTTAACTCGGCATTTAACAATACAAATAAAGTGCACGTGCCATGCACGTGGGAGAGTATTCTGTATATTGAAATCTACTCCGTTAGTTCAACCAATCCAATGGGACCAATGCAATGTCTGAAACGGGAGCAGATTAGGCGAGACCCCGGATCCACCAAGGTAGGTGGGACCCCTGACTGTGGGGCCCACTGTGATGTACGTAACTTAAATCCACACTGTCCAACTATTTTGAAAGCTCATTTTAGGGCAAGACTCTAAAAATGAAGCGGACTCAAATTTTATGTGGACCACACCACAGGAAATGGTCGTGATTGAATCCTCACCATTAAAAACTTCAGGGAGTCCACCAGAATGTTTATTTTCCATCCAACCTGTTGATAAGTTCAAAAACACCTAGAAGAAGAGACAACACACATATCATCTTGATCCAATGCTTTTGTGGCCCACAAGAAGTTTTTAATGGTCAATCCCCACTGTTTCCTGTACCGTTGTTCATCTGGGTTTTGGAACTGCTTCATTTTTTGGATCATGCCCTAAAATGAGCTTTCAATACGGATGAACGTCGTGGATTTAGTCTCGTACATCACAGTGGGCCCCACAGTCAGGGGTCCCACCCACCTCGGTGGATCCCGGGTCTCAGCTAATCCGCTCCCGTCTAAAACCTCTTAAGTGCATTCGGTGTGGCCCACCTGAGTTTTTTATCATGTTGATTTTTTTAGTTCTGCTTCGTCTTTGTGACCTACACCTGATGAACGGGTTTGATGAAAGAAATGCAGCAAAGTGGGCCCACCCTCAAACCTATGGTTGGAATTTTTTCACTGTTGGTGGGAATGATTTGAACATAGCCCTCTGAGAATATCTTTTATGCCCCTCTATCTTTCTTGGCTTCCCGAATTACTTGCCTGGCTCAGATGGTATTAGATTTGGGTCTAAGAATATTTTGGTCATTTTACGCACAAAGTAATTGGAACGTTGATATATGTCAGCATATTTGACTGGAGTCTATTACAGGCAGCGGCTCTATGGGCCCACCGTGTTGTCTGTATGAAATCCACTCTTTCCATCGGATAAAGCCTCTTATCCTCACTTTCCATCTCAAAAATTAATCCAATCCAATATTCAGGTGGGCCACACCAAGGAAAAAAAATGTAAAATAGAATTTAAAAATAAAAATTAATATTGAATTTACATGACAGTGCGATTTTTCTAAAAGGGTTTTCAAAAAGCTATTTCATTAATCCATCTAATTATTATTCTAAATTGTTTGGCTAATTGGGTGGACCCCACTAGAATGTTTATATAAAATCTACCCTAACGTACCAAGTGGGTCACATCATATTAGGCCAAGGGGCTGAAAAATAACCCAGATCTGTGCTTTAGGTGGAAGACATGATTGGGACCAATGTAAAGGGCATCGATGGCCTTCTAAACTGTTTTCCTTAGTATGGCTCACTTTAATCACAATAGGCTTCACTTTTAGGCCTCCAACCTAAATTTTGGTATGGCATCTACTGGTTGGAGTGGATTTCATATAGTCATGATAGTGGGCCTAGTAAAAATTAAATTGGACATCTCTCTCCCAACTATTTACTTTGATGTTGTCCACCTGAATCACAAATTAGCCTTAAATTCTTGGTTTTAGGAGAGGTTGTGATGAGAAAAGACTTGCGGCTGCAGGAGGACGTTGGAGTTGACTTTAGCTCCCATTAAGGGGAGTTAACCGGAAGAGTCGGGATCCTCTGTTGAAATCGAGCAGAGAAACCCTGCTCGTTACTTCTCTGATTGGTCCAGCTCAGCATGACTGTGTCAGAGCTGCTCTGACACAGTCATGATGAGTTGGACCAATCAGAGCAGGGAAGCAGAGGTTCTCTACTCGGTTTCAACAGAGGATCCGGATTCTAACTGAGTTTGGATCCTTTGTTGAAACCGAGCAGAGAAACCCTGCTCGTCACTTCTCTGATTAGTCCAGCTCAGCCTGACTGTGTCAGAGCTGCTCTGACACAGTCATGATGAGTTGGACCAATCAGAGCAGCGGAAGCAGAGGTTCTCTGCTCGGTTTCAATAGAGGATCCGGATTCTAACTGGAATTGGCGTGGCTGCACCAGCATCCTTTAGGCTAGGGGCGTGGCCCCCACATTAAAGAAAACATTTCATCAATTCCTCCAATCTTTTCGGGTGAAGGGCCACGTCCACCATGGGAGAGTGAGTTGAGGACTCGTTCACTGGGTGTCTTGGTGAATTGGGAGCAAATGTGGGTGCGGTTATGTCTTCCTAGGTTGCCATAATTGTTCGAAACTGGGTGAAGATGAGACTGCAATGAGTGGGGAGTGAGCCCTGGGGGGTGTCAGACACGAAGGTGGTTTTTGGGCCAATGATGGTGATGAGTGCTTTTGCTTTTTCTTGGCTTGTTCCTTTTGCTCTTTTTTTTTTTTTTTTTCTCGCCTTTTACTATGTGTTTTTTTTTATTAATGTATTGGGAGCACGCAAGTGTAATATGCAGCTAGGGCTTCTCAACTTCAATCAGGTTCCCTATAAGGTTATACCTTTCATACCAGGTAGACCAATTGTCGGGCACGTGCTTGAATGGTGCCTTTTTGGGGGGCCTTCTCAACGACAAGATTGGAGAGGAATCCTGTACGGGCCTAGGCAAATTTCTATGTAGTAAGGTGGTGCTTAGTTAATGAATGCTAGTGGTGCAGTCGCTCCTTGTGAAACATAAAAGAAGAAAGTACAAACGGTAAAGTGCAGGAAGGTAAATAATCGGAATGCAAATTGCTAATGTAAAGTGTAGAAAAAAGCAAATGGACTAAAACTAACACCCGGGTCCATGGTTCAAGTGGTAGATTGAGTGAAGCTAGCCTCGTTCCAACACTGAGGTCATGGTATCGATTCCCATAGTGGGGGTGGCCAACATTGCATGTGACTAACAGGGGAGCGGGGGTACCAACAGTTAAAAAAGGACTAAAACTAGAAATCTCCAAAAAAATTCTAAAAATCTCATATTTCGAGTTGGGCCTGGCTAGTGGCTAGTACCTCTTAAGTGGAGTCGCTAAATCTATGAACGCTGTGCGAGTAGTGCACTAACTCCTTGCTTTATTATTATTATTATTATTTTTTTAAACGATGGATGGCAGAGGGTGTGGTATTGACTTGAAAATTAAATGTTTGACTTGGAGTCTTTACTAGTTAATGAAGCTTCAAATCTATAGCCAAATAGACACTGCTGAATCGCTTCTAAGTTGGGGAATCGCATGACTTCCTAACTTGAGTGACTCCTATGGTTGGTTTGCAATAAGAGCTTCTAAGGACCTAGATGACGAAGAAAGCAGGGGTTAGGCACTCCTCTCCACCCACACAATCACGCAGTCTCTGTTGGAATTTTTTTTAGATGTAGAATATACTGTACTTGAGGTTGAGATTGCAGAGACGATGCATTCAACGTCAGCCTATCCTTCAAGGTAAGAAGAGAAAGAAACAAACTAAAAGACCGTGACTAGGATTGTAGAGACAAGGCACTCAACATTGATTTGGCCACAATATGAAAATAAAAAAATAAAGAAATATGCAGAAAAGTAAAATGCAGCTTGATTGGTTGAGATGTGGAGAAGTGGGGAAATTAGACACTCTTCGATAGTAAAGCTGGTCGGATATCCCCGACCCTACTTGCAAGATTAGGGCGAATTTCATCTCTCTTCTATTTTATCTTTTCCTTCTCTTTTTCTCCAAAATTCCCTAAAAAATCACTCAAGACAACATCTCCTCCCTCTCTTCAGCCCCTCTTTTGCAACTGGGGTTGATATAGTTATATAGGAAGGCCAGTGGTAATCAAATTCCCACTATCTGCCTACATGGCTCATCACGAACCCAAGGCTTCTTTCAACTGAAAGTGGTTGCCATGCTTAGCAAGGCTAACTTTGGGAGTCGATGGGAATCAGATTTCTATCATCTACTAAGCTCTTTTTGAGGTATTTTTGCTACACAGCAAACCCAGGTGCCACATGTTAGGCTCTCATTGGCTGTTGATGGCCGGCAGGAATTAGAATCTAACCGGCACCATCTCCATTGAATTTTTTTATCAGGGTTGATCTTAGAGGTTGTAGGGGTGCTTTCCGATTGACTGATAAGTTTTCAGGAGCATTCCTAAGTCAATCGGGTGTCTTATTTCGAAGCTTGACTCGGTTCCTGTGAAGGAGTTTCTCATCTCAACTGGAGTGTTCATTCCAACCTAAACTCAATTGCCATGGTCTTTCTCATTACTTTATTCTGGTCTTGCAATTATTTGAAAGACGATGGTATCTTTCAGCCATCGATCCTTGACATCCTAATTGAAAACTGTGATTTTGATGATATTACTGTTGGAATTTTGTTATGATTCAAAGGATCAATAATTGTGATTTGATATCTATAGTTCTTTCTAGTTAGATCAGTTTAATGACTATCGAAATATTCCAAGCTATGGATTTTTAATCGAAGTTAATAACATCTATGTAAGTGGCCTATGAGAATCAAAGTAATTGTTTAGATTGAACGTTGGGTTACTTGTAGTTGTCCCATTTTATGGTAAAAGATTAATGATTTGATCCAATCGCACATAATCCATGGTGGGTCGGGCCCAAAATTTGATTTATATTATTGAAATATTTATGAGTTCAAAATTTCGGATCCAACCATGACATGTTCATTTTTTGTTTATTAGATCAAATCATTACGTTCTAACTCATGGGCCAACATTATGGGCCTAATAAAATGAGAATCATAATCCAAATAAAATATTTACATAAGGCCAAAAACACCACTCCTTGTATGAACAATATGAACATCATCAATATGCATTTGCATATTAGAAGTGCAGAGTTATGTCATCAAATGTGTGTGAGCCCACTCATTCATGTGTAGTCCATTGGTAGAATCCTATAAAAAGGTCATGTTGTTGGGTTCAAGTTAATGGTTAAAAATTCAGCCAATAGACATTCATATACGGGGTTTACAAATGATAACACGATTACATGGAATTCAAACATTCACTCATCTTTTAATTTACTGCATAAATTATCTCCTTGGTCACGATCGATGTTGAGCGCTCCATTACGGCTGATGTTAAATGCCCCTGTCTTGACGATTGTAATCCCATCGAGCAAGAACTCTCTAGAACTAAACAATCCCCCAAAATCCTTAAATCTTGTAAAGTAAAAATCCACATATCAATGTAGGCGGAGAGCCATGCCTAACCCCTTCCTTCTCTATCATTGAGGCCCTTACTTGGAAGCTCCAGACGCAAACCAACCACAGGAGTCGTTCAAGCTTAGGAGTCTTTGATTCCCCAATTGCGGCAATTCTACAATATTAATCGACTATAGATTTCAAGCTTTATTAGCTAGTGGTGACTCCAAGTTAATAAGAATCATTCACGAGTCAATCACAACCCACACCGTGAGGAGGGCAAAAGACCCCCTAGCTCACTGGCATGCCCACATGTCAGTCAACAACTCCATATTTGGGACCCCGTAAAAGCCAAAGGGCCCACTTCCCCATCACTAGAGTTCATTAACTTAAATATGTTTGATCATGTCCATCCAATTATAGCAGACATGACTGCCACCAAATTTATAGATTGTTTCGGGTAACAGTGAACGTTTACTGCAACACAATCACAATGAGGGATTGGATCCACCATTTCATTGAACCATACTTACTGTGAAGCCTCCTCTGATTGTTGGTGGAAGAAAAATAATAATAATAAACAGAAAGTCATGTCTCTACTTTTACAAACATGCATTTGTTTCCATTTTATCTATCACAATTTCACACATTTCTAAACGATTTCTGACCATCTTTATGCACAATTATCCAAAATTTCTCAATTGTGCAAAATTTTGCCCATTTTTTTAACATTTTATGATATATTTAAATTGCTCAACTATGCACATTTGCTAAACATACTGTACACCTTTGAGGCTTCTTACTGTACACACATACTGTACCTCAAATCAGAACCATCCAAATAGTGGATCCACTCTAAAATGGCCATTTACTAAAAAGCAGATCCTAACTGCTGATCAGTGGACATTTCTTTGCTGAATTTTTGGCCATTTACGAAACAATTTTACAGCCCATTATGTGTCCACCAATCAGCCTGCTTGTATAATACTACTAGTAGTGTGGGCCTTTCCATAACTGAACTGCGGGATACATATTTCCCAAATATCAATGACAAATTGAGAAACACAGGGCATGAAGCTCGGACATGCAAAGCGTACTATGAGTGAATCTAGCAACTTTCAGATCAAAGATTGGACAGCTATAAGATTGGGACCCACTTGATCAACGTCGATAAAAGCCAATGAGCCACTTTCCTATCACTAGAATTCATCCACTGAAACGTGTTTGATCATTTCCAGGCCAATGTACGCCTTAAAAGCAAAAGGGTGCACATCCCCATCGCCAGAGTTTGGGCCACTTGAACATGTTTGCTCCTATCACGACAGACAGCACCTATTTTCACAAATATGCATCTGTTTCAAATCGCAAATGCTACAACCAACAATCCCTATTTGCACAAGTGATCTGATGACAATGTTATGGGGGTGTGACCCATTACACAGTAGACCATGCAATCAGCAGTAGAATGTGGGCCCCACCTGTTCAAATTCACTCTGAATCACACCACCATAGAAGGAATCTTTCAATGGAAAATACGGATGTATGCACAAAAGCTTGTATGGTATTCATAAATGATGCAGAAAAAAATAAATAAATGAAGAAAGACTGGTCTTGAGAGGAGAAAGACAGCCCAGTAGGACCATATGAAGGAGGGGAACCGAGTGTTGGGCCAGGGGGTTAAACATTTAGCTCAATGATATCGAGTTGGATCAATACGCTTATGCCAGAAAACAAGTATCTACAAGGTTCATTAAATCACATGTATGGGGAATTCATGCAGTTGGGGGTTGAAGTCTCAGCATATCGAGGATGTTCTGGGCCATCATCTGGCCCAACTGGGTTCCATCCTTCGCGAGTTGTGAGATCGTACACAAGGCTTCCTCTTCGTCCCTGATCTCCCTCAAACTGAACTGTTTATCAACACCAATCTTATAGAAACTGATCTTAAAGAGGATGGTGGCTGAAATCTCCCAGCAGGAAGGATCTGTACTCTCCCTGATGATGCCCAGCAAGCAACGCACTGCACCATACTTACACATGATCTTGCAGCCATTCTCATCCATTGACAGTTTCTCAAGCAACGGCAACATCCTGCCCACAATCTTTTGGCCTCTGATTGGGTCCAGAATTAGCTGCAATACCCTCCATCTGCCATCATGCTCTTCACATAGCTTGAAGAGCGCTTCGAAAACATCCTTCTCAGCCACTGCATTGTGTTCTAGAGCCTGCACAAGGGCCTCCATCACACCCAACGCACCGAGCTTGAGCTTGTTGATCGAGTCAGTGGATAATGCGTTAATGGCTTTAATTGCTCGAGTCCTAGTATCAGTGTTTCCGGTCCACAAGGCCTTGATGAGCAAAGGGATGGCATCTGATTTCTGCCCCAGCATTCTCTTGCTGATATCATCATGAACAGCAATGTTCTCTATCATTGCTATGATATCTTCTTGTACATCTGGCTGAAGATAGTTGTAGACCTTTGAATGCAGCGATAGCATTTGATAGATCACTTTTGGGTCGTCCCCAAAGATGGCCCTGATGGAGGGTGCTTGCTGTGTGAGCATCCGAAGCACTTTGATTGACATTTTCAGTGCATCAATCTGGACCCAAATTCAATAAATGGATCGGTCAAAGAATCACACAAACAAAATATTCATTGAGTGTTTAGAAAGTTCAAGTGCTAGAATTCTGCCTGAACTATGAGCATGTGATACATGGGTTGGATGGACCATTATTCACAAAGTCACAATTTTGGGAGGAATTTGGAGGACAGATACTTGTGGTCGTGTTTCAGAGCAGCCCAAATGACAGGCTGTGTGGATTCTGTTGGGTGCGTTTCACACAAACCTTCGGATCTCGCCCCCCAATACACTAGAATTATGGACTATGCTAATGCAATAATCAAGAATAAACATCAACCACACGAACACAAAGAGTTTTTACGTGGAAAACCCTCAAAAGAGGTAAAAACCACGGGACCTAGTCCAGATCAACAATCCACTATCTCAGGGAACTGTTACAACCGATCACAAGCACACACCGCTTGGATCAAACCTTCTTCACCCACGCAGGGATGGATAAACAACAAGAGAATAGTAAAAGAGGAGTGATCTCACCGATCCCGAGGACGTAGAAGCGCTGAGATGACCGTTGCGCAGAAGAATCCTTCTTCAAGCAACTTCTCCCTTCTACAAGCTTCCTCTTTCTCTCTCTTCTCTTTCTCTCTTCCTCTTTTTCTCACCTTGGACGTGTTAGCCACAGAATGGGATGCCCTAATCCCGTTTTAGAACACTTAAGTACCAAAAACGGAGGAAACAGAACCAGATTAGGAAACTGCGTCTAAGCAGTTCGCGTAGGGTCGGGCGCCCGGTCACCAGACCGTCGGGCGCCCGGCCAGACCCAAAACAGTCCAGCGTGCAAAACATGAGAAAGACCGAATTTCGGGCGCCCGGACCAACTTGGTCGGGCGCCCGGCCAAGTCATCGGGCGCCTGGTCACTTTGACCGTCGGGCGCCCGGCTGAAGCCAAACCTGTCCAGCAGCATTGCTGCCCATCTGAAGGAATTCCGGTCGCCCGGCCACTGAAGGGCCCGGGCGCCCGGCCTCACCCTGCAACACTCTCTCCTCTGCTTATTTTGAGGAGGAAAACTCCATCAAATCTCCCCCTTTCCGACTCAGGGGAAATTCACCTTCTTCAAGCCAGCCAGGTTTCTGCAAACCTCAAACTTGCCCTTGAGCAAAGCCTTGGTCATCATGTCTGACCCGTTATCGTCCGTATGGACCTTCTCAAGCTGTAACACCTTCTGTTCCAAAGTATCCCTGATCCAGTGATACCGAATCTCTATGTGCTTCGACTTGGAATGCTGACTTGGATTCTTGCTCAAGTGTATAGCACTCTGGCTATCGCAATAGACCACGTGCTCCTCCTGCTTCAGGCTGAGTTCCTGTAGGAACCTCTTCATCCAAAGCATCTCTTTACATGCTTCTGTGACTGCAATGTACTCGGCCTCTGTCGTCGACAATGCTATGACCTTCTGTAGCTTGCTCTGCCAAGAGACCGCTCCCCCTGCAAACGTGAACATGAACCCCGATGTAGACTTCCTGGAGTCTATGTCACCTGCCATATCTGCATCTGTGTAGCCTTCTAACATAGGTTTTCCGTCACCATAGCATAGGCTCAACCTGGATGAGCCCCTCAGATACCGTAGTATCCACTTCACCGCTGCCCAATGTTCCTTGCCAGGATTGGCAAGATACCGGCTGACAACACCAACCGCATATGCTATGTCTGGGCGCGTACACACCATAGCATACATCAAACTTCCTACCGCTGACGCGTAGGGTATCTTCCGCATCTCTTCCACTTCCGCCTTCGTCTTAGGACACTGCTTGTCGCTCAATTTGAAGTGACCATCCAGTGGAGTACTGACCGGCTTCGCTGCATTCATGTTGAACCGCTCTAGAACTTTCTCAATATACCGCTCTTGTGACAACCAAAGCTTCCTGCTGCTTCTGTCACGGGTTATCTCCATTCCTAGGATCTGTTTTGCCGGGCCCAAGTCTTTCATCGCAAAAGACTTGCCCAACTCCTGTTTCAGCCTGTCAATCTTCTTGATGTCTTTTCTCATGATGAGCATGTCATCAACATACAATAGCAGAACTAAGAAATCACCGTCTGAGAACCTGCGAGTGAATACACAGTGGTCCGACTCCGTTCTGTCATATCCATGCTTCAACATGAACGAGTCGAACTTCTTGTACCATTGCCTAGGAGCTTGCTTCAGCCCATACAAGCTCTTCCTAAGCCTGCACACCATATGCTCTTTGCCCTTGACTTCGAACCCTTCTGGTTGGCGCATGTAGATCTCTTCTTCCAGGTCACCATGGAGGAAGGCAGTTTTGACATCTAACTGCTCTATCTCCAGATCCATGCTAGCCGCCAACCCAAGTAACACCCGAATGGATGTCATCTTCACCACTGGTGAGAATATCTCCTCGAAGTCTATTCATTTTCTCTGACCAAACCCTTTCACCACAAGTCTGGCCTTGTACCTTGTCTGTGAATTCTTCTGCTCATTCTTCTTTCTGAACACCCACTTGTTGCTAAGAGCTTTCTTGCCCTTAGGCAATTTCACCATATCATAGGTGTGGTTCTTATGCAAGGATTCCATCTCCTCTTGCATAGCTTTCAACCACTCCCCCTTATGCTCGTCGGCTAGGGCCTCAGAATAGTCTTCTGGCTCTCCCCCATCTGTGAGCATAATGTCTAGCGCCCCAGTGCAGCCTGGCTGTGGTCCGAGCGTGGGTTGTCATCCGGGTCCCGTTGGGATCGGTCGGGCTTCAAAAATAGCGCTCCAGTTGGTAGGGCCTGGGTGAGGTTAGTCCCACATCGGATGGATGAGCGCCTTGATTCTGGGCTATATGTGGAGTCTTCACCATATGGATACAACGCGTTTTGGGGGCAACCCCGAGAGCAAAGCCGTGAGGCCTTTGGCCAAAGCGGACAATATTGTGTCCTTGGGTGGGGGCGTTACATAATTTACTCATGCGGCGAGTACTTCTTGGATGGATGTCTGTCCCTTGATGTCCTCCTCACCTGTGGCTCAACAGGTGGATCAAGTTGGGGCTGCTCCCCCTGTCCATCTTCTGTAGGGACTCCGTCATCCTCTGCACCTTGCTGTACTCCCCCGTCATCAGGCACCACGGGAGGAGTAACTGGATCCATGTCTTCCAGTTCACCTGCACTGGGTTGGGTCTTCTCTGGCTTTTCAATGTCTTTTATACACTGATCTTCAATGAAAACCATATCTCTGCTCCTGACGAGCTTCTTCTCGGTCGGATCCCACAACCTGTAACCGAACTTCTCATCACCGTACCCTAAGAACACACACTGCCTGATCTTCATATCGAGCTTGGACCTCTCGTCCTTTGGTACGTGAACGGATGCCCTGCATCCAAACACCCTGAGATGACTGTACGATGGATCACGTCCAGTCCACACCTTCTCAGGTACTTCTCCATTCAACGGGGCTGATGGAGACCTGTTTATCAAATACACCGCTGTGTGCATTGCTTCTCCCCAGAACATCTTGGGCAACTTTGCATGGGATAACATGCATCTGATTCTCTCTACTATGGTGCGATTCATTCTCTCAGCCACACCATTATGCTGGGGGGTCTTGGGAACTGACTGTTCATGCCGTATACCCAGTGACTTGCAATACTCGTGGAAGTCACCTATGTATTCACCACCATTATCAGTGCGGATGCACTTCAATGATCTGCCTGTCTCCCTCTCGACCATAGCATGAAACAGTTTAAACACACCAAAGACTTCGTCCTTGGATTTCAAAGCATACACCCAAACCCTCATAGATGCATCATCTATAAATGTAACAAAATACAATGCCCCACCCAAGGTTTTTGTCCTCATAGGACCACAAACATTAGAATAAACCAAATCTAATGCATGTACTTTATTAGTATGAGAAGCAGTTTTAACAAAAGAAACTCTATGCTGTTTCCCAGATAAACAGTCAATACAAGTTTTGAGAGGTATACCTGTCACGTCTGGAAGGAGCTGCTTCTTCGCTAATAGCTGAAGCCCTTTTTCACTCATGTGGCCTAGACGCCTGTGCCACACGTCAGTAGCTGAATCCTCTGCTGCGTTCAATCCACTCTTGCATACACTGACACTTGCCTTGTAAAGAGTGCAACACTTCTTTCCTCTGGCAACGATCAACGAACCCTTGATGAGCTTCCAGCGCCCACCAGCAAACCGGCTTTCATAGCCATCATCATCCAGCCTTCCCGTCGACATCAAGTTGAGGCGAAGGTCTGGAATGTGTCTCACATCCCTGAGAACTAATGTGCAGCCCACATCGGTCTTCAAACAAATATCACCGACCCCTACGATCTTCGAAACACCAGAATTTCCCATCTTCACTGTCCCATAGTCACCTGACTTGTAGCTTGTGAAGAAATCTCTGAGTGGAGTCGCATGAAACGAGGCTCCCGAGTCTATCACCCAGTCGGTGTCCTGACTCGAAGCTGTGAGACAAATATCGTGATCTGCCGAAAGAATAACAACAACGTCACCATCTGAGGCGACCGCAGTAGAATCTGATTCATCTTCCTTCTCCTTTCCTTTACCCTTCTTGTCACTCTTCTTCTTGTGACATTCATGCTTGTAGTGGCCCTTCTTGCCACAATTCCAGCATTCAACATCTTTCCTGGCAACTGACTTGCCTCTTGATTTATCTCGGGCCTTTCCGCCCTTTCTGTTCTTTCCTCTCCCCCTATCTTGTGTCACAAGGGCCTCTTGTTGAGCAGGCCCTAGGGACTTCCTCCTTGTCTCCTCATTGAAGAGACAACTTGTTACCTGATCCATGGATACCTTTCCATCTGGCGCGGAGTTACTTAGAGACACCACCAATGTCTCCCAACTGTCAAGCAATGAGCTAAGCAGTAGCAAAGCCTGAAGTTCATCATCCAGGACCATCTTCATGGCGGAGAGTTGGTTCACAATGTTGCTGACCTCATTCATGTGTTCAGCCACAGAACCACCATCTTTGAACTTGAGATTCACAAGTCGTCTTATCAGGAAAATCTTATTGCCGGCTGTTTTCCTCTCATACAGCCCTTGCAATTTCAGCCATAGGCTAGCGACTGAGGTCTCTGTAGACACATGGTGGAAAACTGAATCATCCAACCATTGTCTAATGAACCCCACCGCCTTCCGGTCCACTTTCTTCCAATCATCATCTGACATATCCTTTGTCTTCGCCGATATGCCTAGAATTGGAGCATACAAGTCCTTGCAATAGAGCAAGTCCTCCATCTTAGCCTTCCATATGGTCCAGTTAGAACCATTGAGGCTGATCATCCTTGATGAGCCACCTTCCATAATTCAGAACCGATCCCACACCGTTCAAACAACCTGAACTCTCTGATACCACTTTGTTGGGTGCGTTTCACACAAACCTTCGGATCTCGCCCCCCAATACACTAGAATTATGGACTATGCTAATGCAATAATCAAGAATAAACATCAACCACACGAACACAAAGAGTTTTTACGTGGAAAACCCTCAAAAGAGGTAAAAACCACGGGACCTAGTCCAGATCAACAATCCACTATCTCAGGGAACTATTACAACCGATCACAAGCACACACCGCTTGGATCAAACCTTCTTCACCCACGCAGGGATGGATAAACAACAAGAGAATAGTAAAAGAGGAGTGATCTCACCGATCCCGAGGACGTAGAAGCGCTGAGATGACCATTGCGCAGAAGAATCCTTCTTCAAGCAACTTCTCTCTTCTACAAGCTTCCTCTTTCTCTCTCTTCTCTTTCTCTCTTCCTCTTTTTCTCTCTTTCTCACCTTGGACGTGTTAGCCACAGAATGGGATGCCCTAATCCCGTTTTAGAACACTTAAGTACCAAAAACGGAGGAAACAGAGCCAGATTAGGAAACTGCGTCTAAGCAGTTCGCGCAGGGTCGGGCGCCCGGTCACCAGACCGTCGGGCGCCCGGCCAGACCCAAAACAGTCCAGCGTGCAAAACATGAGAAAGACCGAATTTCAGGCGCCCGGACCAACTTGGTCGGGCGCCCGGCCAAGTCATTGGGCGCCCGGTCACTTTGACCGTCGGGCGCCCGGCTGAAGCCAAACCTGTCCAGCAGCATTGCTGCCCATCTGAAGGAATTCCGGTCGCCCGGCCACTGAAGGGCCCGGGCGCCCGGCCTCACCCTGCAACACTCTCTCCTCTGCTTATTTTGAGGAGGAAAACTTCATCAGATTCTTGTCTGCTAATTTAAACAAAGCATCTATCCAACCCAAAAATAGAAAGGCAACCAAACACAGCTTATGTTGAGACTGTAATTAGAAAAATCTTTTTGTCTTTTTGTTGAAAAGTCGAAGTCCAAATAGGTCTTGTTGTAAAAACTTTTAAACAACATAGAAGGAAGAAAAAGTGAGCTGCGTGTGTAGAAGCATTGGTGTCTTCAGCAGCAAGCTAAAAAAAAAGAGGGAACCCTCTGTAATCCCTCTGTTTTTCTCTGTTGAAGAAAGTAGAAGAAAGAGAAATTTCCTTCTTGCAAGCCCCACTTCCAACAGTAAGAAAAATCCCTCTGTTCTCTTGAAAAATCTCTCTTACATCCTGAAATTTCTGTTTTTTTCTTTTCTTCCTCTTCATCTTCCTAACAAATCTGGTATCAGAGCCAACCTTTCTTGCTGTTTTACTAATCGGCCATAACATGGCATCAACTTCCAAATCCCTTAGCTTCAACACAGCTTATGATTATTGGAGCTTGCAAATGAAAACTCTCTTTATCTCGCAAGTTTTATGAGAGCTTGTTGAAGATGGTTATGATGAACAGGCATCAACGGAGGTCCTCGCATCATGGACGAATGCAAAGCAGAAATAATACAAGGAAAGCAAGAAGAAAGATGCGAAAGCACTTCTCTTCATCTAGCAAGGGGTAAGCAAAATGATTTTTCCAAGAATACTCTTTGCAACAAAATCGAAGGAAGCATGGGAAATCCTAAAGCAAGAATTTCAAGGATCTCATAAGGTAATCTCCATCAAACTATAATCTCTATGGTGAGAATTTGATAATCTATTTATGAAAGATAATGAATTAGTTAAAGCATTTTTTTTCTAAGGTTTCTAGCATCATTAATCAAATTAGAAGCTATGGGGATACTATTCAAGATAGAAATATTGTTGAAAAATATTGAGAAGCTTACCGGCAAAATTTAAGCATGTAGTTGCTCCTATTGAAGAATCTAAAAATTTATCTACTTTATTTGTACATGAGTTAATGGGTTCTTTTGAAGCACATGAGAAAAGGATGAGCAGGTTTGCAGAGCAACCGTTGGAATAAGCACCTCAATCAAAGCTGAATTTGAAAGAAAAGAGGGATCAAGAAGCAGGAAAAGAGAATGAAAGAAGGGGCTCATCTCAAAAGCCACAATTTGGAAGAGATCAAACTCCAACTATGGCCGGAGAGGAAATCCTAATCAAGGCCGTGGAAGAGAAAGGAGTAGCTTCAGAAATTAAAGGTATGAAAAAGGAAATGATACAATTACTCTAAAACGTATTGCTTGCAAGAAATTTGGGCACACAAGTGAAAATTGCCCATACAGATGCACAAGATGCAAGATTCCTATTTATATGCAAAAGAATTGTTGGTTCCAACTAGACCTGGCAAAATTTGACCCGACCCGCCAACCCGACCCGACCCGACCCGACCCGGATCTTTCTAGTTTAGGGTTGGAAAATTTGACCCGAATTCAAATTTTGGTTTGACCCGGCCCGACCCGGATTTTTATGGGTTGGGTTAGGGTTAAAGGTGACCCGACCCGACCCGACCCGACCCGACCCGACCCGAATCACATAGGGGTTAAGTAGACTATTATATATTGATTTTCTTATTAGTTAATTAATACATAGTTTTTTTCTTCTCAAATACCCAACTGGAAATGGTCCACATGTCTGTCAATTTAATAAACATTACGGTGGGCCCTAAGACTATTATATGCTGATTTTCTTATTAGTTAAATAATACACAGTTTTTTTTTCTCTCACATACCTTGCTGAGAACGGTCCACATGCCTATCAATTCAATAAACTTAATTGGCGTGTCTGAAGCATCATCCCATTACTCTAACTACGTTGATGCTTAAAAAAGTATGCTTTAAATATGCACTCCATTATATTCATTTATTTTTCTCTTTCAATATTTGCGTAATAGAAATACTCTATAAAAAAAGCCTCGGTTTAGGGAGGTGTTACTATGAGGTTGACCTTATGGGAAGAGTTGTGTAGGCCCCACATGTCAGGCATCAACACCGTGCATTTGATGGTCCCATTTAGGTCATGGGATATCCCAAAAATCATCTGTATACAGAACTCAGGTGGGCCATACCATCTAAAATCATGTGAAGACATGCCTAAAACATCTAAAAGCACTTGGTGGGGCCCAACTGGGTTTTGGATGTGGCTGAAACTTGGTCTGACCCCTCATCCAAGTGGGACACATACAATGGATGGGCTGGATTTGTGAACCACGTCTTAGTGGGTCAAATAAATGATCATGAAGGTTTTAATGGGCGGATTACCCCTCTCAACTTTTGTCTGTGGTGTAGCCCATCTAAGTCATGGATTGACGTGATTTTTAAGCCCGTGGCCCACCATAAAATGGAGCATCTGACTGATAGGGTAAATGTTTGACACACATCATGGTAGGGCCCACACAGCCCAACCTCATGGAAAGTTCCCATGAGGTCGGCCTCATGATACCATTTCCCATATGTGTGTGTGTACCTATTAAACATAGATGGTTTGGTTTTCAATTGAATGCTAGTGTCATATGCATTTAGTTTAATATACAAATTAGTTAGTTTCATTAAAATGTGGGTCAACCCGACCCGACCCGGTTTAATTTGGATTGGGTAAGGGTTAGGAAAATCCAACCCGAATTCAATTTGGGTCGGGTTAGGGTTGAGGTGGAAACGACCCGACCCGAACTTGACCTGACCCGAACCCGACCCGACCCGACCCATTGCCACCTCTAGTTCCAAAAAAAGAGTGAAGTACATTTTTTTTTCTGAAAAAGATGACTCTTCAACTCATCTATTTTATTCATGCTAAAATACTCTTCGAGAATCACAAGATATTTGGTATGTGGATAGTGGTTCTAGTAATTAGCCGGTCTTCAACTAGTTCAAGAAAAGCCTACAATAATTTTCTATGATAATATGTCGGCAATTGCAATATATATATAAGTTGAAGTTTTGCAAATCAGAAGATCAACTTGCAGATGTTTTCATGAAGACGGTGACAACAAAAAAATTCATCAAGACTAAGAAAATGTTGGAAATTCAAGATTTTTCAAATTAAGAGGGAATGTTGAAACTGTAATTAGAAAAATCTCTCTCTTTTTGTTGAAAAGTTAAAGTCCAAATAGATCTTGTTGTAAAAAGTTATAAAAAATATAAAATAAAAGTGGGCTGTGTATAGAAGTTTGGTGAGAAGCATTGGTGTCTTCAGTAGCAAACTATAAAAAAAAAAAAAAAAGGGAACCTTTGTAATCCCTCTGTTTTTCTCTGTTGAAGAAAGTAGAAAGAGAAATTTCCTCCTTGCAAGCCCCACTTCCAACAGTAAGAAAAATCCCTCTATTCTCTTGAAACATCTCTCTAACATCTTAAAATTTCTGTTTCTTTTTTTTTTTTCCTCCTCTCCATCTTCCCAACAGTTTAATCCCATCTTTGTAAATGCCCCATTATAGGTTGCCTGATTAATTGATAGATAAAAAAAGGTAATTAAAAAAAAATAATTAATATAGAATTTACTATACGGTTCCTTTTTCAAAAAGCTTTTCACCTTTTGTGAAAGTTGGTTGGGCGTGAGAGCAAATGGGCTGGCTGCTTAGTTGGGGCCCACCTTGATGTGTCAAAAGGCCAAAAATGACCTCAATCTATGATTTAAGTGGATCGCATGATTGGAAACAGTGTGTAGAACAACAATCACCCTCCAAACTATTTCCCTTGGTATGGCCCACCTGAATCTGGGATGGATATGATGTTTAGTCACCAATATTAATTTTGGTATGGCATCTAGTAGTTGGAGTGGATTTTATTTAATCAGCATGGTGGGCACTATGGGCACTATAAAAATCAAGGGTAAATATCTCTCTCACAACTGTTTTCTTTGGGTGGCCCACCTGATTCACAAGTCAGATAGTTTTTACTTTTTTATTTTTCCTATACTGAAATTAGGCATCTAATGATTTTCATAAGGTCGGCCCTACCAAAACTAAGTCTAGGCGTCCTACTCCAATTGTAGAGACAAATTAAAAAAAAAAAAAAGAAAGTAGTTGTAGGGGATGCCACTGTGATCCTCTCCGTCCATTAGATATTTAGACCCATATTGGCTCAGAGAAAAGAAAGAAATTAAAAAAAAAAAAAAAGCAGGCCTGTGATTCTGGTGGGCAATACCAATAGGGAGAGAGGCATCTAACATTTTTTTTTTTTTTTTTTTTTTCATATTAGTTAGGTGGTTTTTTCATAAAATTTCCCAAAAAAATCTAAAAACATGTGATTTGATAAGGAATAAAGTTCCCCATAAAAAATATAGAAACATGTGAGGTGATCCGATGGAATATGTGAAAATTCAAATACCATGAGCATTCAGCTCTTGTATTTGTCATAGAAAAACATAGGTTCACTCCCCAGCTAATAAACGTGACGGGATTTAAGAATTGCCCATCGTATGAATTTCAGACGTCCAAACAATCCCTTTTAAGAAGAAATCACAGTTTTGATTCTTCTTCAAACGAAAAAATTAAATAAATAAATTCAAAGCTACAATTGCCATTCCAATTGAAATCAATGATGAAACCTAAAAAAACCAAACAAGAAAAACAAAAATTCCTTTTGAAAAGATAAATAAAGAGAAGAGAAGGAAAGAAAGATAACTCGATATGCAAATCACAGTATTGAAATAAGAAATGCTTTGAATGAAAGATTAATAAAAAGAAAAACGAAGCAGTATTCTTACCATAGTCTGCATTGAAATTGGTTCATGGAAATGCTCAGGAATGGAATGGAGGTGCAATCAGGCTTCTCCAGCTGTTGTGGTGATTGATTCGGCTTCAATGGATCAGGCTTCTCCAGCTGTTGTGGTGATTGATTCGACTACAATTCTTTCAGAATCAATAGGAGGTGGTGATTGATTCGACTTCAATTCTTTCAGAATCAATAGGATGTTCTGCACCTGATCTAAGTCGTTGATCGAAACATCTTCGATTGCTTTCATGAGTTTCTCCATTTCCTCAGATTCCAAGAAAATTCTTCTTCGCTTTCTTTAATCCTCTCTCTCTCTCTCTCTATCTCCAAATAAATAGAAGAGTCAGCTTGCATGATGTAACACGCAGCAACGACGTCATGATGTAACACGGTTTGGCCAGCCAACTAGCTGGTGTAAAAGCTCTGTGGGCCCCACCATGAAGTATGTGTTTTATCCAAGCCATCCATCCATTTTACGAGCTCATTATACAGGATATTCCAAAAAACTGAGACAAATCCAAAGCTCAGGTGGACCACACCACAGGGATTGAATACTTACCATTGAAAACTTTTGGGGGCCACAAAAGTTTTCGATAAAACTAATATTTGTGTTTCCCCTTCATCCAAGTCTGCATGACCTTACCAACAGGTTGGATAACGATTAAACATCACTGTGGTCCCTAGGAAGGTTTCAACGGTAGACATCATTCTCCCCACTTTTCCTGTGGTGTGGTCCACTTGAGCTTTTAATCTCCTTCATTTTTTGGATCATTCTGTAAAATAAGCCCGCAAAATGGATGGATGGAGTGGATAAAACACATAGTGGGCCCCACAGAGCTTTGACACCAGTTAGCTAGCTGTGTGTTTCCATGATGCGTATTGCGTCCTGCCCCCGCCCGGACGCATTACCGTCCGGGCAGACCGGTGGAGGGGTCCACCGTTATATTTCTTTTTATCTGCTCCGTCCATCTATTTTATATGATCATTTTAAGGTATAAATTTAAAAAGAAGGAAGATCCTCTCAAGTGAGCCACACCAAATAATAATGGAACTTGGTGATGTCATCACTGTAGTGGAGCGAATGGACACGGATTAGCTATTGACATTAGCTATTGACAAGTTGAGTAGCTATCTGGCTACGGAAGTTACGTCACCAACTTTTGGGGGGCCGCCATGATGTATGTGTTGTATCCATGCGGTCTATCCATTTGGACAGATCATTTTAAGGAATGATCTAAAGAATGAGGACGGATACGTATCTCAAGTAGACCCATTAAAGAAAATGGTGGGGAGCAATGGTTGAAACCTTCCTACGGCCACCCATGATGTTTATTTGAGATCCAATCATAAATTCACACAGACATTGAAGAAATGAAAACACAAATATACGCTTGATCGAAAACTTCTATTACCCCCAAGAAGTTTTTAATGGTAGGATATCAATTCCCACTGTTTTCTTTGGTGAGGTCCACTTGACCTTTGGATCTTCCTCATTCTTTAGTTCATGTCTTAAAATGATCTCTCCAAATGGATGGACAGTGTGGATACAACACATACATCATGGTGGGGCCCATAGAAATTAGTGACGTCACTTCAGTTGCCAGATAGCTACTCGACTTTTCAGTAGCTAATCCGCGTCCGGAGCGGATTAGGTGAGACCCCGTATACACCGGAACCATGACAGTGGGGCTAACAGTGATGTACGTGTCTTAAATCCACACCATCCAACCATTTTGAAAGTTTAGGGCGTGATACCAAAAATGAAGCTGACTAAAATATTAGTTGGACAACATCATAGAAACCGTCGTGATTGAATCTCTACCATTGAAAACTTAATGGATTTCACCAGAATATTTATTTGCCATTATTTTCCATCCAACCTGTTGATAAGGTCACAAACATCTAGATGAAGAGACCATGTAAATATCATCTTGATCCAAAGCTTTTGTGGCCCACGGGAAGTTTCTAATGGTCAATCAGCACTGTTTCCTGTACTATGGCCCATCTAGGATTTGGAATTGATTCATTTTTTGGATCATGCCCTAAAATGAACTTTCAATACGGATGGACAGCATAGATGTAGTCACATACATCACAGTGGCCCCACAGTCAGGGGTCCCTCCCACCTCCGGATCCGGGGTCTCACCTAATCAGCTCCTGTGGTGATGACATCATCAAGGTCAGCTTACTATTTAGTGTGGCCTACTTGATCATCGGATATGCCTCGTGTTTTTTGCCCATATCCTAAGCATGATATTGTAAAATGGATTGCGGAGTGGATAAACCGATACATTATGGTGGGCCCTCCACAGGTCTTCCCGGACGGTAATGCATGCGGGCAGGGGCTGGACGCAATCAGCGTCCGTGTTTTGTGGGCCGACTACAGCAGGACGCAATCAGGGAAGCATCCACTACGGCTTACACCCAGTGAGATCATGTCGGTGGACGGTGATGTGTGCTGCTGTAAAAGCTTTGTGGGCCGATCATGATGCATGTACTTTATCCATTCCGTCCATTCATTTTCCTCGTCATTTTAGGGTCTGAGCCCAAAATTGAGGCAGATCCAAAATCTCAGGTGGACCCCATAGGAAGCAGCGGTTACTGAACACCCACCATTAAAACCTTCCTGGATTATAAAGCCATTTTCCTGCCTACATGTCCATGTAATCTAATCAACAAGTTCGATTGGAAGTACACATTACAGTGGGCCTTGGGAAGTTTTTAATAGTGGCCGTTCACATGGCAAAAGGATGGATGGCGTGGATAAAAGCACATACCTTGTGATGGGGCCACAACGCACTGACCAGTAGCGCGTCCGTACACCCAGGATCTGCGTGCAATCCGCATCCCTCTCATGGGAATAAAAGAAAGAAAGAAAGACTAACCAGTGCTCTTACTAAAATGACTGCATCTTTCTAGTCTGCAATGAAATTGGATCATGGAAATTCTCGGCAATAGAAGCACTGTTGGAGGCGGCAAACCCCTTGATATACATGGTTCTTTCGTTCTCTAATAGCTTGAGCTTTTAGTGCAACGGGGTTTGCAAAATTCGGTATTATAGGGCATCCGGTATTATATTAGCCTCCTTTATTGGAATGTTAAGGTCCCTTGATATACATTGATACACCATCCTCTAACGGCTTGAGCTTTGAGAGAAAGTGGTTGTTTGACATGGTATCAAAGCTGAAGGTCAAGTGTTCGAATCCTGAGAGCAGCAAATATGCCTCCCATTGGAGGTCACCAATCAGCCAGCAAAGAACATACTCCCAGTGTATTTGTTAGGTCATAATCTATCTAAACTGTAGGTCCCCCTATTACTGGACTGAGCTATGGGCTCCATGTTTCCTGAATATTGATGAAAAATAGGGAAACACAGGCGTGAAGCTCGGGTACAGAAATCTTACTATGAGCAAAATCTAACAGCTACCAGATTAAGACTGGACAGTGATAAGATTGGGACCCACTTGATCACCTGATTCGCTGATAGATGGGGGGGAAAAGCAACAACTTAAAGCCGCCTCACATCTTTTGCCATCTTTCCATAGTGGTCCAAGCCCAAATGAAAAAAAGTTGATCCATTTACTTAATGATTCAGATCTATTTACAGGAGGACCCAGACCCAACCCATTTATCTCAAGGGTTGGGTTTGGCATGGGTGTAGGTCATGCATAAAAATTACGGGTGGGTTTTCTCACAAATAATGTTATGAATATGTTAGTCGAATCAAGGTTTTAGTTTAATGAGATTCAAGGGAATGATTGTTCTTTGAGAGAGAAGCTGTTCACAATTAAAAGGAAGTTTTCCATGTAATTTTCTTGAAAACCCAAAATGCCTATTCAAACTTCCAGCTTAGGACAGGTTTTGATATTGGCCATTGGATATCAGCCAAGGTTCCTAATCTTCTGCTTACCTTAGGAAGTATTAATTAATTAACAAAACATTTAGACGTCCCTTTACTTACATTAATTAACGTTCCTTGTTGGGCCTTCGTTGAGTCTAGACATGGATTGAATCTGGGTCAGGTCCATTTTAGGATGGTCCAAATTGGATCCATTTAAAAACCGGGGTGATTCGGGTGGAGGTTCTAGACTCAATCCATTTAATGCAGGTTGAAATTTTGTACCCGGACCTGCTATGTGGGTCCAAAATTTTGACATTGACTTATTGTCAGGTCGGTCCAATGACCCGTTGGGTCAACCTGAGCCATTTGCACCCTTAATATCATCACACCAAGCCATTTGCACCCTGAGTATAATCTCACAACTAGAGTTGCTTGGATCACCAACATACCCTGTACTTCCAACTTTCAACAGAGTCGACATACATATCTTCGTGTTGGGCCCAGCCTTTTGCACAGATCGAATTTCTCTAAACATATGAAACACTAGCAGAGAATTATGTGCAGTGGTCACTAAGCTGATCATTTCTCCACACATAGTAGACAATTTTTCCTAGGGTGGCCCCACAGTCCCAATTCACAATAGACGATGACAGTTAAGTTGGTGGGCTGCAAACAGACGGTTGAGGGAAGGACTTGGCATGCATGCTGTAGCTAGAATACAGGTGAGGCTTTCTACCATACATGTCGAATGTACCTACAATCAGAACCACCATCAATTGGCCATTTACTCAAAAAAGGGATCCTGACTGCTGATCCGTGGACCTTTCTTTGCTGAATTTGGACGATTTACTACATGTTTTTACAGCCTATATATAATGAGTCCATCGATCAGACCAATGAGCTAAGATCATCATACTGCTCCTACAATTTTTTTAGTAATAATCTATCTAAACAGTGGTTACCCCTATTTGGGCAGTTGGGACATGATCTACATGGGACAATGTATGGTAGGGATTGGCACCTGTATCCTAGCAACAGCTTGATGTATCCAACACCCTAATATATTCCAACACCCACCTCTTCTAGCTTACTAAAACCGCTCAAAAACTACACTACCCAAAACTCAAAATGGTAAAATAGCACACCACCATAGCAGGAATCCTTTAATGGAAAATGCAGATATTAAGTATGCATGAAAGCTTGAATAGTATTCATCATGATGAAAAAAAAAAAGAAAAAAAGAAGAAGAAGAAGAATGAAGAAAGACTCTAGTCTTGAGAGTAAAAGGAAAGCCTGGTAAGACCCGATAAATCAGGCAACCAAATGGAAGGCCAGGGGTTGAACATGTAGATCTCTGATCGCATCAAGTCGAATCAATGTGCTTGTGCCTGAAAACAGGTAACTACAGGGTTCTTCGAATCACATGTATGGGAATTCAGGCAGTGGGGAATTTATTTCTTCAGCATCTTGAGGATGTCCTGGGCCATCTCCTGACCCCACTTGGTTCCATCCTCTGCGAGCTGTGAGATAGTATGCTCAGCTTCCTCTTCTTCGTTGATCTCCCTCAACGTGTACCGATAACGGGTACCGATCATATAGAGGATGGCGGCCGAAATATCCTGGTAGGAAGGATGTGTACTCACCTTGATGATGTCCAGCAAGCAACGCAATGCACCCAGCCTAATCATTAGAAAGCGGGCATCCAAAAGATACAACAATCTGTTAAGGAACAACAACATCCTGCCCCCAAACTTTTGGCCCATCATTGCTTCCAGAATTACCTGCAACACCCTCATTCTGTTACTGAGCATTTCACATAACTTGAAGAGCACATCATAAACATCCTTCTCAGCCACTTCATTGTCTTCAAGAGCGTGCACAAGGGCCTCTATCACGCCCAACTTACCAAGCCTGAGATTGTTGTAATTGACTGTGGACAATGCATAAATGACTTTAATTGCTTGGGTACTAGTATCCACATTTCCCGTCCCCAAGGCCTTGATGAGCAATGTGATGGCATCTGGGCTCTTCCCCACCATCATCTTGCAGTTATCATCGCGAATAGTGATGTTCATGATCGTTGCCAGGACATCTTGTAGATCCGGTTCGAGATAATCGTAGACCTTCAACAGCGGTGTTAGCAATTGACAGATGACTGTTCGATTGCCCGCGGAGAGATTGTTAGAGGGTGTTTGCTCTATGAGTAGTCGGAGCACTTTGATTGACATTTTCAGTGCATCGACCTGGAACCAAATTAAATATTCAATCAGTGATAGAGTCACTGGCAACAAATACACTGGATTTTCAACAAACCAAAAGTGCTGGAATTCTGCCTGAATCATGAGCATGTGACAAATGGGTGAGGTGGACCATTTGTCACACAGACACATTTTTAGGTGGAATTCGCATTACAGATACTTCTGGTTGTGTTTCATAGAAGCCCAAAAGCTGAGTGGATTCATGTTCATTTATTTCATGGAAAAATCCATCCAACCCACAACTAGGCAGGCATTGAAACACAGCCTAATCCCATGTTTGTAATTGCCCCATTCTTGGCCACCCGATTTGCTAATAAAGAATTTAAAAAAGAAAAAGAAAAAAGGAACAATCTAAAAACGTGTGATCTGATAGATGAATAGAGCTGAAATTCAAATAAAATGAGCATTCAGCTCTTGAATTTGTCCATAGGCCAACATACCACCACCACCCAGTTCATGAATGTGACAGGATTCAGGAATCACCCATTCTGAGAATTTCAGGTGTCCAAACAGTCCCTTTTAAGAAGAAAACATAATTTTGAAAATCTTTCTTCAAAACGAAAAAAATTAAAGCTACAATTCCATTTCCAATTTTAATTGAAACCAGTGATAAAACAAAAAGAACCAAAACGGAAAACAAAAATCCTTTGAAAACAAATTCAGAGAAGAATGGAAGAAAGAAGGAAACTCCATCTGCAAATCTCATGAAAAGCAAAACAAACGGAATTGAAACAAGGAATGCTTTGAATTAAATATTATTAAAAGAAAATCAAAACATAATTCAGAAGAATAAAAATCAACTACAAAACAAAACGAAATTGAAATCAAGAATTGGAAGAATCACCTACGAAAACTCCCCCACAAAGGAAAAAAGAAAAGAAAAGAAAAGAAAAAGAAAATGACAAATGAAGAAAGAAAATTAACCAGTCCTCTGACTAAAATGGCAGCATCTTTCATAGTCTGCATTGAAGCTGGTTTATGGAAATGGTTGGGAATGGAGGCACTGTCAGGCTTCTGCAGCAGCTGCGGTGAATGGTTGAACTTGGATTCCTTCAGAGACAAGAAGATGTCCAGCACCTGATCGAAGGTTTCGATCGGAACATCTTTGATTGCTTTCTTGAGCCTCTCTAGCTCTGGGATGACCATTGCCGATGAACTCGCTGCCATTTCCCAAATTCCAAGAGATCTTCTTCTTCTTCTTCTTCTTCTTCTTCTTCTCTCTCTCTCTCTCTCTCTCTCTCTCTCTCTCTCTCTCTCTCTCTTGTTGGGTTGAGTCTTGAAACGATGCACGAATTGGGTGCTCCGACCGGCCGGACGGCCTAACCCAGATGCAGTTGAAGACCCCTCCCATGTGCAGAATTTGTGCCCAGACCGGTCGGCCGACCGGTCGTCAGTGGGCTCCGACCGGTCGGGCGACCGGTCGTTTGTGAGGCAGGTCGGATGGCCAACTCTCTGGATAGTTTTTGTGAAGGCCGACCGGTCGGCTGTGTACGCGGTTTCCTTGCGCAGTCTGCAGTACTGCGCAAGGTGTTTCTATTTTCGGATTTCTTCCTATTTAAGGTGTTGTAATCCGACCTAGAGATGTATCCTAAGGTGTCCAAGGTTTCCTATTCGTACTAGGAAGAGGGGAGTGTGAGAGAGAATTCGTGATTTTCTCTGTGTTTCCTTGCTTTGTGGGCTGTCAATCTCTGTAATCTCTAATATTCATAGTGGATCGTTTTGTGCCGTGGTTTTTTACCCGTTTTGGGGTTTTTCCACGTAAAATTCGGAGTCTCTTGTGGTGTGTTTGTGTGTGATTGATTGCATCTTGTGTACTCGTTTGATTGTGCATTGCTTCACGTATTCGGCGTTCCGCTTCCGCTGCCGGATTCTATCCCAACAAGTGGTATCAGAGCTAAAGTTGGGGTGAAGTAGATTCGAATCTGAGACAAGAAGATGGGATCGAGCGCAAGGTTCGATATAGAGAAGTTCTCCGGGAAAAACAATTTGAACTATGGAAGGTGAAGATTGAATCCTTCCTGGTTCAGCAAGGGCTTGATGGAGCTCTTGGAAAGCGACCCGAGGCTATGAAGGACAATGAGTGGACGAGGCTCGACAAGAAGGCAAGGACCTCAATCCTGTTAAACCTTACGGATGATGTTCTCTATCATGTCATGAAGGAGAAGACTGCGGCTGAAATGATGGCGAAGCTAGAGAAGGTTTATGCCAAGAAATCTCTAGAGAATCGCATGTACGTATTGATGCAGTTGTTCACCTTGAGGATGGCTGAGGGAACTGAGGTGGAGGACCACCTGAGCACGTTCAATAGGCTGGTTTGCAAGTTGGTGGAGATCGATGAGCCGATGAAGGATGAGTATCAAGCATGCATCCTGTTGAACTCTCTTCCAGATTCATATGAGTCGTTTAGGGACTCTGTGTGCGCAGGGAGGGAAACCATAAGCGTCGAGACCGTTATCTCAGCCCTCCAGTCAAAGGCGATGAGAAAGAAAAGCGGTGACGTGGCTTCCCGTTATTCCTCAGAGGCACTGGCTATGGCAGGAAGAAGTTCTGAGCATGGAGGATATTCCAAATCGGGATCGAGGGCCAAGGGCAAAGGTAAGTCAAAGGTGAAGTGCTGGAATTGTGGCCAGGAGGGCCACATGAGAGGGGATTGTCCGAATCCCAGGTTGAGGCAAGAGAAGTATGGAAATTCTTCTGGGGATGGAACCAATACTATAGAGGATGGTGGTGACGGTTGTGATGTTCTGACTGTATCTGGCAAGGGATCTCACGGGAGTGAGTGGATCCTTGATTCAGGAGCTTCATGTCACGTTTGTCCTGACCGGAGTTCATTCACGACATACAGGGAGTATGGTGGAGAATCGGTGTTTGTGGGTGATGGAGTCGCTCATAAGGTTGTGGGTGTTGGTACTGTGTGCATCAGGATGTTCGATGGAGTCGAACGAATCCTGGAAGATGTGAAGCACGTTCTCAAGATGAAGATGAATGTTATTTCTCTTGGTGCACTCGAGGCGAAAGGGTGCGTGTTTATCGGCCGCGATCGTTGTTGTGAAGTGATGAAAGGGGCACTCGTGTGTATGAAGGCACGAAGGTGTGGCCATCTTTATATGTTGATCGGGAGCACAATTCACGGTGGAGCTGCGGGAATGGCAGCGAGATCCACGGTTGCTCGTATGTGGCAAGTACCCAAAGGCCACATGAGAAGAGTTGTAAAGGGCGTGAATTTGCAAGGATAGGGTCGATGGTGGCACGAGAAGCGGTGGAGCTATGATTGAAGATGAGATGACGTTGCAAGGATGTGTTGATTCGACGTTTGAAGCCTCGGTGGAGTTTGTTGGGTTGAGTCTTGAAACGATGCACGAATTGGGTGCTCCGACCGGCCGGACGGCCTGACCCAGATGCAGTTGAAGACCCCTCCCATGTGCAGAATTTGTGCCCAGACCGGTCGGCCGACCGGTCGGCTGTGTACGCGATTTCCTTGCGCAGTCCGCAGTACTGCGCAAGGTGTTTCTATTTTCGGATTTCTTCCTATTTAAGGTGTTGTAATCCGACCTAGAGATGTATCCTAAGGTGTCCAAGGTTTCCTATTCGTACTAGGAAGAGGGGAGAGTTGTGTGTGAGAGAGAATTCGTGATTTTCTCTGTGTTTCCTTGCTTTGTGGGCTGTCAATCTCTGTAATCTCTAATATTCATAGTGGATCGTTTTGTGCCGTGGGTTTTTACCCGTTTTGGGATTTTTCCACGTAAAATTCGGAGTCTCTTGTGGTGTGCTTGTGTGTGATTGATTGCATCTTGTGTACTCGTTTGATTGTGCATTGCTTCACGTATTCGGCGTTCCGCTTCCGCTGCCGGATTCTATCCCAACATCTCTCTCTCTCTCTCTCTCTCTCTCTCTCTCTCTCTCTCTCTCTACAAAGAAAAGGAAGCAGGGGCAAATGATTGGGTGGGAATGATTTGTAGAATAGTCGTTTATATCTCTCTTATGCCCCTCCCTCTTTTAAAAAATTTAACTTGTTGAATGACCTGTCTTGGGCCTGATGGTATATTGATTCAGGGCTACAGGTAATTTTGTCATTTGATTACAAAGGCAGTTGGGTAGTTATGGATGTTACCTTACTTGGCTGGAATCGTCTGCCTACACCACCCATTTTGTGTATGTGACATCTACTCCATCCATCAGGTGAGGCCCCTTGTGATCACCGATCATCCCAAAATTCATCTCTATCCAAAACTCAGGTGAGACACACAGGGATGACAGTGTAAACTCGCTACTAGAAACTTCCAAATTCACTCCATGTGGCTGTCTGAGTTTCAAATCAGCATGATTTAGGGATAGTTTCTTCATCCTGTTGAACTAAACCTGATAAGTGGGTTGCATGGCATTCAAACTCTGCAATGGGTCCCACACTTCATCTGGAATGTTTCTAGGGTCGGGTTGCAATCCCCATTGTTCCATGTGGTGTGGTCCACATGATTATTAAATTGGCTGATTTTTTGTATCATAGAAGATATGTTTGTATAATCATGCTTCATTGATGATTCTGACCTTTGAATCCTGAATTTGAATATGAGCCATTAAATAGTCATCTCCATACACAATCACTCCTTCAACAAATGTTTCTCACCATGGACAGGGTACGTAGAATCCTGATGAGGATTGGTTCAGATCATCATTCAAGGGCCTGTTTGTTTTGAAAGACTTTCCTCTAAATGGTGGTTAATAAGCCATCATACCTTTCTCAAAGGGCTTTACAGATATTTGGCGAGCTCCACAAAACTAACTGGCACCACCTATGATATAGCTAGTCTCTTTTTGGCCAATATACAAGAGTGGGCCCAATAAGAGGACCCACAAAAAAAATCAGCACAAAGCTGTACAAGGATCCACACATCGAATCCCAGGCAGCAGCAGATCCAAGCAAACAACAGCTAGAGACCCACAAATCAGAAGACTTCCTCCAGCTAGGTTTTAAGAGGATGAGAATGTGAAGAAGATGAAGAGCGCAGGGACAAAACCCCAACAGCTGCCAGCCATGACTTTGAGAAAGAAATCAGGCATATGGGCTGCACTCTTATTTTATTTTTGCAGCTCTTGAAACTTACACATGAATGGTTGCAAGGAAATCCGGACCCATCCAAACCCAACTTCCAATGAGCTTGACTGAAATGTTGCCCACAAATGATAATTCTAACCATCGGAGCCCAATCCGATGTAGCATATCCTCAACACTAGCCCATGTCAAGTTTGGTCTGGTTTCAACTAGGTCTATACTCCTATATTAGTTCTGCACAAAAATGGAGCTGCAATGCCATATCTGTATATGACAATCAGGATCATCTGCATCGTTGAAACAACTGTGGATGGACCATTTTTTTATAGGAAAAATGCCCTAAGAATATGATATTAACCACACTTTATTTTCTTTTACCCATCCATTTAATGGCCATTAACTGGCTGGTTTGCATTGCTTGTCCAGTGTGACTTCAGAAATATGTAACTGTCCAAAGTTGTCCAAATTCAATCAGCAAAATCTACTAATCAAAGATAAAGATAGTCAAATCAATCTGTTTCCTTTGTTCTCCTATGCCCCAGCCACATAGGGCCGGAGATTTTAACAGTTTTGGGATTGTGATACTTCGTCAATTGGGGACTACATTCACAGCAGAACTCCCTCTCTCCTTCTTTTGCTTTGCTCCCTGTGCATGTGAAGTCTAAGGTTTCCTTTGACTCGATCTAGAGTTTAGTTTCTGGATATGTTTTTTCCAAATTAGTAAATCAAAGGTTGGAGGTGTCTGCCATTTCTTATAAAAATAAATAATAATACTAATAAATAAAATCCTAGTGGTAGCTGGGAAGGATTTCATGGATGCACTATACTTAGGATAAAGCTGAGGCTTCCTACAATACACACAGCACATAACTTAAATCAGAACCGTTCAAATAGCAGTGCCACCATAAGTTATCTATTTACTCAAAAACAGATTGATTAGCCAATCCTAACCACTGATAAATCGACATTTCTTTGCTGAATTTTAGACCATTTACAACCTATTTTTACAGCCCAATGGGGTCCACCACTCAGCCAGCTAATATCATACAACTTGTGTAATCTTTAGGTCATAATTTTTGGACAGTATGTCCCCCATTTGGGCTGTTTGGATTAATGGTACATGGGAGAATGTACGGTGGGGATCGTCAACCATATCCTAGCAAAAGCTTGCTAAATCCAAAAGATTTGAAACCTTCACAGAGTAGTTCACAGTCCACATCAACTGCACTGAGCTGTGGATGTGAAGCTCGAGCACACAAATCTTACTATAAGCAAATCTAACTACTGCTAGATCAAGATTGCACAGTGATAAGGTTCAGACGACCCACTTGATCTAACAAAATGAAAGCCAAAGGGCCCACTTCCAAATCACCAGAGTTCTCTACATTCACAGACATGCGTTTTCCATTTTTTATTCCTAGACTGTTCTTCCTTCCCTCTCCATTGTGAAACACAGTGGCAAAATCTATCAATGCTGCTACCCACAATCACTACTTGAACAAGTGGTCTAATGATCCAGATCATTGCTCGTGCAACCTTTTGCTATCACTCCATAGAATGTGAACCATTGTGTTCGTTTCTTTACTGCCTATTCGGCAGGCTACCGATCAAAAGGACCAGCAATGTTTTCAGGGCATGACCCATTATACAGTAGGCCGTGCGATCAGTGGTCTGGATCAGTAGAATTTGGGCCCCTCCTGTACAAATTCACTCTTCATCAAACAAAGTCTTCACCTCTTCTTGCTTTCCAGAAGCCCTCTAAAAGAACCCTACCCAAAACTAAATTGACTGAAACAACACCACCATAGCAGGAATCATTCAATGGAAAATAGCTAAAATCTTACCAGTGGTAGAGTTCAATGTATTCGCAATACCTTATGTAGCATGCATTTGTGATGTAGAAAAAAAAAAGAATGAAGAAAGACACTTTAGTCTTGAGAGAGAAACTGAGCAGTGGGCCAGGGGATTGAATATGTAGCTCTCTGATTGGATCGAGCCAGATCAATGTGCATATACTGGAAATCAGGTATCCACAATGCACATTGATTCATCAAGCATCCCAAGCATTCCAAGGATGTTCGCAGCCATCATCTTGCCCCAACGGCTTCCATCCTGCATGAGGTTTTGGATTGTATGATTAGCTTTCTCTTCTATCCTTATCTCCTCCAACCGGAACCAATGGTGGTAGCAGATCGAGCAGAGGATGGCAGCTGAAATATCCTTGTAGGAAGGATTTGTACTGTCCCTGATGATGCCCCGCAAGAGAGGCACTGCATCCTTCTTACCTATGTAATCAAGGGCTTCCCGATCACCCGACATTCTCTCAAGGAACAGCAACATCTTCCCACAAGATTTTGGCTCTTGATTGCATCCAGAATTATTCGCAACACCCCATTTTGACGAGCCCTTAATCTATTACCGTGCACTTCACATATATTGAAGAGTGCATCGAAAGCATCCTTCTCTGGAATTGCATTGTGTTCAAGAGCGTGCACAAGGGCCTCCATCACGCCCAACTCACCGAGCTTGTTGGACTTGACAGTGGATAATGCGTGAATAACAGTGATTGCTCGGGTCCTAGTATCCGCGTTTCTACTCTTCAAGACCTCGATGAGCAGAGGGATGACATCTGGGTTCTTCGTCACAATCTCCTTGCCATCATTGTAGCGAATAGCAATGTCCATGATTGTTGCCATGACATCTTCTTGCACATCTGGTTGGAGATCGTCGTAGACCTTCGACAGCAGTGATAGCAGGTGATGAATCATCTCCACGAAGCTGGTGGAGGGTGCCTTTTGTCTAAGCATTAGGAGTGTTGGAGGAGTCTTCAAACATGTGCGAATCTAGGTGCTCAGACTGGTCGGGCGACCCGTCTGGCCGAATGGCCCAGATGCATAGCAAGTTCCTGGATAGATTTTTTGAGTGCCCAGACTGGTCGGCTGCAAGGTAGTGTGACGGGTCTGTGTGATTTTTTCCCCTGGACTGTTTCTGTTCGATGTGCGACCGGTCGGTTGTGCGAAAGGATTTCTCGTGTAGCTCGCAGTAGCGTGCAAGATGTTTCTATTTCGGGTGTTTTGCCTATTTAAAGGCTGGTAATCCGGATTTAGTTGGTATCCTAATTGTGTTAGGAAGAGGGGAGAGAGTTGTGTGAGAGAGAACTTGGGGTTTTCTCTGTTTTCCTTGCTTGTGGGCTATCAATCTCTGTAATCTTCTGTTTATTCATAGTGGATCGCTTTGTGCTGTGGTTTTTTACCCATTGAGGGGTTTTTCCACGTAAATTCGGATTCTCTTGTGGTGAATGCTTGTGTGGGGCTTGATTGCATAGTGTTTCTCGTTTGATCTCACATTGCTCCGCGCGTTCGGCTTCCGCTTCCGCTGCCAGTTTTCCCAACAAGTGGTATCAGAGATATCGTTGGAGTGGAGTAGAATTCGGATCTGAGACGAGAAGATGGGATCGGGTGCAAGGTTCGAGGTAGAGAAGTTCTCCGGAAAAAATAACTTCAAACTATGAAAGGTGAAGGTTAAATCCTTCCTAGTTCAGCAAGGGCTTGATGAAGCTCTTGGAAAGCGACCCGAGGCTATGAAAGATGATGAGTGGATGAGGCTCGACAAGAAGGCTAGAACCTCAATTCTGTTAAACCTTACGAATGATATTCTCTATCATGTCATAAAGGGGAAGACTGCGGCTGAAACGATGGCGAAGCTAGAGAAGGTTTATGCCAAGAAGTCTCTAGAAAATCGCATGTACGTGTTGATGTAGTTGTTCACCTTGAGGATGACTGAGGGAACTGAGGTGGAGGACCACTTGAGCATGTTCAATAGGCTGGTTTACAAGTTGGTGGAGATTGATGAACCGATGAAGGAGGAATATCAAGCATGCATTCTATTGAATTCTCTTCCAGATTCATATAAGTCTTCAGAGACTCTGTGTGCGCAGGGAGGGAAACCATAAGCGTCAAGACCGTTATCTCAGTCCTCCAATCGAAGGCGATGAGAAAGAAAAGCGGTGACGTGGCTTCCTGTTATTCCTCAGAGGCACTGGTTATGAGGGGAAGAAGTTTTGAGCATTGAGGATATTTGAAATCGGGATCTAAGGCCAAGGGCAAAGGGAAGGCTAAGGTGAAGTGCTGGAATTGTGGTCAGGAGGGCCACATGAGAGGGGATTGTCAGAATCCCAGGTTGAAGCAAGAGAGGTATGGAAATTCTTCTAGAGAGGGAGCCAATACCGTAGAGGACGGTGGCGATCTATGTGAAGTTCTGACTGTATCTGGTAAGGGATCTCATGGTAGTGGGTGGATCCTAGATTCAGGGGCTTCATGTCACGTATGTCCCGACCGGAGTTCATTCACGACATACAGGGAGTATGGTGGTGAATCGGTGTTTTTGGGCGATGGCTACGCTCACAAGGTTGTGGGTATTGGTACGGTGCGTATCAGGATGTTCGATGGGGTCGAATGAGTCTTGGAAGATGTGAAGCATGTCCCCAAAATGAAGATGAATGTGATTTCTCTTGGTGCACTCGAGGCGAAAGGGTACGTGTTTATCGGCCGCGATCGTTGTTGTGAAGTGATGAAGGGGGCACTCATGTATATGAAGGCACGGAGGTGTGGCCATCTTTACAAGTTGATCGGGAGCACAATTCACGCTGGAGCTGTGGGATCGGCAGCAAGATCCACGGTTGCTCGTGTGTGGCAAGTGCCCAAGGGCCACATGAGAAGAGCGGTAAAGGGCGTGAATTTGCAAGGTTAGAGTCGATGGTGACACGAGAAGCGGTGGAGCTATGATTGAAGATGAGATGACGTTGCGATGATGGTGTTGATTCGACGTTTGAAGCCTCGGTGGAGATTGTTGGAGGAACCTTTAAACATGTGCGAATCTGGGTGCTCAGACAGGTCGGGCGACCGGTCTGGCCGAATGGCCCAGATGCACAGCAGGTTCCTGGACAAATTTTTTAAGTGCCCAGACCGGTCGGCAGACCGGTCTGCAGAGGGCTCTGACCGGTCAGGCTCGACCGGTCGGCTGCGAGGCAGCGTGACGGGTCTGTGTGATTTTTTTTCCCCTGGACTGTTTTTGTGCGATGTGCGACCGGTCGGGCGACCGGTTAGCTGTGCGCACGGATTTTTTGCGCAGCTCGCAATAGCACGCAAGATGTTTCTATTTCGAGTGTTTTGCCTATTTAAAGGCTGATAATCCGGATTTAGTTGGTATCCTAATCATGTTAGGAAGAGGGGAGAGAGTTGTGTGAGAGAGAACTTGGGGTTTTCTCTATTTTCCTTGCTTGTGGGCTGTCAATCTCTGTAATCTTCTGTTTATTCATAGTGGATCGCTTTGTGCCGTGGTTTTTTACCCGTTGAGGGGTTTTTCCATGTAAATTCGGATTCTTTTGTGGTGAATGCTTGTGTGTGGCTTGATTGCATAGTGTTTCTCGTTTGATTTCGCATTGCTCCGCGCGTTCGGCTTCCGCTTTCGCTGCCGGTTTTGCCAACAAGGAGCACTTTAGTTGCCATTTTCAGTGCTCGGATCTGGACACAAATTATATATAAATAAACCGATCAAAGAATCACAAGAAAGAGGTAGGTTTACAGACTCTACAAGTTGGATGTTCAAGGAACCAAAAGTACTTGAATTCTGCCATGAAAAATGGGTTGGGCAAACTGTTTTTCACACAGCAGAATTTCAGGCTGAAATCGAAGTGCAAATACTTGCGCTCCTGTTTCAGAGCAGCTCCTAAGCAGATTCTTTTCTATTAGTTTCAACTGAGTATCTATCCAACCTGAAATTCATAAATGCCCCTATTCTTCTGATAGTTTGTTGAGCAGCAATCTACTTTCCCCAAACAAGGGAGAGAGCATAAATACAACCTAAGGGAAAATTACAAGAATGCCCTTTCACATAAGAGAAAGACCCAACATGGGTCTAGGGGCAGAAATGGAATAAAATACAATATACAAGAAGGGGTAGGAGCCCCACAAGCACGACCATCCAGCCGTATGGCCCATGAGACAGGGCAAGACTAACACCCCCCCTCAAACTGATGTAGGTCATCGACAAGTAGCAGTTTGCTAACAAGGAAGGAATGACGAGCAAAAGGTAACGTCTTAGTGAGAATGTCAGCTATCTGATCCTGGGACGCCACATGGGGAAGAGAAATGAGACCAGACTGATATTTCTCGCGAATGAAGTGACAATCAACCTCTATGTGTTTCGTCCTCTCATGGAAGACAGGGTTGGAAGCAATCTGGACCGCACTCAGGTTATCCACATGGAGAGGAGTTGGTGACTGAGGGGGAAGACCAAGATCATCGAGAAGCCCATGAAGCCACACAATCTCACTACAGGCAGCGGACATCGCACGATATTCAGCCTCAGTGCTAGATTTTGAAACTGTAGCTTGCTTTTTGCACTTCCAAGAAATAAGGGAAGAGCCAAGAAAGACGCAATAACCGGTAGTGGAACGGGAGAGACCGCACAGCCAGCCCAATCAGCATCAGAATAAGCTCGAAGATCTAAAGGGGAGCTAGAAGGGAAGAACATAGACCTATCCATTGTGCCACGCAAGTACCTAATAATCCGAAGGACAGCGGTCAGATGGAGTGTTCGAGGAGCCGAAACGAACTGACTGACGACTTGGACAGCATAGGCAATGTCAGGACGAGTTATCGTCAAATATACCAAACCTCCTACCAAGCGACGGTAAAGAGTAGGTTCCCCGAGTAAGTCACCATCATCGCGGCCATACTGAACATTCAGCTCCATGGGGGTCTGAACAACTTTCTGATCTGTCAATTGAGCCAAGGCAATGAGGTCCTTGGTATACTTGCGCTGTCCAACAAGGAGCCCACGGTCAGATCGTGAGACTTCAAGGCCTAGGAAGTAGGTAAGAGGGCCCAAATCCTTCATTCGAAAGGAGGATTGCAGGACCTGTTGTAACGCTTTAATGGCCGAGGGATCACTGCCAGTCAATAAGAGATCATCCACATATACTAGAACAATAACAATGCCACGGGTGGTAGTACGAGTAAATAAGGAAGGATCATGTCTACTCTGAGAGAATCCAGCACCAACAACGACATCACGAAAGCGCTGGAACCAGGCACGAGGCGCCTGCTTGAGACCATACAAGGCCTTCTTCAGTTGCCAAACCATATCACCAGGAGTCGTATCCGAACCTGGAGGCAATCGCATGTAAACTGTCTCGAGAAGATCGCCATGAAGAAAGGCATTCTTCACATCCATCTGCGAGATGGGCCAAGCACGAGAGGAGGCGACTGCGAGAAGGGTGCGAACTGTCTTCATCTTCGCCACAGGAGCAAAAGTCTCGTCATAATCAATTCCATACTCTTGTTTATATCCTTGGGCAACTAGCCTCGCTTTGTAACGGTCCAAGGAGCCATCGGATTTTAACTTTACAGAGTACATCCACTTGCTACCAATAATAGGGCTCCCAGCGGGGCGTGGAACAAGCTCCCAAGTATGATTTTCAGCCAAAGCACGAAGTTCCTCCGCCATAGCCTCCCTCCAACAACTCCGAGATGCAGCCTGAGAGTAAAAGAAATTGCAGGCATAGAATAAATCAACCGATCAGGAGCCCTATGAGGGCGGCTAAAACGACGTACCAAAGAAGTATCAGCAGTAGAGGATGCAGTGGGAGTGGCCAAAGGAGGAGGATCCAGATCGGCAGTAGGGGAAGTAGCAGGAGTGGCCGGAGGAGGAGGTTGTCTTGATCGCCGAGAGTAGACCTGCAAGGGACGAGAGGACACAGGAGATGCAGAAGGAATGTCAGGAAAAGAAGTCAAGCCAGGAGATGAAGGTGGAGGCGTGGAAACAGTCGAAGAGGCGTGAAACGGAATATGTTCCAGGAAGACAACATGACGAGATACCCGAATGCGACGGGAAACTGGATCATAGCACCGAAATCCTTTTTGGGTTTCCCCAAACCCCAAGTACATACATCGAACGGACTTCGGTGAAAGTTTGTGACGTGCACGCGCAGCAAGATGGACATAACACACACAACCGAAAACACGAAATGTGGAATAATGAGGATGGGAACCGCAGAGAACAAAGTAGGGAGAAGTATTCTCATGAAGTTTCGTAGGCATGCGGTTGATCAAGTAAACAGAATGTAACATAGCTTCAGCCCAAAAAGAACGCGGGACATCCGTGTCAGTCATTAAGGTATTTGCAGTCTCAACAATGTGACGATTTTTTCGTTCAGCAACTCCGTTCTGTTGAGGAGTATCAGGACAGGTAGTTTGATGGATAATCCCGTTATTCTGAAGGTAAGTACGGAAAGCCAGAGAGACATACTCGCCTCCTGAGTCAGAGCGGAGAGTCCCGATTTTCATTCCAAATTGAGTGTCTACCATAGAAACAAACCGTTGAAAGATGGCAAAGACATGTGCTTTGGAGTGCATAAAGTAGATCCATGTGTAGCGAGTAAAATCATCAATGAAAATAACATAATAACGTAAACCTGACATGGATAAAATAGGTGAAGGTCCCCAGACATCAGCATGAACAAGCTCAAACATAGAAGAAGAGCGGGATACGCTTAATGAAAACGGAGCACATTTACTTTTTGATAAGCAACAGGAATGACAAGAGAGATCCAAAATAGATTTGTTAATATTCAGTTTATCCAACATCCCCGAAGAAAATAAACGAAGCAACCAGTCAGAATGTGGATGACCAAGACGACAGTGCCATAGTCTCCACTTCCGGTTGGCTAACAAAATCTCAGTATCAGATGGCGCAAAAAAACAGTTGGCTGGTGTCACAGATTGATCAAACTCCAGCATGAATAGACGTCCACTCCTCCTACCCTTCCCAACCACCTTCCCCGTCGCCAGATCCTGCACAATGCAACAATCAGGAAGAAACATGACTAAACAATTGTTGGCTGTAAGTTGACCCACGGAGATCAAATTAGAGGAAAGTTGAGGAACATGAAAGACATCACGAAGAACAAACTTCCTATGGGAAGAAGGAGAGAAAGTCAATGAACCAACAGACCGGATGGGTAACCGAGACCCATCAGCAGTAGAGATAACCTGAGTACCATTGTATGGCCGGAGATCACGAAGATGGGAGGCATCACTAGTCATGTGATTCGAAGCACCAGAATCAAAGAACCATGGAAGCAAATGTGGGTTACCTGACAGACCTGCAGCGGAAAGGGCTTGCACGATCTGCTGAATCATCTCGGGAGTCAAAGGTGAGGAGGAGGAGCTGGCATTGTCACTCGCGATAGGCTCTGTAATCGAAGAACTAGAAGTGGCCGTAAATGCCCGACCTCGGCCACGACCACGGTCACGGTCACGATCACGGCCACCACGACCACGTCCCAGGGGGGAAGCATAAGCCTTCGTTCGACAATCGATAAGGCCATGTCCAGTCCGTCGACAATAAGCACAAAACTCTCGGCATTGAGAGATGACATGGCCTAATTTGTTACAGCCATGGCACGTCACACTGTTCGAGCCACGACGATTGGATGAAGCAGAAGCCGCTAGTACCATATCAGAGGAAGAAGAATATTGAGGTGAGGTAGAAAGAACCTTTAACCTCTGCTCTTCAGCCAACAGGTCATTGAGAGTAACATTCAGAGAAGGAAGAGGACTGCGATTGAGAAGAGCAGCTCGACAATGCTCATACTCCGATCGCAACTTCATAAGGAATTGGCGAACCCGCGTGCGATCCCTCATATCGTGAAATATCTGAAAATCAGTGGGAAACTCAGGATCCATCATCGCCATTTCCGTCCAAATGGCCACCATCGCTGAATAAAATTCCTGAATGGTCCTGTCACCTTGAGTAATATGGGCTAGATCTTGTTCCAAACGATAGAGACGGGCTTCGTTGCTCTGTTTATAAACTACGTTGAGGTGATCCCACATCGCTTTGGCTGTACGGTGTGGGATCAGGCCAACAGCGATCGTCTTATCAACAGAGTCGAGGATCCAAGTAATGATGCGCCCATTCTTCATCTCCCAATCAGCGAGTTTGTCTAAATCAGTCGACGGAGGAGTCGGAAAAGTGCCGTCAACCAGGCCCCACAACCCCCTACCTTTAAGAAAGTTTTGAAAATGGATGGACCATAACCCGTAGTTGGTGCCATCAAAACTACATCGAGGGGCATCAGCCCGATAGTTTTCTTTGTCCATAGCAATAAAAAAGAGTAGAGATAAGAGAATGAAGGGAGCCTCCTTGAATATGTGCTGGCCAAGGGATCTTCAATTGCCCGACGGGTCTCCGAATGAAACGAAGAGGCGTTGGATAGATTAGGGGAACCAAGCTGCAGTTGACAGAGCTGCAAATCAAGCACGAGAGACAGATCTGATGGAGCTATGTGATCGGACGGAGCTTGCACGTGGTCGGACGGAGCTAGCACGTGGTCGGACGGAGCTTGCTGAGGAGCTGACAGAGGAGCTGCTTGCTAAGGAGCTGACAGAGGAGCTGCTGGAGCAGAGGAGCTTGCTGACGGATGGACGGAGCTTGCTGACGGACGGACGGAGCTTGCTACGGACGGACGGAGCTTGCTGATGGACGGACGGAGCTGATGGACGGACGGAGCTTGCTGACGGACGGACGGAGCTTGCTGACGGACGGACGGAGCTGCTTCTAATGGCTGGAACCTTGCTCTGATACCATGATAGTTTGTTGAGCAGCAATCTACTTTCCCCAAACAAGGGAGAGAGCATAAATACAACCTAAGGGAAAATTACAAGAATGCCCTTTCACATAAGAGAAAGACCCAACATGGGTCTAGGGGCAGAAATGGAATAAAATACAATATACAAGAAGGGGCAGGAGCCCCACAAGCACGACCATCCAGCCGTATGGCCCATGAGACAGGGCAAGACTAACATCTTCGATGTCTGATTTTCATATAAACAAGACAGAAATCTCCAAACACGAATTGCATGATGGAGAAACTTGAAAAATCAAGAATCCCAGGAATCGAAGCTTATTAGAAATGAAAAAAAAAAATTGAAAAAAATCAAGATGCCCAAGAATCATTGAAAACCCTTGGAAATAGAAAAGAAAACTAACCGGTGATTGAGCTGGAATGGAGGCGTATCCAGACTTCTGCAGCAGTAATGGTGTCGGTGGTGACTGATTGATCTTGAGATCCTTCAAGTCCGAGAGGATCTTTACTGATTGATCAACGTCTTGGTCTGAAATATCCTCATCTTCGGCCATTGCTTTCACCAGCCACACAAGATCTCTCTTCAGCTCTCGGATGGACAGTCGATCAACTGTCTCCATTGAACTGGAGCTCGCCATCTCTCTCTCTCTCTCTCTCTCTCTCTCTCTCTCTCTCTCTCTCATGGCTCGGCGGGAATGATTTGAATAGCCGTTAATATGTCTTTTATGCCCTCTCTTCTGTTAGCTTCTTGAATTACTGGCCTTCGTTCAGATGGTATTAGATTTGGGAATAAGGGTACTTTGGGGATTTTACACACAAAGGTAGTTGGCGCGTCCACGCGGATTTGGTGGATCCTCCCTGACTATGGGTCCCACCTTGATGAATATGACTTACATCCACGCCGTCCATCCATTTTGAAAGGTAAATTTAGGGGAAGGTCCCAAAAATCAAGCAGATCCAATTCTTAGATGAACTACACCACAGGAAACAGTGGTGATTGAATAATCACAAATTATAACTTCTTGGGGACCACCAGAACGTTTATTTACCATCCAACCTGTTGATAAGTTTACAAAGATCTGAATTGTTTACTGTGGTGCGGTCCACTGAAGTTTGGATCTGTTTAATTGTTTCTATCATGTCCCTAAAAGGAGCTTCCAAAACAGATGGACGGAGTGGATTTAAGGAAAACACATGAAGATGGCTCCAGTCTGAGAGCCATACACCTGAGTGATTCAGGGATCATCGAAGTTGTGCCCTTGTTCGTTGGGAGGGATTTTTACTGAAATAGCCCCCACCTGTGGCTATTTTTACAAAAAGTCCGATTTCTCATGAGGCTCATCGTTTTTAACCTTTTCACGAGAAATTGCAAAGCTTTTGGTCAGAAATGCCCCTCTGGCCTCTGACCATACGTCCACAAGAGGCGGAAGCCCTCTTAGACATTACGAAAGGACTCCACCTTGGCCCCACCATGATGCATATTTTACATCCATGCCGTCCATCCATATGGAGAAATCATTGTAGGTGATGAGCCAAAAAATGAAGTAGATCCAAAGCTCAAGGTGGACCTCACCAAAGAAAACAGTGGGGATTGATGTCCTACCATTAAAAACTTTTCGAGGTCACAGAATTTTACAATCAAGCTGAAATTTGTGTTTTCCTTTCTTCCATGTCTGTGTGAACTTATGAACAAGTTGGATCTCAAATAAATATCATGGTGGGCTTTAGGAAGGTTTCAGTGGTCCACATCACTGCCCCCACTATTTTCTTTGGTGGGGTTCACTTGAGAATTGGATCTGTCTCATTTTTTAGATCATGCCTTAAAAGCATCTCTCCAAATGGATGGACGATGTGGATACAACACATACATCATGGTGGGGCCCACGGAAGTTTGTGATGTCACTTTAGTAAAGCGGAAGCCCTTTGACTACCTGCTCTTGCGTACATTCATGAAGAGGCAAAAGCCCTCTTGGGTGTTACAAAGGGGCCCCACCATGGGCCCCACCATGATACATATGTTACATCCACGTCGTCCATCCTTTTTGCTAGGTAATTTTAGGCCATGGGCCCAAATTTGAGATAGATTCATATCGCAGGTGGGCCACACCATAGGGAACAGTTGGGATAATAATGCCTACTGTGGATTCCCTGTGTACCTTGGATTCCTCATGAGCAGTGTGAATTCTCCCGGGCACTGTCGGTTCCCCTTGGCATTATGGGTTCCCCTGAGCACTATGGAATCCCCTTAGGCACCGTGGATTCCCCCGAGCCTAAGGAAGGCTTCAACGATAAGCATCACTACCCTCACTATTTTTTTATAGTGGGACCCATAGGGCCTTTTGAATCAAGCTGATATTTATGTGTTCCCTTTATACGTAGTGGGACCCACAGGGCCTTTTGAATCAAGCTGATATTTATGTGGTTCCTTTATACAGGTCTATGTGACCATATCAATAGGATTAGATGACAAATAAACATCAAGGTGAGCCTGAAAAAGTTTCAACAATGGAACTCTCTATCCCAACTGTTTGTTGTGGTATGGCCCACATAATATTTAGATCTGACCCAAAATAGGCCCAAAGCTTAAAATGATATGAAAATAATGATGGACAACATGGATGAAACATATACAACATGGTGGGTCCTATGAGTGGACCACTCATCCAAGCCCAAGAGGGCTTCCGCCTCTTCATGGTCATATGCAGGAGCAAGGGGTCGGAGGGGCATTTTCGAGGTGGTCAGATGAACATTTTTGACCCAAAGGTTTGCAATTTAGCATGAAAAGGCTAAAAAAGATGAGCCTCATTTGAAATTGAAGTTTTAGTAAAAATAACCACACCTCAGGACTATCACAGTAAAAATCCCTCACTGGGAGTAGATTAGGTGCAGCCCCTGCCTCACCCAAGACGGTGCGACCCTTACTGCGGGGCCCACCTTGATACATTTATTTCATATCCACGCCGTCCATCTATTTTGCCATATCATTTTAGGCCATAAAACCAAAACTAAAGAAATCAAAATGTGGGCCATAGGATGTTTTTAATGGTCGGTCAAAAATCAATCACCACTGTTTCCTATATTATGGCCCACCTGATAATTATATCAGCTAAATGGTCTGGAAAATCGGATCGACGAAAAGGATATATCAAGGTGGGCCCCATGATAAGGGCTGCACCATCTTGACCGACGCCAGGGCTGTACCTAAACCGCACCCGGGTCCTTGATATATGTCAGTTGCAGGCAGCGAACACGGATTGGCTGCGACCTCGATCCAGCTAGGTGGGTGCTGGGTGCAACGCTGACCTTGTAACCCGCCTCGATGCATATGTTGTATGTTCACTCCGTCCATCCATTTTTCTAACTTATTTTTGGGCATGTTCCCCCCCCCAAAAAAAAATGAAGCAGATACAAGTCTCAGGGTGGACCACACAGTAGGGATTGAATTTCCACCCTTAAAATAAGCATGGCCTTATTGGAATTGAGAATGGCTGTGGCCGCATGTCTCCTACTATCTGTGCTTCCTGTCCTCAAAGGCCTTGATGAGCAAAGCAATGGCATAATGATTTCCTGGTTCATAAGAGATGGGTTTTCTCCTCTCTTAGTGTACATAAGTTGTAAGGAAGATAGATGATGCACAATGCTTGTTTGAAGAAATGCCGAGAAGAGCTGTGCTCGTCCATAGCTGTAAATTGTGGTACAGGGCTGATAAGTATGTTGTTTACCAAACATATTTATTTGCTTAATGAGTAGAAACCAAGATAAGTTACTAAGAGGCATAAGTAGATTATCTAAGTAACTTACAATCCAAATGGGCCCCTAGTGACCTGATCCAAATTACATGTAAAATGGGTCAAAGAACCACAAGCAAATAGTAGGTCTGAACCTGGATGTATTCAAGGAATGATCTAAACCCGAATTGCAAACATTTAAAACATGAGTTTGGATGGTCAGAAATTGGAGCATGGATACTGTTCCTTGTGTTTCAAAGAAGCCCCAAATGACAAGCTAAGTGGATTATTTTCCGTTAATTTGAACTAAGTATGTATCAAACCCGCAATTATGCAGGCATGTCTTAACTCTGTTCTGAATGCCCCAATCTTGGTCGCCTGATTCGCTGATAGATAGGGGAAAAAGCAAAAACCTAAAATCATGTTATCTGATAGATGGATAGGTGTGGAAATTCAAATCAAATAAGCAGAATGACATGATTCAGTAATCACCCATCTTTGAATTTTCAGGTGTCCAAGCAGTCCCCCCTTATTTTTATGGGTTAGTTCACACACTCCATTGTTAGTACACCCAACCACCCCTATTGGTCACATCACAATGTTAGCCACCCCCACTATGGGAATCGATACCATTACCTCAGTGTTGAAATGAGGCTATCGTCACTCAGTCTGCCACTTGAGTTATGGACCAGGGTGTCCAAGCAGTCCCTTTTTAAGAAGAATCACAGTTCTGAATCTTTCTTCAAAAGGAAAATAAAATGAAAGCTACAATTTCAATTCCAATTCCAATTGAAACCAATGATGGAACTTCACAATTCTATCAATGCAATCAATAATCAACCATCAAAACTTAAATTCTTAAAATGCCGACCTTTCTTCCAGATAACGAAAGATAGAAAACAGATGCAAATCCCATATTAAAAAAAAAAAAAAAAAAAAAAAACAACATTAGAACACAAAATGGAACTGAAAATCAAGAATCCCAAGAATTAAAAAAAAAAACAAAAAAGGACAAAAAACAAAAGGAACCAGTCTACTGACTAGAATAATAGCATCATTCATAGTCTGCAACGAAATTAGGTCTTGGTAATTCACAAGAATGGAAGCATTATCAGGCTTGTACGGCTGCAGCACTGGCTGATTAAACTTGATGTTCTTCAGAGCCAAGAAGATGTTCAGCGCCCAATCGAAGGCTTCATTCGGGACATCTTTGATTGCTTTCATGAGCAGTCTCAAGCTCTGTGACGGATGGTTGATCGGCTGTTTCCGACGACGAACTGGAAATTTCCAATTCCCCAAATTCCAAGAAAATTCTTCTTCTCTTTCTTTAAGCGCTCTCTCTCTCTCTCTCTCTCTCTCTCTCTCTCTCTCTCTCTCTCTCTCAGTGATTGGGCGGGAATGATTTGAAGAAGAGCCGTTTATCTCTTTTATTACCCTCTCTTGTTTTAAACTTCTTGATTTATCTGTCTTGGGCCTGATGATATGTCTATTTGTGGCTATTGATAATTTGGTCATTTGATGACAAAGGTAGTTCTGCCTGTTAGCTTACTGGCGGGAATACAACAAGTATTGTAGCCAGCACCTACACCACCTGTGTTGTGTATGTGGCATCTACTCCGTCCATCAGGCTAGGTCCCTTGCGATCACAGTTCATTCCAAATATCAACCCCATCCAAATCTCAATGAGTCACAAAGGGTTAACAATGTAAGCTGATAACTAGAATATCTAAATTCATGCGGTGTGGCTCTTCATTCTGGTGAATCATACCTAATAAACACTACACAGTGAGCCCCACACTTCATCTGGAAAGTTTCCACAGTTCATGTTGCATTTCCCATTGTTCCATGTGGTGCAGCCCACATGATTATTGGATCACACTGATTTTTTGTTGAGGACTTAAATTGAAAGTTACCAACATACATCAAGGTGGGCCCCATGGCCAGGGAAACACCCACTACGTTGTTACCCGGGTGACACCTGATCTGCTCCTGTTTTAGTGTCTTCTCCTACCGTACACGCAGCACATATCTCAAATCCGGACCACCTTAATAGCAGTGCTACCGTAAGTTGGCCAATTTCTTAAGAACAGCAGTCTTGACTGATGATCGATGGACATTTCTTTTCCGAATTTAGACCATTTACAACAATTTTTTACAGCCCATTGGAGGTCCACCAATCAGCCAGCTAAGAACATACTACAGTGTATTGTTAGGCTAATCTATCTAAACAGTAGGTCCCCCTGTTTCTGCTGTTTGGATTTAAGGTAAATCGGATGGTGTTCGGTGGGGCGCACCTTTACAGCGTAATATTGTCCACATGCAACCGGACTGAGCTGTGTGCTCCAGGTGTGCTGAATATTGATGATGAATGGGGAAATGCTGGCATGAAGCTTGGGTACACAAATCTTACCATTAGCAAATCTGGCATCTGCCATATCAAGATTGGATGGTCCTGACCTTCATGGTCTCATTAATACCTTATATAAGCTATGATCTAATAATCATGCTTCAATGATGATCCTGACCTTTGAATCTTGAATTTGAATATGAACCAATTAAATAGTTAGAATTCTAGTTCTTCCAGAGTGGTATCTCACTGATGGCTCGGGCCCCCCGGAAGGAGGCCTTCTTCGTTCTCCACATAAGCTGTTCAGGAAAGGCCCAAAGCCAATCCCAGGGAACAGTAAAGCTTCATAGGGTCTTTCCGTCCAGGTGCAGATAGTCCACATCTTCACAGACATGTCTATTTCACGGAGCCTCTCTCTGAGACAGTGCCCAGATCGTTACGCCTTTCGTGCGGCATCTTCATACACAGACACTCTTTCAACAAGAAACGGTGGGCCACACATGCACAGTACAAACATAGGGCCCGACCCAACACACACACAAAAGAAAATCCCTATTTCGAGCTGGAATGTTGCTATGCTATCCTTTGATCAAGTGGGTCACACATGTACAAAGAAATAGGCATTTTAGATTAATTAAATCAAGGGTCTATATTCAGGATGGACAGGTAAGATCATAATTCCAGTCTAATAATCCCCCTGTTTGGGCTTTTCAGACTTGAGGTACATGCCATGTACAGTACAGTCTGTCATATCCCAAAGATTCAAAACCATGACAGCTGGATATTGACAACAAATGGGGGGAACGAACGCGAGGTGGGTGGATGAAGCATACTGATCAATTGGACAGTGATAAGATTGGGACCCACTTGATCAAGCACTGTTAAAAGCCAAAGGGCCCACTTCCCCATCACTAGAGTTGATCCACTTGAACATGTTTGATCATGTCCAACCAGTGTTAGAGCGGACATCACTGCAGAATTTACTGGTTTTCACTGCTTGAGCTGAACCACCCGCTCTATAATTTTGGGCAACAGAACAAATGAGAAAACCACATTGAGTAGATTTTGATTTTCCAAATCTTCCAATCCATAAACTCGATAGAGGTATAAAAAAAACAGTAGAGTAGCAATTTGGTAGGAATGTATCCTACCTGCTCCTAACTGTGGGCAAATGAATAAGATAATTACTATCTCTACCATCACAAACATGAATCTGTTTCCAGTTTTTATTCCTTTTACTGTTCTTTCTTCCCTCTCCATTGGGAACCACACTCAAACAAATGTAGATTTATTATTTATTTGCTCGAAAAGAAGGAAAAAAAAAAAAAAAAAAACAGATGCTACCACCAACAATCTTTATTTGCGCTAGTGGCTCAATGATCCAGATAGTTGCTCGTCCAATCTCTTGCCATCTTTGTACAGAATGTGGACATTTGTTTTCTTTTGCTAACTGCTGATTTCTCAGGCCACCGAATGAAAGGGTTAGAATGACCTATCAATAGTTTTTTTGTTGTTGTAGGCCATGCGATCAACAGCCTGGATCAGTAGACTGTGGGCTCCACTGATAGCGAATCCATTGATTATGCTTCCCTTCTTCCATGTATACCTAAATCTATATACATGGAAGGGAAGCATACTCAATGGACTTGCGATCACCCACCTGTACAAATTCATTCTAGTTCATACAAGTCCCCAACTCTTCTTGCTTACTAGAAACTCTCCAAAACCACACCAAAAAACTCAAAATGGCTAAGACAGAAGCACCATAGCAGGAGTCCTTTGATGGAAAATATGGATTGAGACAATGAAGTAAAAAGCCTAAAATCTTACCAATGGCAGAAAAAGAGTGAAGGACTCATTGACTTGAGAGGAGAAAGAAACCCCATCGTTATCCTTTACACGCCCAAAACCAATGTAGGTGGGCAACTGGGTGGTGGGCCAAGGGGTTGAATATATATGTAGCTCTCTCATTGGATTTACACTGCATCAAATTGGATTAATGTGCATATGCTGGAAAACAGGTATCTACAAGGTTCATTGGATCACATGCATGAGAATTCATGCAGTGTGGGTAGGTGTCTTCATTATCTGAAGGAGGACGTTGGCCAACCTTCGGGTCCTCGGCATTCCATTCTTTGCGATCTCTGAGACTGAGAGTTCACCTGGTAATGCTTGTTCAATGATGAAGCTGAATCCAGTCTGATCATAGTTATAGTGATGCAGGTGCATCTCCACACTGGGGTGGGGTGGCCCACGAGGTGGGGTCTATATGATGCAAAATGGCCACGAGGTGGGGTCTGTGTGATGTAGAATGGCCACAAGGTGGGGTCTGTGTGATGTAGAATGGCCACGGGGTGGGTCCCACTGTGAGACCTGTGAGATGTGGGGTAGCCCACAGAGAGATCTTGGTTGGTTTGCCTGGGAGGGCCTGGATAAAGGGATATTCCAGTGCTTCCCCAACAGCTCTGGAGCTTTTGGTGGACTGGCCGGTACTTCCTGCATCATATAGATTGAAGAGAGGATAGCAGCTGATGTCTCCCAGCTGTGAGGACATTTGTTCCTCTTCATGATTAGCACGATCAAAAGCACTGCCCGGCGTAGCAATCGCATGGAGGGCCTCCCGATTACTTGAAAGCATCTCAAGCAACTCCAACATCTCATTCACGAGCTTTTGGTCCCTGGACAAGTCGATCAACTTCATAATTATCTGCACCACCCCACAATTAGCAGCCCTTCGTTTGTTATCCTGCATTTTGCATAGCATGAAGAGGGCATTGAAAGCATCCCTTTTAGGAATTGCACTGCCTTCTAGAACACGCACAAGGGCCTCCATCACGTCCCACTCACCAAGTTTGAGCTTGCAGGAATCAAGAGTGGATAATGCATTAATGGCTGCGGCAGCTTGGTTCCTAGTATCCATTTTTCCTGTCTGCAAGGCCTTGACGAGCAATGGGATGACATGTGTTCTCCCTAATCATCTCCTTGATTTTGTTGTCATGGAAAGACAGGTCCAAGATGATTGCCAAGACACCTTTGTACCTCTGGCTGGTGACAGTCATAGGCATTCGACAACAGCGATAGCAATTGATGGATCACTTCTATGTTGAGTCTCTTTATGGTGGGTGCCTGCTTGATGAGCTTTCGGAGCTCTTTGATTAACATTTTCTGATTATGCATCGGCCCAAAAGAGATAACTTCATCATGGTGGGCCTCCTCTACGTGGCCTGCTGGTTCAATAACCTGGTCTTTGCACCACTGCAGGATCATGTTGAAGACCAAGTAATTGGGGACTAGGAAGGAATCTGAAAGCACCTTTTGGGTGCACGGGCACGTCAGTTGCCATTTGTTCAGCCACAACTCTATATATTGTTGATCATGTCTGCAAGTATGCACAAAAAATCAAAAAGTATTCGTAAATTACAGAACAATTTACAGTAGAAAATCTCACATTGCGGTGAAAGCTGCAAAAAGTGTTATTTCATATGAATGGAACTCCAAAAATCAAATCCATTATTGGAAGAAGGAATACAAATTGGAAACAGATGCGATGCTCTTTTATTCCAATTAGGCAAAAAAATCAAATTTAACTACTAAATCACAAACTGAAGAATGCAGAAAATCGCATTTTTATACAGCATTAAATATCACAACCAAAAGGTAGGAGTAGACATGGATGTTCAAGGAACCCAAAGAGCTAGAAATCTGCCTGAACCAGGAGCATGTGACAGAAGGGTTGGGCTGACCAGTTTCTGTTCAATCACAATTTTGGGCAGAAATCAAAGTGCAGATACTTTTGTTTTAGAGAAGCCCTGCGCAACAAGATGAGCAGATTTTTATCCAGTTTCAATGAAGTATTTAACTAGCCTGCAATTACGCGGAGATCTAAACTCAGGCTAGGCCTGTGTTATTCCCCATCATAATTTGTAAATGCCCCAATTCTTGAATTTGGTATTGGACAACCATACTACCACATCCCAGTTTGCCCTATCTGCAAATCTGCAGGTTTCCAAACAGTCCCTTAACAAAAGAAATCAGTTTTAAATCTTTCTTTCTAAAGGAAAACAAAATCAAAGCTAAAATTCCAATTGAAACAAATGATTAAACATGAAAATAGAAGAAGGAAAACAAAAATTCCTTTAAAAATGCTTGGAATCAAAAGATTCTTCACAAATCAAAATCTATCTGCAGTGCAAATTCAATCAAGAAGCAACCATCGAAAGTTCTTCACAATACCAACCTTTCTTTCATAGAAGAAAGAAACGAACAAAGCAGACTGACTGTTAATGCATGGAAAAGAAAACAAATATACTTGAAATTAAAAATAAGCTTTTGAGTAGAAGCTCATTAGAAACAAGACGAAGCGTAAGTTTTTTTTTTTTTTTTTGTTTAGGGTTAGTACATACACCCCACTATTAGTACACCCACCCACCCACACTGTCAGTCACACCACAATGTTAACCAATCCCACTTGGGAATCGATACCAAGACCGAGTGTTAAAACGAGATTATCTTCACTCAGTCTCCCACTTGAGCTTTGGATTTGGGTGTAAACACAACGTAAGGGTGTGTTTGGTTGCACCAAATATCATGATATTTCATGATTAATTAGTGTAATCTGATGCGAAATATCAAGAAATTTGGTGTAACCAAAATCACCCTAATTCCAAAAAAAAAAAAAAAAACCTCTATAAAATGCAAAAGAAATTGAAAATAAAAAATAGAATAAGAACTATAATCAAGAATATGAAAAAACTATGAAAACCCAAAAACAAAAAAGAAAAAGAAAAACTAACCATTCCAGTAGCTAAAATGACAGGATTTTTCATAATCTCCCACAAAATTGGGGAGCAAAAATGCTCGGGATCATTGACTACTTTTCCAATTGATTCCACAAACCTATGGAGTGTTGGGGTTGTCTTCAATCTTGACACTAGGGGACTTTAGGTGACTGATGGGATCGGTTCGGGCGCCCGAAACTGCCCCTGGATGGGCTTCTAGAATCTAGACACTACTGGATTAGAAAGTTGGGTTGTCGGTTGCCCGATGGGGTCAGGTTGAGTGCCCGAAACTCCCCGAACATGAACTATGTGTTGTGTCACACCTAAAAGGCTAACCTGATAGGTGGAGGGACCCCTAGAATATATGAAGACAAAGTCCCACCCCCTCATAGGTGGAGGGACCCCAGAATATATGAAGACAAAGCCCCACCCCCTCCCAACCGATGTAGGATATACCAACACTATGAACTCTCTGGATAAATGTGGCCATTGTCGGTCGCCTGATAGGGTCGCATCGGGCGCTCGATAGCCGGCGAATTGTATAGGTCGGTTGCGCGGTTTTGCGCAAAATTTGTTTCTAATTCCAATTTTATGCTATTTAAAGGGATGTAATGCGGGATTAGGGTAGAACACAAGGGGTCCTAGATGTGTTCAAGGGGATGAGAGAATTCTAGGGTGACAGAAAGAGTTAGGGTTAGCTTGGGTTTCTCTTGTGGGGCTTGGATCTAGATAAGTTTTCTTCATTCTCTTGTAACTTCTTATTTCATAGTGATCGTTTTGTGCCGTGGTTTTTTTCCTGCAAGGGTTTTTCCACATAAAAATTCGGATTGCCTTCTTGTGATTGTCGATTTGCTTGATTGTTGCCATTGTGGTTTATCTCGTTTGATTCTCGCTTCCGCGGGTGCCTTCCCAATAAGTGGTATCAGAGCTAACGTTGGGAGGCTAACATAATCTAAGATGAGGTATCAATGGTGTCTAGCATGAGATCCGACATAGAGAAGTATTCTGGAAAAAATAATTTTAAACTTTGGAAGTTCAAGATGAAGGGCCTCTTGGTTCAGCAAGGATTGGAAAAAGCACTCCCTAGAAAGCGACCAGAGTCTATAAAAGAAGAAGAGTAAAAGAAGATGGATCAGAAAGCTATGATCTCAATCCAGTTGTGCCTGACGGATAAGGTCCTGTACAACGTCATAAGGGAGAAGATTGCGGCTAATACGTGGGCAAAGTTGGAGAACATCTACGCGAAGAAATATTTGGAGAACCGCCTATGGCTGATGCTACAGTTGTTCAATCTGAAAATGACGGAGGGGACCGATGTTGAGGGCCACATCAGCAATTTCAATTTTTTCGTTTGTAAGTTGTTCGATATAGATGAATAGATGAGGGACGAATATCAAGCATGCATCCTGTTGAATTCTTTTTTGGATTCATATGAGTCATTCAAAGACTCATTGTGCGCAGGTAGGGAGACCATTAGCATTAAGATTGTTATCTCAGCCCTCCAGTTGAAGGTGATGAGAAAGAAAAGCGATGGCGTGTGTTCTTTTACAAAGGAGGCACTGGTCATGAGGAGAAAAAAATTTGAGCGAGATTGCGGGTGTTTGCGATCGAGATTTAAATCCAAAGGCAAAGGGAAGAGCAATGTGAGGTGCTGGAATTGTAGGGAGACAGGGCACATGAAGAGAGATTGTCAGAATCCCAAGACAAGGCAAGAAAAGACTGAAGATTCTTCTATGGGAGCTAATACTGCGAAATCCATGAAGGATGAGTGTAATGTTTGAGATGTATTGATTGTATCCAGATTTGAGTTACTCGGTGATGACTGGTTCTTGGATTCAGGTGCATTGTATCACATGTGTCCTGACCGAAGTTTATTCATGACATACAACAAGTATGATGGTGGATCGGTGGTTTTGGGCGATGATAACGCCTGCAAGGTGGTGAGTATTGGCACGGTACGTATTAGGATGTTCAATAGGATCGAGCGATTCCTGACAGATGTGAGGCACGTCCCTAGGTTGAAAAAAAATTTGATATCTCTTGGTGCACTCGAAGCAATGGCGTGCAGGTTCACTGGCTTCGATCGGGTTTATAAGGTGTCAAAGGGAGCACTCGTGATGATGAAGACATGGAGGTGCGACAATCATTACAAGTTGATCAGGAGCACTTCTCACGGTGGAGCTGTGGGATTGGTAGGGGAATCCATGGTTGCTCATTTGTGGTGTGTGCGCAAGGGCCACATGAGCGAGGGGGGCGTGAAGGTGAGAGTATAGAGTTGGCGAGGGCACGAGAAGCAGTGGAGCTATGAAGGAGACGAAGTAGAGAAGAAGAATGGAACTTTGGAGCAATAGAGCAATGAAGATTGAAGCCACGGTGGAGATTGTTGGGGTTGTCTTCAGTCTTAACACCAGGGGGCTTCAGGAGACCGATTGGATTAGGTTAAGCACTTGAAACTGTCCCTGGATGGGCTTTTAGAATTTGAACACTACTGAATCGGAAAGTGGGGTTGTCGGTAGCCCGACGGGGTTGGGTCGGGCACTCGAAACTCCCCGAACAGGAACTGTGAGCTCTCTGGACAGATTTGACCATTATTGGTCGCCCGACAGGGTCGAGTCAGGCGCCCGACGATCGGAGAACTGTATAGGTTAGTTGCGCGATTTTGCACAGGATTTATTTTTAATTCCGATTTTATGCTATTTAAAGAGGTGTAATGCGGGATTAAGGTAGAACACAAGGATTCCTAAACGTGTTCAAGGGGTTGAGAGGGTTCTAGGGTGAGAGATAATGGCTAAGGTTAGCTTGGGTTTCTCTTGTGGGGCTTGGATCGGTTAAGTTTTCTTCATTCTCTTGTAACTTCTGACTTCTGATTTCATAGTGATCGCTTTGTGCCGTGTTTTTTCCCCACAAGGGTCTTTCCACTAAAAAATTCAGATTTCCTTCTTGTGGTTATCGATTTGCTTGGTTGTTAAGTTTGAGGTTTATTTCGTTTGATTCTTGCTTTCGCGGGTGCCTTCTCAACATGGAGCTCCTTCAACTCTGTTGAATTTAGGATGGACGAGGGATTTCTTGGATCAGAATATGATTACCTTTGATTTCATTCAAGATCTTCCGGAGTTCAGTATTCACCTCTGTCGCCCTTGTGAGGGTGATTACATCATCTTCTTTATTCAGGTATGGAACAGATAATTGGTTGCCAGTCTCAGAAGAATCGGAATTGGCCATTTTCCCAAATTCCAAGACATCTTCTCCTTCTTCTTGTTGGAGAGCCTCCAAACTGTGCATCTGTTGCGTGCTCAGACCGGTCGGGTGACCGGTCTGGCTGTTTGGACAGATTTCACAGCAGGGAGGACTGGACAGTTTTTGTGTGCCCAGATCGGTCGGGCGACCGGTTTGCAAGGGGCTCCGACCGGTCGGCAGTGAGGCAGCGTGATGGGTCTGCTTGGTGATTTCTCCCTGGACTGTTTGGTGTAAGGTGTGACCGGTCCGGCGACCAGTCGACTGTGCAAGCGGTTTCTTGCGCATTACGTGGTACTGTGTAAGAGGCTTCTATTTTCGGGTTTCCTACTATATATATGTGATGTATTCGGACTTAGATGGTATCCTAAGGTGTCAAAGGTTTCCTATTCATGTTAGGAAGAGGGGAGAGGTGTGTGTGAGAGGGAACTTGGGGTTTTCTCTATTTTTCCTTGCTTGTGGGCTGTCAATCTCTGTAATCTTCTAATATCTATGGTGGATCGTTTTGTGCCATGGTTTTTTACCCATTAAGGGATTTTTCCACGTAAAATTCGGATTCTCTTGTGGTGAATGCCTGTGTGAGGTTGCTTTCATCTTGTTTACTCGTTGATTTTGCATTGTTTCACGCGTTCGTTGTTTCGCTTCTGCTGCCGATTTTCCCAACAAGTGGTATCAGAGCTAAAGTTGGGGTGGAGTAGATTCGAATCTGAGACTAAAAGATGGGATCGGGCGCAAGGTTCGAGGTAGAGAAGTTCTTCGGGAAAAATAACTTTGAGCTATGAAAGGTGAAGGTTGAATCCTTCCTAGTTCAGCAAGGGCTTGATGAAGCTCTTGGAAAGTGACCTGAGGCTATGAAAGATGATGAGTGGACGAGGCTCGACAAGAAGGTTAGAACATCAATCTTATTAAACCTTACAGATAATGTTCTCTATCATGTCATGAAGGAGAAGACTACGGCTGAAATGATAGCGAAGCTAGAGAAGGTTTATGCCAAGAAGTCTCTAGAGAATCGCATGTATGTGTTGATGGCTGAGGGAATGCAGTTGTTCACCTTGAGGATGGCTGAGGGAACGGAGGTGGAGGACCATCTGAGTACGTTCAATAGGCTGGTTTGCAAGTTGGTGGAGATCGATGAACTGATGAAAGATGAATACCAAGTATGCATCCTGTTGAATTCTCTTCCAGATTCATATGAGTCGTTCAAGGACTCTGTGTGCGCAGGGAGGAAACCATAAGTGTCGAGACTATTATCTCAGCCCTCCAGTCGAAGGCGATGAGAAAGAAAAGCGGTGACGTGGACTTCCCGTTATTCCTTAGAAGTACTGGCTATGATGGGAAGAAGTTCTGAGCATGGAGGATACTCGAAATCGGGATCTAAGGCCAAGGGCAAAGGGAAGGCTAAGGTAAAGTGCTGGAATTGTGGCCAGGAGGGCCACATGAGAGGGGATTATCAAAATCCCAGGATGAAGCAAGAGAGGTATGAAAATTCTTCTAGAGAGGGAGCCAATACCGTAGAGGACGGTGGCGATCTGTGTGAAGTTCTGACTGTTTCTGGCAAGAGATCTCACAGTAGTGAGTGGATCCTTGATTCAGGGGCTTCATATCACGTTTGTCCTGACCGGAGTTCATTCATGACATACAGGGAGTATGGTAGAGAATCGGTGTTTGTGGGCGATGGAGTCGCTCATAAGGTTGTGAGTATTGGTACTGTGCGCATCAGGATGTTCGACGAGGTCGAACGAGTCTTGGAAGATGTGAAGCACGTCCCCAAGATGAAGATGAATGTGATTTCTCTTGGTGCACTCGAGGCGAAAGGGTGTGTATTTATCGGCCGCGATCGTTGTTGTGAAGTGATTAAGGGGGCACTTGTGTGCATGAAGGCACAGAGGTGTGGCCATCTTTATATGTTGATCGGAAGCACAATTCACAGTGGAGCTATGGGAGAGGCAGCGAGATCCACGGTTGCTCGTATGTGGCAAGTACCCAAGGGCCACATGAGAAGAGCGGTAAAGGGCGTGAATTTGCAAGGTTAGGGTCGATGATAGCACGAGAAGCGGTGAAGCTATGATTGAAGATGAGATGACGTTGCAAGGATGATGTTGATTCGACATTTGAAGCCTCGGTGGAGATTGTTGGAGAGCCTTCAAACTATGCATATGTTGGTGCTCAGACCAGTCGGGTGACCAGTCTGGCTGTTTGGACAGATTGCATAGCAAGGAGGACTGGACAGTTTTTGTGTGCCCAAACCGGTCGGGCGATCGGTTTGCAAGGGGCTCCGACCGGTCAGGCGACCAGCCGACAATGAGGCAGTGTGAAGGGTCTGCGTGGTGATTTCTCCCTGGGCTGTTTGGTGTAAGGTGCGACCGGTCAACTGTGCACGCGGTTTCTTACGCATTACGCGGTAGTGTGTAAGAGGCTTCTATTTTCTGGTTTCCTACTATATATATGGTATGTATCCCGACTTAGATGGTATCCTAAGGTGTTCAAGGTTTCCTAGTCGTGTTAGGAAGAGAGGGAGAGGTGTGTGAGAGAGAGAACTTGGAGTTTTCTCTGTTTTTCCTTGCTTGTGGACTGTCAATCTCTGTAATCTTTTTGATATTCATAGTGGATCGTTTTGTGCCGTGGTTTTTTACCCGTTGAGGGGTTTTTCCATGTAAAATTCGGATTCTCTTGTGGTGAATGCTTGTGTGAGATTGCTTTCATCTTGTTTACTCGTTTGATTTCGCATTGCTTCACGCGTTCGGCATTTCACTTCCGCTGCCAGTTTTCCCAACACTTTCTCTCTCAAAATAAAGGAAAGAGGGGCTGATTGGGCGGGAATGATTTGAAGAAGAGCCGTTTGTATCTCTTTCATGCCCCTCCCTTTCTTATCATCTTCAATTAGCTGTCTTAGGCCAAATGGTATTAGGATTTGGGGGTATGGGTAGTTTGGTCATTTGATGGAGTTAGTTAGAGGCCTACATATAAATGTGTGGGGCCCACCGTGATGTTTTATTAAAATCCAATCCGCACATCATTTCTGCGCCCTATTTATATACTTGGTGCCCAAAAATCAGGAAGATCCAAAACTCAGGTGGGCCACACCACATGGAAAAGTTGGATGGGGATGCCCACTATTAACACCTTCCAGATTGTATGTGGGCACACTGTATTGTATATTCCATTTAATCCATCTCTAAGGTGCATCTATTAGGATGAATGGACATAAAAATCAGGCTATTCCAAAACTGATCAGGTGGGCCTCAAGAGATGATTATATGGGTTTTTGGCATGATTTTACATTGGTGTGACCCATCAGAGTTTTGGATCTAAGTTTTTCGAAGCCAACACAAGGATAGGAGAGGATGCACATGATGGACGGATTGGATGTTATTAAAACATCACAGTGGGCCCCACACGTCAATTTGCATGTTAAGAGTACTCCCCTCAAATCTGCTGCAGGCAGCGGCTACAGTAGCGGAGGTTTATGGGGCCCACCGTGCTTATATGTGACATCCACTCCATACATCAGGTTCAACCCCTCGTGTCCACCGTGGATTCCAAAAATCGGCCTGATCCAAAACTTAAGTGGGCCACTCCACTGAGAAAAAAAAAAGTTGTAAAATCATGCCTAAAACCTCTCAACTCTAACCCACCAAGTATTTTTTTTTTTTTTTTTCAAGACATTTTTGGAATGTCCCTTCATCCAGGTGACGCTCACCTGATGAACGGCTTGAATGGCAATAGACTATAGTGAGCCCCATACATCATCTTTAAAGCTTCGACGGTGTGCGTTGCAATCCCCATTGCTCCCGGTGGGGTGGCCCACCTGATTCCTGATTTGTGGCCTCGGGGTCTAAAACCAATAGATGCATGTGTTGGACGGATATATAGGATGTCACATACAAATTGTTGTATAGGATTTCTTGATATGGATACCTCTCAAAATAATATTCGTGAGGGTTCACATCTGACTCTACAAATCAATGGCTAGCATCATTCTTTCAACATGACGATCATTGGATCGTGGCCAATCTATATTATTAAGAAGATGAACAATTTCAATCTTCACACCACCTCTGGCTGTTAGCCCTGTGGTGCAACCATGTTAGTCAACCTCCGTCACAACACAAACAAAACAAAATACTCCTCAAATAAAACTACTAATTAAAACATAACCAATCCTTCTCTGTTTCACCTATAAAATGCATAAACCAGCAAATTTCCACGTAGAATTAATTCACAAGCATGCATGCATACATAAATACAAACACAAAAGCACTGTTTCATGTGTCTAACCATATTATTGCAATGTTCAAATAACATTGGTATATATCATAAGGCCAATGATACTCCCAATCAAAACATAAAATCATGCCACAAGCATGCCTGTTAGACGGCAAGCACTTCCGGCGACATAGATTGCGTTGTGGACGACGCATTTCCTCTCGTCGGCTGCATTTAAAAAATAAAAAAAAAAAAAAAAAATCAGGTATTAGCAAAATCTCCTAACAGCTTCATACGAGATTAGTAGTAGTAAGATTCATGATCCAACCATATCGGCCTTTGTGTTTCTCCAAACTTTATCCATTTCTTCGAAGACGACATTGATCGTGGGCCGCCCCCTGCTTGAGTTAGCAACACATAGAACCGCGATGCGTAGGATGGCTTCGAAGTCCGCCGCGTTGTAATTTCCATCCATCTTTGAGTCTTCAAAATTCGAAAGTGGGCGTTTCTGCGTCATCACCTCTTTGGCCTGCTCAAATTCAAATGTAATTAGCGTCGACTATAGATCTCTCATATTCGTGCACACACACCCGACTCAAGCACAAGCGTGCGAATATAACACGACTGTTAGGATATGTACACATGTATATTTGTACATCTGTACATAACAGCTCTACATGCACAGCATAGTTAGATCATGTTGCATGTGTAAAATACATATCATCTTACATATGTAGATGGGAGCTGATTAGATACGGCCCTGTCTCACAAAAACAGTGCAACCCTTACTGTGGGGCCCACCTTGATGTATGTATTCTATATCTACGCTTTCCGTTCATTTTTCTAAATCATTTCAGGGAATGAGCCCAAAAATAAAGTAGATCCAATTCTCAAGTGGACTATATCATGGTCTAAAATGATCCACCTGAGATTTGGATCTTCTTCATTTTTTGGCCTCATGCCCTAAAATGATCTAGAAAAATAGGATGGAAAGCTTGGATATAGAATACATATATCAAGGTGGGCTCATGGTAAGGGCCGCATCTAATCCGCTCCCATTGTAGATTACCTGTATGTACAGCCATGGGTCCTTACTCATGGCTCAGTGGTAGACCCTGTACGGTTCCAACACTGAGGTCATGAGTTCGAATACACACCACATGTGTCTGGGAGAAAAAAATAATAACATGATCTAACTATCCTACGTGTAGGTGTACAAATACACACACATGTGGGTGCACACATGCAAGCACGTAAATGGAAAGAAAGATGTAGACATGCATCACAGACCCTCCTCGTCAGATTGTCACGAGCATCAAGATCCAGTTCAAGCACTTGCTTCCCTGATAGGATTTGAAGGGTGACGATGCCAAAGCCATAGACATCACTGGCAGATGTGAGCTTGCCATTGGTCATGTATTCAGGGTCCATGTATCCAATGGACCCTTTGGCATCTGTGAACACCTTGGTTTCGTCCATCCCAAGCATCCTCGCCAACCCAAAATCTGAGAGCTTTGGATCCATGTCCTCAGTCAGTAGAATGTTTGTAAGCTGCACCCAACACAAATGCATTGTTAGTAGCCTCAAATGGATTAATCCTAATTAAGTTGGCTATGGCTGGATCAGCCCCGGCCAAGGTGGGGCAGAACCAGGCCCGGTCCATATGTTAATAAGTCCAGAAGTCTTGGCCAGCTAAACTCATATTTAGAGTTGTACATGAGTCAAGTTAGCTCGGTTGGCTTGCTTGACTTGGTTCGAACTAGCTCGATTTGGCTTGGTTTGGACATTGGGATCGAACCAAGTCGAGCCAATTTATTTTTTTTCAGCTCGAAGATTTTCGAGCCGAGCTTGAGTTCACCCTAGCTCATTTGGCTCGACTCAAAACTCAGTTTGTGTTGACTCGGTTCGAGTTTGACTCGACACGACTAGTTGAAAATGAATGTTTAGTCCCACATCAGAAGAGAGCAAAGTAATCATAGGGAAAACTCTCTATAAACGCAAGTGGGGGGGCGTGAATGGGCCTGGGGCTTCCTTCAGGCCTAGATTTTGAATTGTTTCAGGCCAGGCTTTTGAGTTGGGCTTATTTAAATTTTAGCTTTTTCTAGGCTCGAACTTTGCTCAAAAGCTCAACCAAATCAAGCCAAGCATGTCATTTCAGCTCAAAGGTTGAGCTGAGTCGAGCTCAAGTCAAGGTTGAGTTGTTTTTTGGTCGAGCCGAGCTGAGCTAGGCCCAGCTCGATCCAGTTCCGCTGAGTGTACAGATCTACGTCATATTATTCATAAATGAGCTCATCTCTAAGTCAGCCTGTGTATTAGAAATTCAGACATGGGCTGGACACACGGGCTAAAAGTTCAGGCCCGAGGCTGGGCTAGAGCAGGCCGGGCCTAGAAGCTAACGGGCGAACCCTGTCAGTTTCTAGCCCTAATTGACCCTATCTTTCACAGACTTTTCGACCCAATATCTGTGGTATGGGCGGTAAGTCATGTCAAGAATTACAGATAATCATATGTGATATCCAAATCTTTAATCAGTGGTTATGGACGATAATGCAATACTTTTATAAGTGAGAGATTGGAGCAGATTCCATAGCAATTTGGAGATTTGGATACCACACATGTCACTCCTGCAATTATCCTTGATAGCGAATTAAGGGTTGCAAAGGGCCGGGTCTGGGCCATTGGTCGGGGTCAGCGTGAGCCCAATCTGGTTATTAATCAGGCATGATTTTTAGGCCCAAACCCAGCCTACTCAAGCCATTGATTGCATGCCTAAGCTCCACCTATTAACATTGGCCTGTTGTCGGGCTTCGAAATTAACCAATCCATGGGCTAATGTTGAAGGTTGAAGTTCGATCCCTATCGGGCCAGCCAGCCCAGCCCATTGCCACCCTTAATCATGGGTCTTCATTTCTAGAGATGTTTATGGTGGTAGTAAAAAAATCCAGCTATATTCAGTTCATAATTCATGTGATTATGTTGATAAAAAACTGTATGATATTTGCCTTGATGTCTCCGTGAACAATGCAACCGTCTGGATAGCTGTGGAGAAACCTTAGTGCAAGGGCGCAATATCTCATGATTTTCACCCTTTCGTACCATGAAAGAAAACTGTCATTCCCTGTCATGAATGTCCAATGTATTAGAAATTTGAGGAATTATATTATCCTTTTGCCTATGGAAATGTTTGTGGACATTGAGATGTATGAATGGAGCCCACAAGCATGATCATTCTAATGGTTGATTTGGTGAGGCCCACCGTGGATTTGGAGATGACCCCAAATCTTCCTGATTCGAAGACCTTAATCTTTGTTCTGATTGGAATTTGTATGCCAGCCGGAATCCACTTCCTGCTGATATTCAAAGTCAACTCTCCTAAACACAACAATCTAGAAAGACCCTAGGAGTCAATTTAGTAGGGTGGCAGCAGCCGGAAATCTGATTCCACCAACTCCCTCTATATAAATAGACCACACTCACTCGATAAGGCGGACTGCTTGGAGAGAGAGGAGGAGGTGAGATTAGTGGCTAAGAGAGGAGAGAGGATGAGAGAGAAAAGGAGAGAAAAAGAAAAGAGGGGGAAGCATTTTCTTTTATTGGTTTAGATCGAGGATATCCAACCACTTCTTCTGTTGAAGAGTGTCGAATCTCTCATTTTTCCATCTCACATGTTCTAGCCATGTGGTGACCTTCATTTTTAGTTCAGTTGCAGCATCTTCGCTCTTGTTTTCCCATGAATGCTGTCTTGCCATTATTAGATAATGACACAACAGAAACCGGAAAATAATGTCTTTTAATTAACTACCCTAATTACATCCCAATCATAATTGATGTTGAGCACCTTGTCTCCATGATCGTGATTAAGATTGCTTACTTTAATTCCTTTTTCTTTTAACTCCTTGTTCATAGTCTTTTAAGGTCTTGGCTGACGTCGTTGAGTGCTCTCTTTCCATAATCTTGATTTTGTTCAGTAATAAGACTCTAGACGTTAATAAATCTTCAAAAATTCATAAATCACATACAGTAGAGATCACACGATTCTATAAGTGGAGAAGGTTACTTAACATCTTCCTTCTCCATCACTTAAGCCCTTCCTTGGAATCACGGCCACAAATCAACCACAAGAGTCATTCAAGTTACAGCGTCTTTGGATTCCACCAACTTGTGACGATTTTACAGTGTTTAGCGACCATAGAAGCATTCACGAGCCAACCCACTCAACACATTAAGCAACCAATAGAGGCAAGCTCCCTCACACATGTCAAAAGATTTGGTGACTCCACTGGGGACTTCTTGTGAGTGGCCACTAGTCATGCCTGACTCGAAACATAAGTTTTTTTTTTTTTGGAAATTTTAGTTCTAGTCCGTTTACATTTTATCATTTACTTTTCAATACTTTACTTTCTTGTGCTTTGCTTTCTGACATCCTCTTTCCTTGTACATTTTTTTAACTGGGAGCCTTTACACTACTAGCATCCATAACGAAAGCACCACCCAACTGTTTAAGAATCTATCCGGGCCCATATAGGATTCATCTTCGATCTTGTTGTTGAGAAGGCCCTAGAAAAGACACTAGTTAGGTCCCGTGAGACTATAAACTATAGGACAACTACCCATTTCAATGACCAGATTTACAGGCTGTCCATGGACGACCACGTAGCAAGGGAGAATCACTTTTGTTGATCCAAGTGTAGTGGTCGGATCTCCATAAGGACAAAAAGTATAGGAGCCAGCAACTACCACAAAGACAATCTAAATTTACAGATAACCCCAAAGTAAAATGTCAATCACGATGTGAAGGTCATGGTTGAATCCACGTAAGGCTACAAAGCGTAGCAGAGATCACCTCATTCTCATCAACCCTTGGGTACATACGAGTGCTTCTTTGTTGGATAATCCGCTAATAATGACACTTTCGACAAAATAGGCTCAACTACATCTACCCCTAACTAGGGGTGTCCATCGCCTTAGTATTCGATTGACCTCTATTAGAGAGGGGAATATGTAGACACCCCACCTAAGATAAGAAAATTGCTCTATATGATCCAACTAGCGTCCTAGACGGGATGCCCAACTGATCCTAAGGGCTGTTTGGGCAGTTGTATCCCATAGGATGGACTGGTATTAGATGAGATTATAGCATGTATTGCTCATTTATTACATGCTTGGCAATACCATGAGATTAGCTTAATTCAATGTTATGTTCAAGATAAATCTTTCCCTTGGCAAATATACGGTATAACATGAATTTGCCATTTGGTGGACCATGGGATTACAATCAGTGAACCACATTTCATCTAATTTTTAGTCGCTAGTGCACATATGCAGCTTGAATGACTATTGTAGAAGGCATGTGTGGATGAACATCATTGATAAAATACACACATCAATGTGGGGCCCACAATTGTGGTGGATTTGAAATCCAGCCAAATCCATTATTGGCATTGGAATACGTGATTTCAGGATTAATCCAAACCTTCTTTTGGCTATCAAACAAAGGATGGAATGGGCACAGACCAAATGCAATTCCATACCACCTAATCCCATCTATTACGGCTGCCCAAACAGGACCTAAGAATGCCCAAAACCCTAATCCAATCATTCGGAGAACTCTTCCATGTCCTCTAAAATAAAGCTTGATGCAAAATGAAAGCTGATTAATGTCGGCGAGAATTCAATTCCTATCGGCTACCATCTATCAATCAAAGCTTGACACGTGGCACCTAAGGTTTCTATGTGACAAATGCACCACAGAATACAAGCATGTACGCCAGTTGGAGTTAGATTCCCGCTAGTGTCAAAAGTCAACTCTCTTGAGAGTTGAGGTCAGCCATGGTGGTAACCAACGACTCCCTCTATGAAAACAGAACACCCCCACTCAATCAAAGAGGGTAGAGAGAAAGAGACAGAGAAAGAGAGAGGTGAGATTAGAGGCTAAGAGAGAAAAGAGGCTCTTGAACACACAACAACCGAGGAAGACTTCGGGAGTCAGGAACGGCCATGGTGGTAACCGAAGACTTCCTCTACATAAACAACCCTCACTCAATAAGGGGGGGTTGAGATTAGAGATAAAGAAAGAAAGAGGAAGAGGAAGAGAGAGAGAGAGAGAGAGAGAGAGAGAGAGAGAGAGAGGAGGGGAAAGAATTTTCTCTTCATCGGTTTGGATCGATCATAGTAAGGTTGGTATTGGAAATATTTGATCACTTTGAAGAGTGTCGAATCTCGCTTTTTTTCCTCTCACATCTCTTGGCATGTGGCCGCCTCCATTTCAATTCAGTTGCAACATTTTTGCTCTAGCTTCCTGAAGTATGCTTTGTGTCTTGTCATTTAATCCAATATTGATGTCATTTAATCCGATCCTGATACAACATAAACTGGGAAACCATTTGTCTTTCAATATCTTCCACTAATTACATCTCGATCTTGACCCTTGTTGAGCGCCCGGTCTTCACAATTATGATCAGTGATTGCTTACTTAAGTTCCTTTTTCTTTTAGTGGTCAAATCTCCATAAGGACAAAAAGTATAGGAGCCGGCAACTACCTCACAGACAATTTAAATTTACAGATAACCCCAAAGTAAAATGTCAATCACGATGTGAAGGTCATGGTTGAATCCTCGTAAGGCTACAAAGCGTAACAGAGATCACCTCATTCTCATCAACCCTTGGGTACATACGAGTGCTTCTTTGTTGGATAATCTGCTAATAATGACACTTTCGGCAAAATAGGCTTAACTTCATCTACCCCTAACTAGGGGTGTCCATCGCCTTAGTATTCGATTAACCTCTATTAGAGAGGGGAATATGTAGACAACCCACCTAAGATAAGAGAATTGCTTTATATGATCCTACTAACATCCTAGACTGAATGCCCAACTGATCCTAAGGGCCTCTTTGGGCAATTGTATCCCATAGGATGGAATGGTATTAAATGGGATTATAGTATTTATTGCTCATTTATTATATGCCTGGCAATATCATGGGATTAGCCTAAGTCAATATTATGTTTGGGATAAATCTTTCCCTTGAGAAATACACTGTCTAACATGAATTTGCCGTTTGGTGGACCAAGGGATTACAATCAATGAACCACGTTTCATCTGATTTTTAGTCGTTGGTGCACATATATAGCTTGAATGACTATTGTAAAAGGCATGTGTGGATGAACGACATTTTGATAAAATACACACATCAATGTGGGGCCCACAATTGTGGTGGATTTGAAATCCAGCCGAATCCATCATTGGCATTGGAATACGTGATTCTAGGATTAATCTAAACCTTCTTTTGGTTATCAAACAAAGGCCTTAAGAGTGCTCAAAACCCTAATCCAATCATTCGGAGAACTCTTCCATGTCCTCTAAAATAAAGCTTGATGCAAAATGAAAGTTGATTAGTGTCGGCGAGAATTCGATTCCCATCGGCTACCATCTATCAATCAAGGCTTGACACGTGGCACCTAAGGTTTCTATGTGACAAATGCACCTCAGAATACAAGCATGTACGCCGGTTGGAATTAGATTCCCGCCAGTGTCCAAAGTCAACTCTCCTGAACACACAATAATTAAGGAAGGATTCGAGAGTTGAGGTCAGCCATGGTGGTAACCAACGACTCCCTCTATGTAAACAGAACACCCCCACTCAATCAAAGAGGGCAGAGAGAAAGAGAGAGGTGAGATTAGAGGCTAAGAGAGAAAGAGGCTCTTGAACACACAACAACCGAGGAAGACTTCGGGAGTCAGGAACGGCCATGGTGGTAACCGAAGACTTCCTCTACATAAACAACCCTCACTCAATAAGGGGGGGTTGAGATTAGAGATAAAGAAAGAGAGAGAGAGAGAGAGAGAGAGAGAGAGAGAGAGGAGGGGAAAGAATTTTCTCTTCATCGGTTTGGATCGATCATAGTAAGGTTGGTATTGGAAATATTTGATCACTTTGAAGAGTGTCGAATCTCGCTTTTTTTCCTCTCACATCTCTTGGCATGTGGCCGCCTCCATTTCAATTCAGTTGCAACATTTTTGCTCTAGCTTCCTGAAGTATGCTTTGTGTCTTGTCATTTAATCCAATCTTGATGTCATTTAATCCGATCCTGATACAACATAAACTGGGAAACCATTTGTCTTTCAATATCTTCCACTAATTACATCTCGATCTTGACCCTTGTTGAGCGCCCGGTCTTCAAAATTATGATCGTGATTGCTTACTTAAGTTCCTTTTTCTTTTAGTGGTCAAATCTCCATAAGGACAAAAAGTATAGGAGCCGGCAACTACCTCACAGACAATTTAAATTTACAGATAACCCCAAAGTAAAATGTCAATCACGATGTGAAGGTCATGGTTGAATCCTCGTAAGGCTACAAAGCGTAACAGAGATCACCTCATTCTCATCAACCCTTGGGTACATACGAGTGCTTCTTTGTTGGATAATCTGCTAATAATGACACTTTCGGCAAAATAGGCTTAACTTCATCTACCCCTAACTAGGGGTGTCCATCGCCTTAGTATTCGATTAACCTCTATTAGAGAGGGGAATATGTAGACTACCCACCTAAGATAAGAGAATTGCTTTATATGATCCTACTAACATCCTTAGACTGAATGCCCAACTGATCCTAAGGGCCTCTTTGGGCAGTTGTATCCCATAGGATGGAATGGTATTAAATGGGATTATAGTATTTATTGCTCATTTATTATATGCCTGGAAATACCATGGGATTAGCCTAAGTCAATATTATGTTTGGGATAAATCTTTCCCTTGAGAAATACACTGTATAACATGAATTTGCCGTTTGGTGGACCATGGGATTACAATCAGTGAACCACGTTTCATCTTATTTTTAGTCGTTGGTGCACATATATAGCTTGAATGACTATTGTAAAAGGCATGTGTGGATGAACGACATTGATAAAATACACACATCAATGTGGGGCCCACAACTGTGGTGGATTTGAAATCCAGCCGAATCCATCATTGGCATTGGAATACGTGATTCTAGGATTAATCTAAACCTTCTTTTGGTTATCAAACAAAGGCCTTAAGAGTGCTCAAAACCCTAATCCAATCATTCGGAGAACTCTTCCATGTCCTCTAAAATAAAGCTTGATGCAAAATGAAAGTTGATTAGTGTCGGCGAGAATTCAATTCCCATCGGCTATCATCTACCAATCAAGGCTTGACACGTGGCACCTAAGGTTTCTATGTGACAAATGCACCTCAGAATACAAGCATGTACACCGGTTGGAATTAGATTCCCGCCAGTGTCCCAAGTCAACTCTCTTGAACACACAATAATTAAGGAAGGCTTCGAGAGTTGAGGTCAACCATGGTGGTAACCAACGACTCCCTCTATGTAAATAGAACACCCCCACTCAATCAAAGAGGGGAGAGAGAAAGAGAGAGGTGAGATTAGAGGCTAAGAGAGAAAGAGGCTCTTGAACACACAACAACCGAGGAAGACTTCGGGAGTCAGAAACGACCACGGTGGTAACCAGAGACTTCCTCTACATAAACCACCCTCACTCAGTAAGGGGGGTTGAGATTAGAGATTAAGAAAGAGGAAGAGAGAGAGAGAGAGAGAGAGAGAGAGAGAGAGAGAGGAGGGGAAAGCATTTTCTCTTCGTAGGTTTGGATCGATCATAGTAAGGTTGGTATTGGAAATATTTGATCACTTCTTCCATCGAAGAGTGTCGAATCTCCCTTTTTTCCCTCTCACATCTCTTGGCATGTGGCCGCCTCCATTTCAATTCAGTTGCAACATTTTTGCTCTAGCTTCCTAAAGTATGCTTTGTGTCTTGTCATTTAATCCGATCTTGATGTCATTTAATCCGATCCTGATACAACATAAATTGGGAAACCATGTCTTTCAATATCTTGCACTAATTATATCTCGATCCTGACCCTTGTTGAGCGCCCGGTCTCCACAATCATGATCGTGATTGCTTACTTTAGTTCCTTTTACTTTCAATAATTCCTTGCTTATAGTCTTTGAGGTCTTGACTGACGTTGAATGCTCTGTGTTCGTAATCTTGATTACGTTTAGCAATAAAAGTCTAAACCTCAACAAATCTTGAAAAATAACTACAAATCCCGCAAAGTAGAGACCGTGCCAGAGAAGATTCCTAACCTCTTCCTTCTCAATCCCTAACCATATACCAACCATTCCCTAACTCGTAATAATGTTATGGGGTCAAGTTGACCTAAGATTCCAAAATCTAATGGCTAGTGACAACCCTCAAGTTAAGCAAGAAGCATCCACAAGACAACTCACCCTACACACAAAGAAACCAAAAGAGGCTGGCCCGCACACACGCGCATCAACAGATTTCTACAAAACCCTCCCAACAGGCACATGTTCTGGCATGTAGGACAGTAAACCTCAAGAACAAGATTTTAGAACGATCCACAGCCGACAGGAAGAAGGCAAAAGATTGGATGATTAGGATCTTCTGATCTAGGATGTTTTGGATCACCCATCCTTGCAATGGGGCCCACAAGATCAATGGTCTAAAATCTCATTATGATGGGCCACGCGCACGCGCTTACTCAAGGGCAATGATAAGATGCAAATGCAAGGGCCCCACAGATCATACAATTCAAAAGGAAAGCCTTGGAAAATTGATGTAATTTAAAATCCATGGAACTTACTTCGGAGATGTTGAGATAGATTTCCATAAGAACAGTACTCATACACTAAGTACTGATCCCCATCTTCCTCGCAGCAACCAAAGAGACAAACCAGGTTGGGATGCCGAATCCTTGACCAACCTTCTACTTCCCTTGTAAAACGATCCGATGTATTGTTCTTGAAAATGTGCTTGATCGCTACGACCTGCCCACTTGGAAGAATACCTTTGGAAACCCGACCGACGCTTCCCGAGCCCAAACATACCTTGCGAATGTTGAAGTTGATCGCGCTTTCAATTTCCACTTTCGAGAATCTATAAAGTCCAGACCTTGTCCTGGATGCTGTCCCTTGTTGATTCCCAACAGCAAGATCCGTAGAAGAAATGTCAGTGCAATGCTTAGTATGTTATGGGGCACGTTTGGATGACGAAGTGAATTGAATTGCAATCATTCAGTTCAATCAAGATGGGGTGATCAAATTGGAATAAGGAAGCAGCACTCAAATTGCAACATCCAAGTAAAACAAAATGTAACGTATAAGGAAGCAGCACTCAAATTGCAACATCCAAGTAAAACAAAATGTAACGTAAGTGACTGCATTTAGGCGCATTTGGTCATTTCCCACCTTTGGGGGTGTTGGACAAAATCAAATTGAAATGCCATTACTAGTCCAAAAAATGGGAAAAACCAAATTGTGATTTCCTTAGATTCATATTTAGGGTGTGTTTGGTAACACTACCAGAAGCTACTTCTGGCAGCTTCTCTTACAAAATGGAAGCCATTCTAAAGTATAGAATCACTTGTATTTTGAAAGAAAAGCTGCTAACAAACACACCTTCAGTGTCCGGATTCCAAACCGCAATTATATTATGTTCAAGTTGGACTTGAAAGCAATGTAAATGCAATCTGAGGGCGGCTTCCTTAGAATGAGCACTGGGACACATCATTGCAATTCAGTTCTCTTGTGCATCCAAATACCATCCTTATTTAGCTGATAATTGCAATTCAATTTGATAGCTCATCCAAACGTGGCCTTGCACAAATATCTGATTTATCACATCTTTATGTGACTATTGGTACCTTCAAGGAATTTAGCATGCTTCCTGTTCTTCTTCTTCTTCATGTTCTCCTTGACAACGTGTTTACCGATCACCAAAGCCATTATCAATCCGAACGTTGGCATCATGATATATAATATAATCTTCAACGTTGAATCTAATGAACAGATGAGATTGATGAGATCACTGTTAGCACTCTAAACATATGCATCCATTAGATCACAACGGAACAATCCTTGTTTGAACCATAGATTGAAATTTGGTACATAAACCATCTCGATTTTCCAATTATTGATACCTCATTAATCTCTATCATCCATTCAATGGACCACCTCTTCAATGATCATAGCCTCAACATCTCCATTTCTTAATCATCCATCTATAAACTACTTGTGGATGGTCACCAAGTAATGAAAAAAATAGTCCAAAAATCATATGGTTAGGAACATCTAATCAATTAGATTTTTGGGCCATGGCCCATTGATCGTGCAGTCCAAATCAATGGGCGTGGGCACTCATTGGATGGTATGGATGGTCATACACCAAATTCTCATATGATTGATAATTCTGTGGGCCAAACAAATGTGATTTTATGTTAGGGAGTTTGGTCTTCAGCTTGTTAATTAATTCGTTCAAGAACTTATCGATAGAGGCGGGCCCAGTAAATCACACTTACACTTGATTTTGATGTAGAAAGGATCTGTGGCCAAAAACAAATCGAAATCAGATGAAAATCAGTACAAAATCAGAAGCATGCCGAGAAGAACCTCCGTCAAGCATTGAAGAAAATGGATGGTTTATCTTACCCCCTTTGTCCAAAGCAGGCAAACACCTATAGTAATTTGCAACCCAAGAGTTGTCCAATATTTTATTGGCAGCAACCGCAATGACAACCGCAATACCGCATATCTCCCTCTCTGTGTCATTATCCTTCAGCTGAAGTTGCCCCATTAAATAGTCCCTCGTTTCTTCTATATATTTGGTGCAGTTAAGGCAACCATCATTGAACGGATCGAACTGCGAGCAGTTTCCAAGGACTGTCGAATATGTCTCGCTGTAGGTAGTCCTGAATGAGGACAATGAAAGAGAGGAACATACGCTGCTCTCTCGGTATAGGTTCTGAAAACCACAGACGCTGAGATGGATCGAGTCTTGTGGCGGGACGGGGAATTCACATTGTAGCCATTGATTCTGAGGGAGGAAGATATAGTCGTTCTGGAGGGCTTGTAGAGCAAGCGCTTGCGAGAAGGCATTGAGAGCATTTCGACAGCAGCGGTTGGTCATGATGCTGTCCCACTCCTTGACCACTTCCCCCTGGCCGACGCATTCACCGGCCGGTTCATATGGGTACATAGTAAAATTCAGGGCACAAGCTGTGAACATGGAGGATCGTTGGTTAGAGATTCCTAGCTGAGTTGACTCGGATGCGTTGGTGACTCGAATGGTATCTATGGTCTAGGTGACTCGGTTAAGTCCGAGTCCCCATCCACGGAGGTGTTGGACATTTTGTGTGTGTGTGTGTGTGTGTGTGTGTGTGTGTGGTTGATTGGAGATTGCTGGCTGAGTTGACTCGGATGAGTTGATGACTCGACTGGCCTCTGTGGTCTAGGTGACTCAGTTAAGTCCGAATCCACATCCGCAGCTCTTTTTTTTATTTTTTTATTTTTTTGTTAACTCAGTGACCCAATTAGGCAATCTTGAATGGAGGTTGGGTTGGGTGGGTGAGGAATGAGGAAACGAGTCAACCAGGAGTGACAACTCAGGCAAGTCAATTTTCATGGCCAATTGCAAACACGCTACACGTGCCACGTTAAAGACATCTCACATCTGAAAGATCCGGTCCGTTCATCAAGCAGGCTCCTTTGTGAATTGTTCCGCTCAGAAAATTAGGCTGGTTGACTCAACAGGAGGACACATACGAAAATGGATATGTAAAAATAACCTATGGTCCACAATCAGAAGCGTTTAATTACTGAGCCAGACTGAAATTTTGAACCACGACACAATTATTATGGGTCATGCCTGATGAACGACATAGATATGGCACACGTGTGCCACACTAGCAGGTTCCTATGAGTTTTTGCAAGTGGGAATTCCTCTTTTGAAAAGATTCCTTAACTGTGGGGCCCACCGTGATGTATGTAACTTAAATCCAATCTGTCCATCCATTTTCACAGATAATTTTAGGGCATGATCCAATAAATGAACCAGATCTATATCTTAGGTGGACCACAAAAAAAAAAATAGTGGTGATAGAATACCTGGAATGTTTATTTGCCATTGAACCTATTGATAAGGTCACAAAGGCCTGGCTGAAGGAACCGCAAATACCAGCTTGATCCAAAACTTTTGTAGCCTAAAAGAAGCTTTTAATGATCAATCACTACTGCTTCCTGTGGTGTGGCCCAGATGATATTTCTATCTGCTTCATTTTTGGAATCGTACATTAAAATGATCTACCAAAACGGATGGACAGTGTGAATGTAATTTACATACATCATGGTAGGTCCCACAGGGATCCACTAAAACAGCACCCTAGTGGTCCTTGGAACGTTTTCCCAATAGGAAGAATAAGAAAATAAAGAGAAATTTCCCCCATAAGCCTTACTTTTGACTGACCAACTTAAGTAAATCCTAAAACTTTAGTTTCCATTTCTAAATTTATAAACTTTTTTCAAATGAAAATGTCCTCCAAAACTTATCTTCTTCTTTTTTCGTTTTTCTTTATGGAAAATTTATATTCTATTCTTCATTTTTCTTCCTTGAAAAAATTCATATTTTCTTCCTCATTTTTCTTGGTCGAAATATCATTAGACTTTGCTCGAGTACAATGAATAGTGAATGGAGGTGGAAATGGTATAGGTAAATGATGAATAGTATATGTGAATGATGAATGGGAGGTCGAAAATGTGAATAGTATATGTGAATGATAAATGAGAGGTCGAAAATGTGAATGGTATATGTGAATGATAAATGAGTGGTCGAATACGTAAATGTTGAATGGCAAAAAATGACGAACAATAAAAACAGTGGGAATTCACAGCATGAATTTGGGGAATTCATCAATCATAGTGTGAAATTCAGTGATTGGTGAATTTTCACTGTGCATTCAATGAATTCACTATTCATAGCATGAATTCACCGAATGCACAATGGTGAAATCACGTTGTAATCAATGAATTTTTACTATGCATTCGGTGAATTCACTAAATTTAGGATAGACTATGATCATCGTTTTTTCATTATTTGGTATATTTTTTGAAAAAACGAAGAATAAAATAGATTTTTTCAGGAAAAAAAATAAAGAAGAAGATGAGCTTTTGTCATAAAGCAATAAGGAGTTAGGTTTTTCAATGAAGAAAAGCAAAGAAGAATGTAAGTTTTTTCAACAAAAAAAAAATATGGATTTTTTAGTAAGAAACATGAAGAAGAATATGAAATTTTAAATTTAGCTGAAGAGAAAAACATAAAGAACATCTATTTTTGAAGGTTTTTTTATTTAGTCGAAGAGAAGAATAAAGATAAGATTGGTTTTTGGTTTAGAAAGAATTAGGACAAAAAAAATCAAAGGCATTTTAAACAAAACACTTATAAGTTGATAAATGGGAACTAAAGTTTTAGAGGGTTTACTTTGGCTGCTGATGATCTATACCGTTGATCAAATAAGACTTCACTTGGATGGCCATAGCTTGAAATTTCTGTGATTAGCCATCTCGGCCATCCGATTCACCAATGGATGGTCAAAATGGTAAGTAAATAAAGTGGAAGCCATGGCACCGCTCAGATCGTCAGGATCGTCTGATCTCCGCCAGGTGCTTCACGCGAAGTTGGGAATGAGAACTATTTTCCATCTACTAGTGGTACTTACGTGATGAACGGTTGAAATCAGACGGTACGGCCACCTTGTTCCATGGATATCTCAATGGCTACCACTTAAGATAGCTCAGCAGATTACCAAAACCATTTTTTTTTATGTAAAACTTAAGAGGAATTATACGGTCCTGATGCGTCAGTGGATCCCATGTTTTAGGGATTCAGACTGGTGGCATGATGGAATCCAAAAATGCCCTAGGTTATACAATTCCCGCCCTTGGATCATTGCCCTACAAATAAACGGTTGGAAGAAAATGCACAAGTGGTTCGAAACAATGGTCTCAGATCGGATGGACCAAGTCATCCAATATGAAAAGTCTTTTGGGGCAATCTCATGTCTTGGGATGCATCATATCAACGGCCTGGATCACAAGATCATGGGCCCCACTTGCACGGAATGGACTCATTTTCACCTTCTGATGAATCAGGACCCTAACACTAGTCAAAACAGGAGGTGCAAGCGAACTAAAGCTGATAGTACACACTGACCGCACGATCTTGTCCTGCGGACCATCTTATTTCTAACCATTCATTTGATAGCCACCACTTGGACGGTTAAAAATGTGCAATTAATGTACTTTCGGACTTATGCTCCATCCACAGTGGGCCCCACGATTTCCACGGTTCATATCGAGATCACCACTAATCCAAAAGAAGAAAGAAAGAAAGAAAGAAAGAAAGAAAGGAACCTCACCGTTTGGTGCCCCCATGGACATGTTGATTTGCATGAGAAAGACAAGGTAGACAGAGATCCGGAGCCTTTGAAGGATTCTTGCTGCCATTTTCATCATCATCGTGCATGGGACCTCAACATGTGAAAAAGAGAAGAATGGCTGTAGGGATAGTGATTTTGGAAGATCGGAGGGTAGAGATTAACGAATTATATTGATAGGTATTGGTCGTACAAACCAAGAACAAATATTCGTCCACTAGCCTTAGGATGCTTAGTCTTCTCGTGCATAAAAACAAAATGAGAAATGGAATATTATTTTTTCTTCTTCTTTTGCTTGCATGCAGGACACAGCTTGCTTCTTTGTGATTACCGTCTGCTTGGTGGGAAACGTTTAAGCAAAGAGGGAAAAAATAAGTTGGGGAGAAAACGGATTGCCAGTTCTTGTACTGAAGTGAAGTGGTATTCAGTCAGCCCACTCTAAAAATGGACGTAAACATCTGACCATTACATGTTCAGTCCATGGATCAAATGGCTAGGATGATTCGTCTGTGTGATATTCATGGCGATGGTGGGGATTTCCTATTAAACGGTTCTAATCATCCATATGCACGGCCCAACTTTATTAGTCGTTAGACCACAAGGTAGGGCCTAAAATAAAATTTAGAGCGTGGCTCTTGAGTTTTTGACCTTTGTTTCTGTTAGATGATGGCCTTTCTGATGCTGGTTTGCAGCGATTTTGGGCACATATCATATTGATTCTGATTGGCTACCTGTAAAATTAACAACATTTATATGTCTGCATATTTATGTAATTTGGACTTGTAACTATGGGGGAGTTTGGATCATAATTAGTTACTTAAGATAAGCTACTTATGCCTTAAGTAGCTTATATTGATTTCTATTTATTAAACTTAAGTGACTAAGTAACTTTAGGGCCCATTTTTGGACCCTATGTAACTTTAGGGCCCGTTTGGATACCACCAAATAAGTTGCTTTTCTTGCAGCAATTAAGTAACTTATTTGAGATAAGTTAGTTTGGTTAATAAATTATTATCATTACTTATTTGCTGAAAATCAGTTACGTATTTCAGCATTTTTATTTTGCTTTTCTACTTTTTTTACCACAGACTAAAACACGAGGTGCTCGTCCATAACTGGAAAAGTGCTGCTTTTCATGGCAACCGCCTAGCCCATGTTGACCATCCAGCTTGTTGAGCCCACTGCGATATATTTGATCCGCTCCATCCATCTAGTTTGGATGTAAGTGGGGCTAGCATGTGAGGCAGATCTAAACCTCAGGTAGACCCCACATCAGGAAGCAACAACGATAAAGATGATAACATTGAAACCTCGCTGCCAAGCATGATGCGTTTTACACATTCCATTCATATGTTTCTAAAACTAGTTTTGAGTGGCTCACCGGATAGTGGGGCCACATGCTGTGCACATGAAATCCACACCATCCACCCTTGTTGGTCCATCCCAAAAGTAAAATAGAATCTAATCTCAAATAGACCGCACCTCAGGAAACAGTGGTCATTGATGCCCACCATTGGTCGGTCCTAATGATGAGTGGCCCATATCCAAGGTGGGCCTTGCATGATGGATGGCCCACATTAGAGATGGGCCCCACATTTGGTACGATCCACATTAAAGGTGGCTCCACATGATGGGCAGTGGATATTGATGGTGGGCCCACTTGATGGATAACCAACATCAACGGTGGACCCTACATAAAGAACGGTGCAAATGGTCCATATTCAAGGTGAGCCCCACATGATGTACTGCCCACATCAAATGTGGGGCCCACACAATGAACAATCCACACCAAAAGTTGGCCCTAAATGATGGATGGTGGATGTGCAAGGACCAAACAGACTTGAGGAATGATGTTGTAAACAAAAACGCTTTGTCTACTTTTTGGTTGATAAGCACGTTGTTTACCAAACATACTTTTTTGCTAATTATGTATAAACCAAGATAAGTTGCTTATCTGATAAGTAGCTTATCTTAAGTAACTTACAATCCAAACGGGCCTTTAAATTTTAAATAAAAAAAAAGCTACCTATAATTTATCATAAACCAAATTTACTTATCTCAAATAAGTTATGCATCTACTACTCTTAAGTAAAAAGAGTAACTTATTTGGTGGTATCCAAAGTAAAAAGAGTAACTTATTTGGTGGTATCCAACCGGGCCTTACGTAACTTTGAAAAAAAAACATTTTGAAATTAGTCATAAAACTATCACAGATATGCATAAACGTTAATTTATTATTATTATTATTATTATTATTATTATTTTATTTCATATTGGTATGTGTTATGTAACCTCATTTCAACACTGAGGTCTTGGTATCAATTCCCAAGTGCGGGTGGCTAACACTGTAGTGTGACTAACAGTGGGGTGTGTACTAACCCAAAAAAAAAAAAAAAAAAACACTTAAAACCACATGCAAATGACAGAAAATCCATCAAAATATTATATGACAGAAACAGTAGAGACCATATGGTAGGTCTCTGTTAGCATGTTCAGTCGTCCATGTGTTTTGTTATTTTATTTGTCAGGGTTTTCTTGAGCTAATCCATTTTTATTCAGGTCAGCAGCTGGGTTTTTTTTTTTTTTTTTTTTTTTTTTTTTTTTTTTTTTTTTCTAATTTGTTACGGGTATTCTGGAAAGGGAAACGGATTGCGTACTAACTCATTACGTTTAGTGTACTGAGTAAACTGTGGCCACAGTGATTTGTATATTTTATCCACTCCGTCCATCCATTTTAACAGGTAATTTGAAGCATATCCAAAGCTCAAGTGGACCACACCATAGGAAACAGTGTGAATTGAACGTCTATCATTGAAAAATTCTTGGGGGCCACAAAAAGTTTCGGATCAAGCTGATATTTATGTTATATTTATGTTTTCCCTTCATCCATGTCTGTGCGATCTCATGAAGAGGTTGAATGACAAATAAACATCAGTGGGCCCTAGGAAGGTTTCAACTGTGGAAATCATTATTCACGTTATTTCCTGTGGTGTTGTCCACTTGGACTAGGGATATGCTTCAATTTTCGGCTCAACTCCTAAAATGAGCTGAAAAAACATATGGACCGTGTGGATACACATTCATGGTGGGCCCAACAGATTTTACACAATAACATAAAGCCTACTGAGTTAGTACGCAATCTGATTTCTCTTTGAAGCCCCTTTTTATTCACGTCAGCAGCTAACATACTTCCTTACATGTGTACCCTAACAAAACAAAAATAAATAAATGAAATCCAGACCCTTGATCTGATGTGCCTCATCGGGGAAACCAGAGAATCCTGCTAGATTAGAAATTCAAAAATCAACCCATTTTCCACCGATTATGAACCATTGATGTAAAATGTTCCTATCCATTCCAATGTGGGAGAGTTCCATTCAAGCTGGGGCACATCAGACCAGGGTCTGGAATATGGATAGGTGAAACAAGACACCACATGTACAAACCCTGCAAATCACATTGCAGACCGTCCCAAAACCGATTTTCTGGGGCATCTTTAATAAATGAACTAAAAAGACGAAATGATCAGGGTAAAGTAAAAAAAAAAAAACAAAGAAAGAAAGAATATTAAAGGGTACCCAGCTATCACTTCATTTTTTTCAAGCATTCTCAAGCATTCAAGGCACCACATTATGACATGGAACAATGGACAGTCTCTACCTATGAAGATATCCACCATGAGTTCAGTTGGGCGTGCATAACTCAAGATGGGGGCAATCAATAAAGTAAAATAACATGCCTTACAACTTATTTCAACCACCAAAAAAGAAGAAAAAAAATGATAGGATAACTACTGTTTTCTTTGGTAAACAGACCATATTACCTCCCTCAGAAGCCCCTGTTCCATATGAACTACTGGCCTTCAATGTCCTCAGAAATGCATACATGAGAGAGAGAGAGAGAGAGAGAGAGAGAGAGAGAGAGAGAGAGTCCCATATAACCCATTGCACTTACCTGTGTTTTGGGTAAAAGCACCCATGTACACAACACTAAACTACAAAAACCGTATAGTCCTGGATAATACAAAAACTAAAAAATGCCTTAAGAATACATACCTCTCTGAAAGCCAGATTCCTAGCCGATGATTCCCACGGGACCAAACAGCTCTCTCAATCAATCCAAGCATTGCCCTTCCAAACTTGACCAGCATGGAAGTCCCACATCAAATCATAAAGCGATTACTCCCAAGAAGATATTCCCTATCCAACTCCATCTACTGTTTGAATAGACACAATCATTCCATTCGCTTTATCCAAGCAAGTCTCGGAATAGGTTTGGGTTCTGACCAGTTGGTGTCACCCCAACCTGCCTTGCAACGGCGTCTTTCTCTAAGGAGTCTTGAGGGTTTGGACCCTTCTTCACTTGTGCTGGGTGTTTTGTAACATTTTTATTAGTGCTACTGGGCAAACCAGATTTAATAGTAGCAGGGAATACATCAGTTGATGCAAGATCTGCAATATTGGCACTCAGCCCAGTTGAAGGTGCATCTGAATACAGTTCGGCTATAAGATCAGATGGCTTCGTAGCACCAACCGTGCCAGAACCGATTGTTGAGGATACTTGGGTGGGACCAAGAAGTCCTTCCAATTCTGTAAAAGGATCTATAGATGGAGAGGTTCCTGGAGCAGGCTCACCGAAATCAAGCAAGTCCGGAGGAGGTTGAGGGGCAGCCTTCGGTTGAGGGGCAGCCTTCTCATCAGCATGTTCAGTAGATAGAGCAACAGCTGTTGCTGTGCGGGCCTTATCAATATTTGCAGAGCTGCTGCCTTTTGATGCCTTATGGCCTGATGATGGTCTTTTCTCGTTTTTAGATGAGCCCCCGAATAACGAAGCTGCAAGTTTCTGCTTTTCGGCAGAAACTTCAACCTGTTGCCTTCTTGAATCATATGAGACATCTCGTGTGCTCGATGTCACGAGCCCATCAACATGTGTGATCCCATTTGATGTTTTCTGGGTACTCGAAGCTGAGGTAGATGGTGCAGAAGAAGATGAGTAAGTAGGCCTACCCCACTTCTTTTGAACACCATCGAGTCGAAGTTTCGATCCGAGATCTGCGGGTGCAGTATCAGGGACAGAAGGCAGCGGGGTCGCTTGATGGGTTTCTTTAGGATAAGTTGAATCACGTACTGCAACGAGCTCAGTTGAGTATGTGGATGGAATAGGGGTTGGCTTTGTTGGCATGGAAGGCTTTGGAAGCTCATAGGCCTCGAACCTGAGGGCATGAGTAGAAGCCTCAAGTTGGTCTTGATTTCTAAAATTGCTTATGTTGCCCATTCCAGATCGCTCATTTTCAGGGATGTAGGGCGTAGCTCCCTTCTCTATTGATCGCTGCACATAACCATTGAGGAATGATAGGCTTTTATCTACCTGCAAGGAGAAATTAAAGGAAAAACTCAGTAGCCTGACATTGCATAATGTTACCAATGGGTCGAGATCAGTTGAAAATATTGGTATGGAAAGCTCGAGAGCCGACAAATAGAATTACCACAATGATTTAGATTAGGGCAGTGACCAGAACAATATTGCATTAAAAACCATTCATGCCATGTGTTAAATACCTAAATCTAAGTGTCAGAAAGAAATGACAAATGAAACTGAGGACCAGTTTCGTAAACATGGGCTTAGAAGAAAGTAAACCCATTGACTGAAGTAGTTGTGGACCCAAACACATTGTTTCAGGTCCTTGGTTTAGCCAACGTGATCCATGCCTTTCAGATTATCTTCCTTTTCCGCATTAGAAATTCACAGGGTTTGTGATGGGCAGACAACCATCCTTGAACAACCAGAATGGTACTCCCATGGTCCCTTGGTTTTCTAGCTTATGCTGCCATTGGACTTGGGGCAAGAGATGTGAGCTAGAAAACATTGAAATACATGTAAATCAGGCACAGGTCAAATTTTCAAACACAGAAATAGCTACTCCATTGACAGTGATTTTGACATGTATGTTGTAGTAAACGATATACATATTCCAGCAGTCATTGAAACAGAATGCAAGAATTCAGAAACCAATTCAGCCAAGGCCAGGGACAAACATGCTACGAAATACAGAAAAAATGTCACTATTGAAAAAGCAATTGCTGCTGACCTCAATGTCTTCACAACTTGCATCTGATGGCATTATACTCTCAACTGCATGAGAATCTAAGCCCAAGATTGCTTGAAGTTCGTACGCACGCTGCTGCAAGTCTGTTGAGTGAGATGCTGATAGTTCATCAATTAAGGATTGACACTGCAGTAAATGCAACCAAAAAAAAAATGGTTATCATCATGCAGAATGTTCCTTGGACTGTAAATAGCACAAGTTAACCAGTTCAAAATAAATAAATAAAAGATTGATATGGGTGTGCCAAGTATGTCTTCAGTTACTTGCAACACTCTGAATTTTTCATTCTCCTATTTATCTTTTGACTTTTGGAATGTGAGATCTGGCCTGGTCAGCAGAAAGAAAAAGGCCAAATGCTTGTGGAGCATCTTATTCTCCTGGGTCCCATGGAGCATTTGGCGTGAAAGGAACAGCAGGAGATTGCTAGTTCCACAGCTGAAATGTGGGTCCCTGTAACTGGCATTGTCTCAATTCTCTCTCCTTCATGCTACTTGAGTCAACGGTGTTCCAACAGCCACCACAAACCATATATTGGAGAAAACCAAGGATACCTTCAAACAGGACAAGAGATGTGTGGTCGGGCAATAGTTTTGGTTGCAGGTGATGGGCCTAAAATACACTTCCATTTCTCTTACCAAGATAGAAAGTGGACTGGCTGGCAGGTTTCTCCTGGACACAGGATGAAACTGAGAAAGCACCTCAAATCAGTGTTTTCAGTATTGGTATCAACGCATGTATCGCACCCTTGGGATACAGAAACATATCAGGTGTCAGATGTATAGTGTAATGTATGGCTATTTTTTGGGAAACATTGGGAAATATTGGAAGTTGGTCATATTTTTCAATGAAACTTCAGGGGACATTAGAAAAAGACATCATTACACACTAAGAACTCAAAAGATCACAAAAAAACAAATATATATAATGAGTTTCTTTTGTATAGGGTCCTAAACTATGTGTTGTCTGATAGAAGTGATGCAACTATATTAAAAATCAGTTCAGTTCATATAATTTATAAATCATAAAAACATGTATGAAAACACAACAATTAATTATTTTTAAAAACTGCACACCTGGCACACAAGCAATTGAAACTAAATTGTCCAAATTATATCTCATAATCCAAAAATTAGATTTATTTCCTCATCTGAAAATGAGATTGGTGGACATGTACTGACCCATCTTCTCAATCATGAAAAAGGGTGTGCAAAAGACTCAAACGGATTTTTTTTTCCCAACAACACAATTCAAAGAGGTTGATTTTTAGGGTGTCCTCTTTACAAGAGGACATTCTCCGTAAACACACTTTCTTTTATTCTTAATATTCATCAATTCTCCCATGCATATGGCCTTAAAGGTCTTTATATAGGCCAATATACAAAAGATTGAGATCCAAAAAAATCTTACAAATCTATTTTTAAACTAACCTATGACATAAGAAAATCACTAAAAGATTGACACAGGTTGAACTTCTACTAAAACAGGTGATCTGGATGACATGTATGATGGTGGATCTACACCAAGGTATTCAATAAAGGTGTCAATCACTAAAAAAGGTGAACTTCTGGATCTTACCTTTATTGAATTAGGTCCCACTCTAGACACACGTGATCTGGATCTACACTAAGGTATTCAATAAAGGTAATGGTGGCGGCCGTAATGGCAACCTACAATATGGCTGTAACAGCCGTTCAGCCTCTTTTTTTCCTTTTTTCTTTCTTTTTTATGGGTAATATTTTCCCATAACAGCGGTTGTGGCCCCATAACACATAATGGTTCCCACTGTTACCGTTATGTAACAACCATTATGTAACGCTTTTTGAAAAGCTTTATCTACGCCCATCACAATCACAAGCAGGGCACATCCATTGGGCGGGCGAACAACCATCCAATCTAATCAAGGCCCGATTGGGCCACATCAAGTTGCCAAACAACACCCAATATGGCAATAAGTATAAATGGCTGAAATAGTTGTCTAATAAAAGATTTTCCCTTAAGTTTCATTTGCATGTAGAGATCACACACCATTCCAGTGCCACATCTCCACTTCATCCACCCAGTCAAAATTCTATTGGAGATGTCCTCCTCAATCTCTCAATTATTTTGAATTATAGAGCCAAAATAGCTGTCTTATAAAAGATTTTTGTTTAAGTTTCTTGCGTGCAAGGTTCACACACCATTCTACCGCATCTCCACTTCATCCGCCCAGCTCTAATTCTATCGAAGGTGTAGATATCCCACAGAAGAAAGAGAAGAAGTTTTGAGAGAGAGAAGAAGAGAGATTAGGTCATTAAACCTAATCCTCCAAGTTTTTATTATAATAGGACTTATTTGCCTTTTACAACTTACTGCCTTAGAAAAGAGGAAATAACATAAAACCCCTTATGTTTCAACACTCCCCATCAAGTTGGTGCATGAATATCTATCATGCCCAACTTGCTAGAAATCTCACGAAGAGTAGTGGAATTTAAAGCCTTTGTAAATATATCTGTCAACTGATCTGAAGAGCGAACGAACGGTGTAGAAAGTTCTCCTAAAGCAATCTTCTCTCGAACGAAATGGATATCAACCTCAATATGTTTAGTCCTCTCATGAAAGACTGAGTCTGAAGCGATATGAATGGCTGCTTGGTTGTCACAATAGAGAGGAAGGGTTGAGTCAGAGAATAAACCTAACTCTTTCATTATGGACTTTAACCAAGGTAGCTCACATGTCCCATGAGCAATAGCTCTGTACTCTGCCTCTGCACTTGACCTGGAGACCATAGGTTATTTTTTACTTCTCCAAGTCATCAAGTTTCCTCCTACAAAAGTACAATATCCAGACGTAGATTTTCTATCTGTAGAGTAACCTGCCCAATCCGCATCTGAGAAACCACATATATTCACATGCCCATGATTCTTGTACAAAATTCCTCGACCTGGACACGTCTTCAAGTATCTTAGGATATGATGAACCGCCTCTAAGTGAGGCTTCCTGATAAAATGCATGTATTGATTCACAATACTCACTGCTTGAGTAATATCTGGCCTTGTGATTGTCAAATAAATCAATTTCCCAACTAGTCTCTGATACATGCCAGTGTCTTCAAGCTTGTCACCCATGTCTGCATGCAATGAGTGTTTCTGCTCCATGGGGGAAGGCGCTGGTCGTGAACCCAAGTTTCCTGTCTTCTTAAGAAGATCAAGGGTATATTTTCTCTAAGAAATGAAGATGCCCTTGGATGAGCGGGCCACTTCAATTCCCAAAAAATATCGCAGACAACCCAAGTCCTTCATTTCAAACTCCTTGCTTAGTCAATGTTTAATTTGTTGGATGAATTGCAAGTCATCACCAGTAAGGACAATATCGTCCACATACACAAGCAGAATAGTTCTTCCCTTTGGGCTTGAATGAATGAACACTACATGATCTGTTTGGCAGTGCTTGAACCCAAAGGAGAGAACTGCAAAACTAAAGTTTGCAAACCAAGCTCTGGGAGACTGTTTTAAACCATACAAAGTCTTTTTCAACTTATACACCTTTCCCGACTCCCCCTTAAGCTGAAAACCAGGGGGAAGGTCCATGAACACCTCCTCAGTCAGATCACCATTTAGAAAAAGCATTCTTGACATCCACTGGGAACAAAGGCCAATCCAGGTTAGCTGCTAGAGAAAGGATGAGACGAACAGAATTGAGTTTTGCCACACGAGAAAAAGTCTCAGTATAATCCACTCCGAAAAGTTGAGTATAGCCCTTAGCCACCAGTCGAGCTTTATATCTTTCTACAGTACCATCTGCACGATATTTGATGGAGAAGACCCATTTACAACTAACTGTCTTCTTCCCAGGAGGTAGAGAGATAACATCCCATGTACCACTCTTGTGTAGAGCCTCTATCTCGGCTTCCATAGCTTGTTTCCAAGCAGGTACTGCCAAAGCATCATGAATAGATCTGGGAATAGTATGAGAAGATATAGCTGCTAAGATTGAACAATAGGATGGTGACAAGGACTCATAACACAGAAAATTGATATAAGATACAAAACTAGATAATGACCATGAGTGCGAGTTGCAACAAGAGAGGAAGAGGTACCTGAGGTTAGAGTCGGATCCATTACCACGGATTAAACTTGAGTTGGTCTTACCCGCTGACGAACATAAGTAATGAGTTTCTTTGGTTCACTAGTAGCCGGCGGAGTGACCAACGCAAGTAATGGAAGAGTAGGTGAGGAGGAGCCAAGTTCGACATTAGCACTGTAGAAAGCACGATTCTCAAGAAAAGTGACATCCATGAAAACATAGAACTTCCTGCATGTGGGATCATAGCACCTATACCCCTTATGTTGCATAGAGTATCCAATGGAGATACATTTAATTGCTCTGCAGTCAAGTTTGTCTCTGGAAGGACTAGAGTTATGGACAAAACAAACACACCCAAACACACGAGGGATAATATGGAATAATGGTGAGGATGGAACTAGGATATGCATTGGGATTTTCCCTTGAAGGACACGGGTAGGAAACAGATTAATCAAGAAACAGGCCATCAGAACTGCGGCTGACCAATATGACTAGGGAACATGCATCCCTAGTAATAGAGAACGGGTAACTTCTAATAAATGGTGATTCTTTCACTCGAAAATCCCATTTTGTTGAGTATACACGCAAGAAAGTTGATGAATAATGTCATTATTCTGGAGATAGTTTGTAAAGGACTTGGATGAATATTCCCCTCCATTGTCAGACTGCACGGTCTGAATGGAACAACCATATTGATTTGTCACCAACTTGTGAAATGTTTGAAACAATGAAAATAATTCATCTCGTCGACGCATAAGATATACCCATGTTACTCGTTAATAATCATCAATGAAAGTAACAAAGTATTTGAACCCATCAAACAAGGCTACGGGACTAGGTCCCCATATGTCAGAATGGACAAGTTCAAATGCTTTGGTACTTCTATGTTCAACCACAGGGAATGAATTACAAATGTGTTTGCTAACTTGACACATTCACAACCAATAATATCATCACTTTTATTTAAATTTGAAATAATCAAGTTCAAGACACGACTTGGAACATGGCCCAATCGAGCATGCCACAAGCTTACAGACTCATTATTTGAAGCAATAATTGGAGCAGTAGTATCAACAGAAAGATAAGAGCCACTACTATTATTAGTGAATGACATCAATAACTCCCCTTGTTGTAGAAAGTAAAGACCATCTCGTTCAAATCCCGTACCAATAATCCTCCTCATACTCAAGTCCTGAAAAATACAAGATTTGGGAGAAAAAGTTTTACTGCAATTCAGAGCACGGGTGAGACTATTGACAGAAATTAAATTCGCATGAAATTTTGGAATATACAGGACATTTGGGAGAGTAAGAGAGGAGGATAAACGAATAGAAGCAATAGATTGTACAGGAGTGGTGCTACCATTAGCAAGACGAGCAAACCGAGAACAGGATGTAACAATAGAAGATGTAAGGAAGTGACGCATACCAGTCATATGGTCAGAAGCCCCAGAATTGATGATCCAAGTGGATGGGGCTAAAGAAGCATGCAAGGCAGTACCTGTGGTTGCAGCAAAGGAAGTGGATGAGGGCTGTAGATCAGAGGAAGGCATAGTGGATGTAGAAGGCTGCAGCGATCTCAAGAGTTCCATAACTTCTGCTCTAGTCATCAATGGAGACTCAGAAGGAAAAATATCAGGGATTCTGACATTATCCATAAGTTGTTCTTCAACATCTATTGTGGCATCATGTGCTGAGGGATAGCCATGTATTTTGAAGCATCGTTCCACTGAATGCCCTGAGCAATTGCAGTGAGTATAGAAGTAACGTGAATCTCCACGTCCACGTCCTCGACCACGAACTGAGGAACTACCACGTGAATCAAAGCGGCCACCCCTTTCATTAGGTGTAGCAGTGGAAGATGTAAAAGTTGTTCGCTCTTGTGCAAGAGATGATAAAGTAGTAGGCATGGTCATCACTTGACGACGACTCTCCTCGGTATGAACAATTGAGTAAACTGTCTCAAGCGATGGAAATGGGATTGTAGCAACCAGCTGGGTACGAAGGGACTCGTAGTCTGCATTTAGTCCAGCGAGAAACTTGTACGTTTTGGCTTTGTCTTCACGTTTGCACACTATTTCAACATTGCTACTATCCGGTAGCTTACTTAATGGCTGCAAATAACTCAACACTTCTCATCTGCTCTGTAAGACCCCAAAAGTACTCAGTGACTGACATATTATTTTGAGTTAGTGAGTAAAGTTCTATCATCAATTAAAAAATGCGAGGTTCATTTGAGGTCGTTCCATATGATTTTTGGAGTGCAGTCCATAAAACTGCGGCACTTCCATAAAAGAAATAAGCAGATGCAACATTTTGTTTCATAAAATTTAATAACAGGCCCATAACAATAGCGTTTGCAGACTCTCATGCATCAACTTTTGTGGGATCTGTAGGTTTCTTTTTGGCACCTGTCAGATATCCGAATTTTTCTTTTCCAACAACATACATTCGGACTGCTCGGGACCACAACAGAAAAAAAAATTTCTATTGAATTTGGTGGAAGTAATGGACAGTAGGCCCTCAGAAGATTTCAAATCCATGGTTGCAGCAATCTCAAGGAAAAAATAAATAAATACTCAATACCAGGTGGCCGAAAAAGCTTCAATCATCTCGAATGGCTTCGAATAAGCTCCATTGTAAACAAATAACCATCTGGAGACCCATGAATATTAGCTTCAACATCAGATTATCAGTCTGGCGGCCCTAGTGGCGTCAAATTTGCACTCCAACGACCCTCGGGGGTCGGATCTAGCTTCCGGCGGCCCTGCCGGCATCACATCTGCAATCCGATTGCCCTAGGCTGGTCGGATCTAGCTTCCGGCGCACCTGCCGACGTTAGATCTAAGGTCCGACGGCCCTAGGGTGGTCGGATCTGGCTTCCAGTATACCTGCCGATGTCAGAGCAGTGGTCTGACGGCCCTGGTGGCATCAGATCTGGTTTCTGGCGTACCTGCCGGCGTCGGAACAGTGATCCGACAGCCCTAGTGGCATCGGAACGTGGGTCCGGTGACCTGTCGACGTCGGATCACAGATCCGACGCCCTCATGAGTTGTCCGGTGGAACTCCTATATGGTGCGGCTGTGAGACAGACGATCCAATGGAGACGGAGGTCTGGTGCGGCCGGAAGAAGGGGCACCTTCGGTGGGGTCTACGAGATCTAGGGGCACCTCCTTGGCTTTGATACCATGTAGATATCCCACAAAAGAAAGAGGAAGTTTTGAGAGAGAGAAGAAGAGAGATTAGGTCACTAAACCTAATCCTCCAAGTTTTTATTATAATAGGACCTAGTTGCCTTTTACAACTTACTGCCTTAGAAAAGAGGAAATAATATAAAACCCCTTATGTTTCAACATAAGGCATCCTCAATCTCCCCATTCTTTTGAATTATAGAGCCAAACTAAGTAAACACGTCGCTTTTAGGAATCTCCTAGCCATTAGCTTTAGCTTAAGTTTCACCATCATAACTATTAATATTGTATTCCAAATACTCCTAGTTCTGTTAATCTTTAAACCTCTAAACTCTATTGCGTTCCTCTGAATCTCCAATTTAACATTTGCCCCTCAGCAACCAACACTGCATCATTCACAAACAAAATACAACGGGGGATATAATCCTAAATCAAAGTGCAGTTAATTTAAATATGGCAAGTGCAAAAGCTACGGGCTTACGTCAGACACTAATGAAGACCCACTGCTGCAGTGGTGTCAATATCTTCTCAAGTCTCATTCCCTCCTCATCGCCCACCACACAACCTCCCTCAATACTTCATTGTGCAAAAACCATGTGTCAATTCTTCCTTCCCTTTATATGTTCCCATTAACTGTCAAGGTAGGAAAATAACTTCCATTGTTGATCTCCCCTGTGTGAAGCCAAAATTATTTTCTGGTATCCTAGTTTCTTTTCTTCATCTTTGCTCCAACACCCACTCCCATAGCTCCATACTGTGACTGATAAGTTCAGTTTCTCAATAATTTGTGCAACTTAATACTTCTAATTATTTTAAATAGATATCAGGATGCTTCTCCTCCACTCATTTACCATTTTCTTCGTATATTTTTTTGTTTTGGGGACTTTTTCTTTGGGATATAAAAAGATATTCAATAACCCAAAAAGGAATTACAAAAGGGAGAGGGATTCTCCTATAATAAGAGAATGAAGAAGAGATCCCATTTTAGCTAGATCATCAACAATAGAATCTTTCATGCGAATGTGAGAAAAGGTAATTGAGATAGACCCTCGATCTCTGTAATATTGTGAATCCAGCATGAGAAGTGCTGAGGATAGGCTGCACTAGAGCTAGCCCAAGAGATCATGGAAGCGAGTCTCCAATGATAGAGGAAAGCTTAAAGCCAACAAAGCTCCTTCATTCCCTGCCACAATTTTTTCTGTTCTTTTCATTTATTTTTTTTAAAGGATGACACCTTTATTAGAAAATGACAAAGCCGAAAAATGAGAACAACAAACAGCAAAGAAAAGACAAACAAAAAGAAAACAGAAAAGTTACACAGACTACATCCCAAACCAGAGAACTACACTTGCGAGGGCCGAAGAAAACACACTCCTGGAGGAGCCACATTTATCTCGGAAACATCTGTTATTCCTTTCGGCCCAAATAGCCCACAAACCAGCCAAAAGGAACATTCTCCATCTCTTCTTAGATGCTGCCACTAAACCTACTCCATGCCATTGGATAAAGAGGTTCACAATCAACTCCATGAATACCCAGCAGACTCCAAAATGCTCCAGCACGCTGTTCCAGGACTCCCTTGAGACAGAGCAATGAATAAATAAATGATTAACTGTTTCTTCCTCTCTCCAACAGAGATAATATGCATTCACGATGGTAAGGCCCCTTCTCTGCAGATTATTGATAGTCAAGATTCTATTCCACCCACCAAACCAAGCAAACGCTGACACCTTAGAGAACCATAGGACCAAATCGGAAAAGTATGAGCCTTTGATTGAACTTGGACATTACCTGATAGGCGAGAAAATAGTGATTGGACTGAAAAGTTACCAGTTTTCGATAGGGTCCAATATATTGAATCATCCTCAACCGTTAGGATAACTCCCGATATTTGATGAAGCAGCTCCAATAATTCACCCACTTCCTCCACCCAGAGGTCTCTTCTACAATGAGGCACCCAAACACCGATTTGAAAATCAAAGCAAGATGCTACCGAAGCCTCTAGATCTGAAGCTACCTATGCTAACCTTGGGAATCAAGACAAAAAAGATAAGTTTCCTATCAAAATGTCCTTCCAGAATCAAACTTTAGACCCATTTCCCAATCGAAAACCCACCCCACTAATGAACTGTCCCTTAAAGGTCATAATAGATCTCCACACTAACAGCCCTTTGTATAGGGGAATGCGCTTCAGCCACCACCCCAACCCCTCAACCCCATATTTTCGTACCAAAACTTCCTTCCAAAAACCCCCATACTCTGCCCTGAACCTCCAAATCCACTTTCCCAAAAGAGCTTGATTCATAAATTCTAGTTCTCAAACGCCCACTCCCCCTTCCTCCTTTGGGCGACATACATCAGCACACTTCATGAGATGAAATTTCTGCTTAGACTCCCCACTGTGCCATAAAAAGGTCCTTTGAAGTTTCTCCAATATAGAGAGCACTCCTTTAGGGCACTTGAATAAGGACATAAAATAAAGTGGGAGGTTAGCCAGTACCGTTTTGATGGGAAGAATTCTTCCACCCAAGTATAAGGATATGCTCTTCCACGAAAATAATCTTCTTTGAAATCTTTCAACAATTGGATGCCATTGCAACTTATCCAATCTTCCAATGCACATCAGAAGGCCTAAATAAGATGAAGGGAAAGATCCCACCTTACAACCAAGCAAACGTGCAAACGATTCCACTTCCTCCCTAGATAGATTTATACCTAGCAGTTTAGTTTTATGAATATTTACTAGAAGACCCGAAACTGTTTCGAAGTAAAAAATTGCCTTTCTGAGATTATCAATTTGATTAACCTCCGCATCACAAAATAGTATAGTATTGTGAACAAACTCAAGGTGTGATACTTGAAAGTCTCATCCATCCACCTTGAAGCTGCAAAATAAACTTTCTTGAACCCCTTTGGATAACATCCGGCTGAGGGCTTCCGCCACCACCATGAAAAGAAAGGGAGATAGCGGGTCTCCTTGCCTCAGCCCCCTAGATAACCTTATGGAGAGCCATTAATTAGAATTGAGCACTTTGCCGATGCCATACATTCCTTAATCCAGCTTCTCCACTTTACTCTGCAACCCATACGACCCAACAAGAAATCTAGAAATTCCCATTCCACATGATCATAAGCTTTCTCCCCTCTATTTTCCTTGTGCCACAAATTGACAACTTCATTAGCAATAAGTGAACTTTCCAAAATCTGCCAACCTTCAATAAAAGCCCCATGCTCTTTAGATATCAAGCGACCCAACACTGATTTGAATTTAGTTGCCAGAATCTTTGCTAAGATCTTGAATGGAGAGGAGATAAGACTTATCGGCCGAAAGTCCTTGATGCATTCCACCCCTTCCTTCTTAGGCACAAGTGCAATAAATGTTGCCCCCAACTCTAAGGCAAGCTTACCATTCATGTTGAACTCGTAACAGAAAGCCACCAAATCTTACCTAACAATTTCTCAGAAGATTTGGAAGAATGTTAACGGGGAGCCATCCGGGCTCGAGGCCTTGTCCCTACCCAGACCTTTAACTGCAGCTTTGATCTCCTCCGATATTAAAGCTTCCAAATCTTCAACCTCACCACCACGCAAGGTTGAGAATTGAAGCTTATCTAACTTTGGTCTTTGCAACCTTGGATCTGATAACAAAATTTTGTAAAAAGACACAATAGCTCCACAAACCTGCTCCCTACCTTAGATCCTAACTCCATCTTCCACTACTGATTCAATCCTATTCGCCCAAGCTCTAGCACTGGCATAACCATGGAAAAACTTGGTATTATTATCCCCTTCCTCTAGGTGGCACGTGATCGTTGTTTCCATTTTATTTCCTCCTTCGAGTAGTTATTGTAATCTCTTCGAATTATATCCCTGCGACTTCTTTCAATATCAGATAAGGCACCACCTTCCTCTTTAAGATCCAAGACTTGAATTTCTTCCAAGAAGTTATCCATCTTTGCTTCCCATCTCAAAAACAATCCTCTTTCCAGCAAGCAATTTTTCCTTTTAGTAGACGCAATTTTTTAAATAAAATGAAACCCTTCTGACCTAATATGTGGAAAGATTCCACAATTTTGTTATCAATTCCTTGAAGCCTTCAATTTCGAGCCATGCCAATTCGAACCTAAATGGTCTTGGACCCCAACTTTTCATCTCTACTTCTAACAATATCAGACAATGGTCAGATATGGGTTTAGGTAAACCCCTTTGAGAAGACAAGGGATACAGATCAATCCAATCAGCCAATACCCAAAATTGATCAACTTTTGATTGAATTGGATTAGATTGGCCATTAGACCATGTAAATCTAACCACTCCCATTGGCATATCAATCAAGTCATTCCGACATATCTAATCTGAAAACGCCTGCATACTTTGAGTTGCAGTCCCACCTGAAGATTTTTCATAAAAATTAGTTAACCTTTTTAATGCTTTTAGCAAATTAATATAAAAAAAATATTAAATCAGTTTCATTGCTCTTTCTTTACCTTTATACTTAATCATTGCCCTTTCCTATTATTTTAGGTTCCATTTTGTTGCACCAAAAATCATGAAATTTTGTTAACTTTCATTATGAATCAGTCTAATCTGGTACAGAATATCATGACATTGGCACAACCAAGCAACTTGATTAAAAATCTAGTCATGCGTAGCTTACGCCTCATGCTTCAAAGGGGTGAACGCTATGCTACACGCTATTCACTATTTAAAACACTGCTTCATTCACATGAATTGCCTTGTAATAGGTTGGCCCACGTGCGCAATTTTCACATGAGGGCCCATAGAAATCCTTAACACGTGCGATCTCCCAAGAGCATGCTTTATCTTTATCTCATCCAGCTGTACCTCAAGACACAAGACTTATTGCCACATCTTCTTCATATGGCACGATACGAGTATACGCAACTTCATACTAGTTGATTTGATGTTCCGCATCTTCCACCTTGATATATTGTTCCGTATCTTCCGTCTGACACGTCTGAAACCATGCTCCCACCACATGTAACATTGGCGCTTCATCTTGCGAGTGCCATTTTCACGTCACTGGAGAAATCAGCTTTTCTTGCCTCGCGTCGTGAAAAAGGATCTAACCCTATTCTCTCTAACGGAAGAAAATCAAGGTCATTAAAGGTCGTGCCACTCATCATCACTATATGCCTCCTTTCGAAGATATTCTCTGCTACGTTATTAATGCCATCAGAGTCGAGATGATACCTTTCGTCTTACTGCCACATGTCAAGACCCTATCACACTCCTCATCGCCGCCCAGCTGTTGGCCAATAGGAGAGTGACAAAACCTCTCGATTATTTTCAGTGCCCTACTAGAGCGCTGATCCAATGCACCCTCTTCACCTGCTTCCGGAACCGCCATGGATGAGACTGGTTGAATCAGGTCTTGAACCTCTGTAATTCATTCTTCCCTAAGACGAACTATAATTTTCTCCTTCCCGATCCTGAAAAAGATCTTTTCCAGTACCTCCACGTACCTTTTTTTCTTGATTTGAATCCAGGCATATCGCAACATAACACAGTCAATCATTTGCGGATCGATTGCTAATACCTTACCCACACACTCGCCAATCTCCATTAAAACTTCATTCATCCAAAATTCTAATGGAAGATCCCATATTTAATACTAGGTCTTTTTCCATCCAAAGTCCACTCTTCCCAGCGCAAGATGTCGAGAACCTTCTCATCCAGATGCCTCCTGTAGGACATTAGGAATGCATCAACCTCACTTTGTGAACAAAGAGAAAAGTAAACAGCATCCACTCTCAGCATTTTCACCACCATATCTTTTGGATCAACACCACATTTAATATGTAACCAATCTTCGATTTCTTCCTCCGAACAGCCAAGGCACACCATAGCCACAAGATAGTATTCAAAGGATTTCAAAGATTCTTCTAACACCTTCTCATGGATAACCACTTCCGAACCATGTTCCGTCTCCACCCTCCACACCCCTTTATTGGATTGCATCGAAGCATCCCCCGAAATAGCATCCCTCTGCATCCCGTAACTGAATACTTTAGTGACTGCATCCTTTTTACGATTTCCTATTTTCCGATCCCTCTACATTCCGTTTCGGAACCATGTTCCGTCTCCACCCGCCCCACCCCTTTCTAGGATTGCATCAGAGCATTCCCCAAAAACAGCATCCCTCCGCGTCCCATAACTGAAGACTTTAGTGACCGCATCCTCATACGATTTCCTGTTTTCCAATCCCGATCATGTATTCCTTGTTGCAGCTTTAGGAACTGGAGCCGCAACAACCTTCTTCTTAAAGCCTGGTGGATTTTTGTTGGCGATATTCTTACTTTTGAATCCCCTTTCGTTTCACAATTCTTTCTCCTCTTCGGCCTGCCCGTTGCACCCCAAGATCCTACCTACAAATTTTTCCCCGTTCAACAAATTTACAGCACTCCCCACCCCATCGTCTAACTCCATTCTCACGAAAGCAAAGCCACGACGATCTGATGTGTTGCGATCTGTAAGAATCACCACCTCCATCACCTTATTAGCTCTTCCAAAAACCCTCTCGAAGTTGATTGGTAGCCATCCGTCTGGGAAACCCTCCACAAACAATGTTGGATACCCCGAGTGATCATTCGAAATCGCAAGTCCTTTCCCCTTTTGAACCCTTTTCCTACATGTAACCTCTGTCCAATCCTCCTGGTTCAGGTCTTTCTTATCTTCTATCTTCTCAGTTGTTTCTTATCAACTGGTCCTAATTTTCGATTGTTTGCTGTTTCTGAACTCGAGCCACACTACTCGCCCAAATCTCCAACTCCGTCTCTGGATTTCTTCCTCCACTCCATGCCACAATGCCCTGACCTCAACCTCGTTAGAATTAGAAATCCCAATCAGACCTTCAAAAGGACTACCAAAGGACACCGAGGTTGTCTCTAAAGATACCCGGAATCCCTGCAGGCCATGGATACCCCCCTGGAGCATCCTTCAAAGTTGACCTTCCACATTCCACTTAGGCGAGGGTCCTGGAATCAGTGTAACACATCAAGATGCTTTCAGAAGTGGTTTGTGCAAGAGCATTCACATTTGTGCCTTCAGTAAATTTGGGGTGAAACTAAAAATTTGTTGTTCCAAAAAGTGAGAATAACCCAGACAATTTCACAACCTTATCTGAATGCATAAATTCTCATTATCTGATGAACAATGAAAAAGGAACATTGCAAATGAGTTTGATCACTAGGCTAAAAAAAAATTATTCCTTGCAATTGGAAACTGATCCTGCTTTTAACATTACACTTAGGAAAGAGAGATTGGGCAAGGGAATCCTCTAGAAAAGAACCACACAAATAAACTGAAGTATAATTTCCCTGAAATATCGGACTGTCTCAAAAACTCATAGCTCTCCATGACTTCATTGTGCAATTTGAACTTACAGTTGTCCTAACAGAAACTAACATTTGAAGTTGATGAAAAAAATAAACATCATGACGCAAGTTTAGAGGCAGATTCATCAGGCCATGGTTGGTATCAGTGGGCATTTCTCTATTCTAAACATCCTAGTGACTGACTCTCTTCCTGATTTCTACTTCGTTGTTTTGTACTTCTGTTCCCCTGTTAGCAGAGCTCTTGTTCATCAAGAAAAACAAGCTAATTAGGAAAAAGTAAGAGCTGATGTAGATAACCCACATCAATGACAAAATTACAAATATATATATATATATATATATATATATATATATATATATATATATATATAGAGAGAGAGAGAGAGAGAGAGAGAGAGAGAGAGAGAGAGATAAGCAGCAAAACAAGCTAATAAGGTTCTAAAAGAACCTACCTCAGGCAGCAATTCCACTTTCCTTCCGCCTGCAATTTCAAATGCACATATTTTCATGATAGCTGTCACTGCATAGGCCTTGAAAAGAAAGGAGGGAAAAGTCACAAAATAGTCTGGAATGTGAGGGAAAAAAAAATATGACTTCTAAAGAAACATTTTAAATTAAATCTGCAAAACCCAACACCAAATCTTTCAGCAAGAAAATCATAAAGTAGCACATAATGTTGCATGAATTTGTTGTTCTGAATAAGATGTAGCAAAAATTCTAGAGCAATATAGGATTGCATGCAGTTATAAAATATACATTATGACTTGGAACAGATGGAGCAGTTTGCAGACGCACATGATTGGTAATTTTTATCCAGGGTAACAATCTAGTCCTAAATGTAAGAAGTGAATGCTTTCTTCCTGAGGAAAATGCTAGTCTATTTTTGGAATGGTAACTCCAATTTATTGAGGGCCAGCTTGGGAGCACTAAAAATTTGTAAAAAATCTTATTTCTATGAAATAATGTTTTTCAGAAATACCTAGAAATAGAAAAGGAAATGGGATATATTGGTGCTTTTCATTTCCTTGTAAAATCTGACATCAATGTGACTTTTCCAGACAACACTAGTGTTCCGGGTATCAGCGATACTATTGATAATATCGCCAATATTATCAGTATGATATTAATGATAATATCACCGATAATCTTTTCATTTCCTTGTAATATCTGACATCAACGTGACGTTTCCAGACAACACTAGTGTTCCAAGAATCGGTGATACTATTGATAATATTGCTGATATTATCAGTATGATATTGATAATATCGCCGATATTATCGGTATTGCTAGCTTGGCAATACCAAAAGCACTGGCAGTATAAAAAACTCCAAGTATTGGTGATATATCACTAAGTATCGCCAATGTTTTCGACTGTGTAAATCCCAGGTGTTTCTTGTATCGCCAATGTATCAATATTGCCAATAATCTGTTTATTAAAAAAATTATTTCGAAATTTTTTTACGGCTTCATAGTTGCATGCAATGTTGTCAAAATCTTACGATTTGCGATTTATGTCTTCAGGCAAATCTTAAGAAAAACGATTTGAATCCCTTTTTAGATTAATCCTACAATTCTATGATTTGAATCCTGCAACTAATGATTCAAATTATACTTGTTCTCTTCTATTTTAAGCTTTACTTGGCCTACTTTTATGTTTTTAAATTGGTGGGCGCTTTAAGAATCATTTAGAAGAGGTCAACTACTCAATTCTGTTCTTTATAAGAGATTATATGATAAATATTCTCTTTGACATTAATTCATTTTGCATTTTCTTTTGATTTCTTACTTCTTAATTGATCGAAACACCAAATTGATAGGTATTCAATAAGCCATATGGGCATTACGATATGGGCCATAATACTTATTATAGCCCTATAATGGTCAAACTTTTCCAAGGAGAAAATGTATCAGCCCTGTATTGGCCCAATACAGCCCGTTACGGGCCTTTTTTTTTCAAATTGGGCATTACAGCCCAATATCACAGAACAGTCACCACCATTACCATTACATAACATCCCTTATGGTCGTAACCGTTGTTTAATACCATGTGCATGACTACCTAGAATGTTCTTTTAGATAGTTGTGATCATGTTGACCTATACGTATTGTGGCAATGATGGTTAGAAATCAAAATATCTTTTTTTGCTAGTCTACAAAATCAAATGTCACTTTTCCAACATGATTCTAGTTTAAGGTAAAAAGAACATAAATTATTAAAGGATTCTTGTATGTTTTTTAAGGTAAATTTCTTGAACGACAATAAATAAAGGAAAGACTACAATGCTTTGACAATATCATGGTATGGTGGTATTACCTGGTGCATATTGATAGGAAATGGATGATTGATGAGTTTTTTTATTTTTTTTAGTTATCTATTTTTTGTGGATCTTTTTCAATTTTCAAGAAAATCATTAAAAAAAAAAAAAAAAGCCTTACAATTTGTGATTCGATGTGATTCAACTCTTATCAAAATGTCAATTTTCAAGAAAATCATAAAAAAAAAAGTCTTACAATTTGTGATTCGATGTGATTCAACTCTTATCACAATTTGTGATACAATAACGATTTTAACAACATTGGTTGTATGATGAAATGCATGTTTGTATATGTATATGCATGGATGGATGGATCATGGATTTATGTATGTATGCATACATGCATGCATGAATGGATAGGTGGATGGATGGATCACAGATGTATGTATGTATGGATGGATGGATGGATGGATGTATATATGTGTATATGTGTGTAAGCATGCATGGAATGATGGATGGATAGATCATGCATGTGTGTTTGTATGTATGTACGTATGTGCATGCATGGATGGATGGATCCACCATTTTCCCTAAATATGCAAGTATGAGTTTTGTTTTTTTTTTTTTTTTTTTGCAATCATTTGATTCTTAAATATGCAAATATGTGTATTTTAGCATCTCCTAAAGTATCATTGAAAATTTCTACCATTTTCCCCATGTTTCTTCAATGCTTCGTTAAGTCAACATTTCATGCTTTTAGGCCCCTATTAAAGGAAGCTTACTATTTACGTGTCGTTTCTACAATTATTTGATTCCTAAATATGTAAATATGTGTATTTTAGCATCTCTTGAAGTTTTCCACCACTTTTTCCATGCATCCTCAATCTTACCCTCAGTAAGCGATATGTTTTCGAGTATCAACAATATTGATACATGTTTCCGTATCGCTAGCCAACGATTACAAGTAACCATACCGATACTATGAACACTAGTTCATTCTGATGTATGGAGTCCGCTCCCCATTGCTTGTAATGGATTTAAGTACTTTGTCTCTTTTATTCATGTTGCTTATCGGATACCGTGAATTTAGTTGATGAAAAATAGAGATGAGGTTAGCTTCATTTTCAAAGTGTTTCATAGTTAGGTTAAAAATTAGTTCAATACAAATATTGATACTCTTCATACAAATAATGCAAAGGAATATCTTTCCCATTTTATGATTTTTTATCTTCAAGAGCATAGTATTAATTCTCCAACCACTTGTGCATATACCATGCAGCATAATGGAATTGTTGAAAGTAAGAGTAAGCATCTCCTAGAAGTCACTCATGCTCTTCTCACTGGTATATCTGTTCCTAAATCTTTTTGTTGTCTTATTTGATTAATTGTTTGCCTACTAAGGTTCTTTGTCATCAGTCTTCTATTTAATATTTTTCAGCATTCTATCCTATCCTTGAAATCTCATTGTAGGTCTTTACATGTGTTTGTTATATCTATAATATTGATCATCATTGAAATGGATAGCCAAATTGGGCAGTCAAATGTATTTTCGTGGAATATTCATCTACACAAAAACGAAAGGGGTGTAAGTGTTTTTATCTAAACACTAAAAAGCGTTATCTCCATGGATGTTAAGATTTTTTTTAAGACGCTCCATGTATTTCTGTAACTCTGGGGGAACACAATTCTATGGTTCTTCATGTTCCTGACTTCCTATTCTTTAGTTTGCTCTGATTGTTTGCGTTCCTTTTAAAAGTAATAGTGTTAAAGATAAGGTTGCTTCTGATTCACAATCGACTAAACCATACTTGAAGGTGTATGAAAAAAGGAATATTCATACTCCAATTCTTCCTAAGATCACCACAAAGTATGCTCTTTTGGTAACAGGTACTGATAGTGTTCCTACTAGCTTGCCTATTTATACTGATACCCATTTAAAACTATCCTTGGATTTTTATGTTACTATTAGAAAAGCCCAAAGACATTGTACTTTCATCATATTGAACATTTTTTCCTATCATTCTTTATCTCCAGTTCATAGGTCCTTTATTTCTACCCTTCGTGTTCTTCTTCCATTATTCCTAAAAATCTTAAAGAGGTTCTTAATTCTCCTCTATGGTGACAAGGTATGGAGGAGAAGATGGCTGCCCTTGAAAAAAGTCATACATGGACTGTTTTACCAATCGGGAAGAATCCGATGAGTTGTCGTTAGGTGTATGCTCTTAAGTAAAACTCTAATGCTAGTATTGTTCAATATCATGGTTTAATACATCTCAATTTTAGAAAATTTACGGTGATTTTTGTAAGATTCATCTGAGGTGTGACCGAGCCATTTTTCACTTTCACAGAAAACCCCCCAAATTTCTATTTTTTGTCGATTTTGCTCAAATTGATAGCTGTTTTTTGTGCTTTTCTTCACTCAGTGGGTCGGATCCACTGCATTCAACTGCTCAAGGTGCTATTTCTAAGTGAGGAGTGGATTTGGTGGTGTTGCGACGCCAAAACGTGAACCAGCAGTGCCGGTTTTAGGTCCTGGTGGGTCTTAATATACTCCAAAGGTCATGGTGTATGCTCTGGTGCTTGACCTTCTCTTGTGAGATGTTGCTGATGCTTATTTCAGCCATCCCTTGGTCCTTGCTGCTGGTTTTTCCCTCTTCAACTTCTTATCGACCTTCAGGCCACCATCTAGATCTCAGTTTTCTGTGAATCGGTTGCTATTTCTGCCTCTTGTGCCTCTCCAGGAGTGGTTTTCTCTTGTGGTTTGTGTTCATGGACCCCTATAGAGTACAAGATTAGTTCGAGCTCTGGTGTGGGATCTTCGGAATCCCATCCCTTATTAATCACAAGGGTTAAGTTGAAGAAAAACAACTATTTGCAGTGGGCGCAATCTGTGAAGCTGTTTTTAGGAGGAAGAGATAGACTTTCACATATCTTGGATGAAACACCACATTCTATTGATGGAAATTTCATGACTTTGACCAAGGAAGACTACCAAGTCATGGCTTGGCTACTTAACAGTATGGAGCGTACTATGAACAATTCTGCCGTGTTCCTTACTTCAGCAAAAAGGATATGGGACACTCTTCATGATATGCATTCAGAAGCCCACAATGTATCTAAAATTTTTCAATTAACCTCAGACCTCAGAAAAATTCAACAAGATTCAAGATCCTTGAAGGATTATTTTTCAGCTCTTCAAGGCATGTGGGATGCGTTGGATCTCTATCATCCTCTCCCTCCCATTGTACAATGGACTATGAACATGCATGGAAGCTGCATGAAGAAACTCGAATAATGCAATTTCTCTCTGGTCTCAACTTTAACTATTATAGCATTTGGAAACAAATTATGGTCATAGACCATCTTCCTCCTCTAACAGTTATCTATGCGGTGTCTACTACATCATCCACCTCTACATTCATTCCACCTAAACAATCGGCATATGCTACAAGGGATCGGCCTTCCCTTACCCAAAGTTCTAGAACTCTAGTGTTGAATGCTCAAGGGCATGGACGCGATAGTGGATAGATTAACCAAGGCATGGGTCATGACACTGATCGTGGTAATTATGGTCGCGCAAGACGAGGGTGTGAACGTGGCAGACCTCGTACATGCACACATTGTGGAGGCACAAATCACTCTGTTAAGAGATGTTGGGATCTTGTTGGCCATCCATCTTGGGTCGGTGTGTCTGTAACTAGTAATACCTCCATTGGTTTCGAGAAGACTTCACAACTGACTGCAGTAGAGAAGTCTTCCACTGGTGAGTCTGTTCTTGTCCCGTGAGGTCTATGATGCATTGGTGTAACTTCATGTTTGGGAGGTTCCGAACACTTCCAGAACCACTGTAACTAAGTGTAAAGTATTGCTCTTCATGTGTCCTCTTCTTCCTCCCTCGGTCATTGACTCTGGAGTCACATCTCGTATGACTGGTAAGTCTTATCTGTTTAACTCTTTTCTTCCCTCCAGTCAGTCACATTTTTTCGAAGTTGATGATGGAAGCCAAACTCATGTATCTAGAACTGGTTCCATCAAGCTTTCTCCTTCCATGCATTTGTCATCATTTTTGCATGTTCCCCGTTTTTCCCTATCTATTATTTTATCAGTTCTCTTATGAAAACCTTGAATTGTTCAACAACCTTCTTTCCTTCTCACTATGTCTTTCAGAACCACCAAACGAAGCAGATGATTGGTGGGGGCCGTGAACGTGTAGGCATTTACTTCTTAGATGATGCACCTATGATAGAGTTACTTCTTGGATGATGCACCTATGATAGACTCTAGGGCCTTGTCCTTCGATAGGGAGTCAATGTCTCGATGACATTGCTACTTAGAGCACCCATCCTTGTCTAGGTTATAACTTTTTTTTCCTTCAATTTTTGTATCTCAACCTTTATGTTGTGACACTTGTGAGTTATCCAAACATCACCGGACTATCTTTCCTTCTGGTTCATCACAGAGGAAACCCAAATCATTCGAACTAGTCCACTCTGATGTTTAGGGTCCTGGTCCTGTTATCTCTCTTTATGGATTCAAATATTTTGTTACCTTTATTGATGATTGTACTTGAATGACATGGGTTCATCTTCTAAAATCTAAGCATGAAGTGTTTGATATGTTTAAAGTATGTTATATTAAGGTGGTTACCCAGTTTCAATGTCCTCTTAAAACTTTACATTCTGACAATGGCACGAGTATATGTCACAGGCCTTTCTATCCATTTTGCAGGACCACAGGATGTTATCCCGTATTTCATATCCAAAACCTCTCAACAAAACAGCATGGCTACGCGAAAGAATCATCACATTCTTGAAGTCACTTGTGCCCAATTACTTTATATGAATCTTCCTAAATGTTTTTGGGATGATGCCTTGTTTACTGTTGTATTTCTAATTAATCGCATTCCCTCCCGAATATTAGCACACAAGTCTTAATTCAAAACTTCACATCCACACGATAAACCTTTGCCATTACCCCTTAAGATTTTTTAATGTGGATGTTTTGTTCAGATTCTTGATGGTAGTAATGACAAGTTGAGTCCTCAGGCCATAAAGTGTCTTCCTAAACTACTCTCGATTATAAAAGAGGTATAAATGTTATGACACTCTGACCAGTATGATGTATCCGCCAATGTGACATTCTTTGAAGACATTCCGTATTTTTTAGATGAAGGAAAACTCAACATAATCCTCTTAGTAGTCAAGAGGAGCTTGTGGAATCTAACTCTATACCCCTTCCAATCTCTTGTCTTGATGATGCTCCCACTCCGTGACGCAAGACAACTAACCACTTGCTCTGAAAGCTAAAACTAATAGCATGGCGAATTATTCCCTTTATCTCATAGCCCAGATCAGGCCTGCTTCACACAAGCCAGGCCCTCAGTCAAACCCCCCTCGTGGGCCCCACTTCACATGGTTACCGCCTTACACGTGTTTCCAGCCTCACACAAACCCGCCCGCCCCGAGTGTGCCCCCATTTTACACAGGCCACTCCACTTGAGCCCGGTGTGAAAATGTCCCTGCATTAATCACTCCCGATGAGGAGTCTCGAACACGAGACCTCCCGCTCTGATAGCATTTTTTAACGCAGGGCAATTAACCACTTACTCTAAAAGCTCCAATTAATAGAGCGTGGTGAATTAATCACTTTATCTCATAACCCAGGTCAGACCCTCAGTCGAACCCCCCTCATGGGCCCCACTTCACATGGGTACCACCTCACACAGATGGGACTCGCCTCACATGGGCCGCCCACCCTGAGTGTGCCCCCCGCTTCACACAAGCCACCCCACTCGAGCTCGGTGTGAAAATGCCCCTGCATTACTCCATCTATCTCAACGCCTATGTATCATCAACGGACTAAATCTTCCACTACTCAGCAGCCCATCATTTCATTCACTTTTTTTTGCAATTCAATTATAAAATCTCTCTCGATGATCTTCCAATTAACTTGCACAAGCCTCCCCGTTCATGCATAAAGCATCCCATTAGCAATTTTGTTTCATATCACCATCTTTCGCCTTTCTTCCAGTCTTTTGCAGCTTCCTTATCCTCCTCGGTTACTCCTCGTAATTTGAAAGAAGCTATGAGTAGTCCTAACTAGACTAAGGCTATGATGGAAGAGATGCAGGCATTAGTTCCCTTACCTGAAGGCAAACAGACAGTTAGATGTCGATGGGTTTATACCATCAAGTATCTTCCAAATGATTCTATTGATTGTTATAAGGCAGAGTTAGTTGCAAAGGGTTATCCTCAAACATATGACATGGATTACTTGGAAACATTCTCTCATGTGCCCAAGCTTAACTCTGTTCATGTGCAGCTCTTTTACAGTAAACTTATCTTGGCCTCTATTTCAACTAAATGTGAAAAATGCATTTTTATATGGTGATCTTACTAAGGAGGTTTATATGTATCAGCTCCCAGGTTTTTACATACCTTCCAACTCTCCTCTTTTGTGTCGCCTAAGGAAATCTATTTATGGTCTTAAACAGTCCCCACATGCCCAGTTCGATAAATTCAATTATGCTCTTCTAGATTTTGGATTTTGGATTTGTTCGCAGCCAAGTAGATCACTCCCTATTATCAGTCGTTAGCCCACGGGGATTATGGTGCTGATTGTCTATGTAGATGACATTGTGTTGTTGGGCGATGATACTGAGGGAATTGTAGCCATTAAATCTTTCTCATGACTCGATTTGAGATCAAAGATTTTGAGGCCCTTCACTATTTTAGGCATTGAAGTTGCTCAATCTAAGTCCGACGTTGTGCTTTCTCAAAGGAAATATGCTCTTGATCTTCTCTCAGAAACCGAGATGCCATGATGTAAGCCTACTACCACCGCCTATGGATACTACTCTCACAAAATTAGTCCTGATGATGGTGACGTCCTCTCTGATCCTAGGATGTATTGGCGGTTAGTTGGTTGACTTATCTGACTATTACTCAGCCGGATTTTTCGTATGTTGTGGGTGTTGTAAGTCAATTCATGTGAACCCCCGTACCACACATCTAACAATATCTGGTTACTCTGATGCTAATTGTGTTGGAAGTTTACATGATCAACGGTCTACATCTAGGTATTGTACATTTGTAGGTGGCAACCTTGTCACCTGGAAGAGCAAGAAACAATCAGTTATGACGCGATCTTCTGTTGTGGCTAAATATCGGGCTATGGCTCATGTGACATATAAACCTTATTTGGCTTCGTATCCTCTTACAGGAACTTGCGTATATAATCCTTCAGTCCCATTCCTTCACATTGCGATAATCCGACTGCCATTCATATTACCAGCAATTCAGTGTTCCATGAGCATGAAGCACATTAATATTGATTGTCATTTCGTTCAAGAAAAAGTTGCTAACAAGGAAATTGCGACTCCTTTTGTTCGCTCTAGGGAACAATTGGTCGATTTCTTACCAAGTCTCTTAGTCGGGATGCTCTTCTTTGTATCACTGTCAAGTTGGGCATGATCAATATCTATGCTCCAACTTGAGGGGGAGTATTGAGAGTGCAAGTGGTGTATTTATAGTTGTGTTTATTTGTGCCTTTTTGGGTGTGTGTATGTCCATAGTGTTGTGAGCTCTTGTGGAGTATGTTTTTTGTATTTCTAGCCTTATAATAAAATGTGTAGGGAATTGTTGCCCTAACACACCAAAAGCTTCTCTCTCAAAACTCTATCTTCTATCAGACCTCTCTTGCTTTTCTCCTTTTCTTCTTCATTTCTCTTCCTAAATCCTCTCAAATCGACTCATGGTTTTATCTGTTTTAAGATGAAAACAAGAGAGTTAAGGATATGTCCATCCATTGATTGTTTATCCATGAACTCATGTCACACTGCAGATTAAAAAAAAAAAAAAATGGGGTGCAGCCGTGCATGAGCATTGATCCAGATTCCCAAACCCAGCCCATTTAATGGGTTAGGTCTCAGCTGGGTCCGAGTTGGGTCAGGTCCAAGTATGGACGGCCTAAACACAACCCATCTAAAAATCAGATCAAGGGTGGCTCAAGACTGATTTGTTTCAGAGGAGTTTCAAACCCTTTATTTTTTTTTGGTAATTGGAATGATATTTTGGACCTACACTCAATGCAAAGGGTCCAACTTTAGACCCAAACATGTTTATAATCACTTCAGTTCTGATGACCATCAGTTCACCTAGTCATTTTCACCCCAAGTAGAGCCCTGCCATGCCCTCAATGGTCTCTCTTTTGTTGGTAGTTTCACTCTATGCACGTCGACATGATAAATGTTTTCCACTCATCTGATCTGATCCTGAAGCAAGGATACATCGAAATACATATCTATCTGACCTGTGTAGATGGAGTATACTGCTGCCTCAGTATAGGTAATATTGCAATAGCTCAACAGATACTCCTCAAAATTATTGATACTTAAAAAGGATCTTGATATGTCGGACATTAATAAACATCACGGTTTTTCTTTCTTTTTTTTCTTTCTTTTTTCTGTCTTTTTCTTCTTTTCTTTTTGAGAATCCTGATAAACTAAACCAGAAGCTAATCCAAGAAATACCAGCTAATGAGTCAAAACAAACAAGATTAATTGCTTCATGTCTCCAATTTACACAACTTTTCAATTAGAAGGGCCGCAAAAAATACTCAAACATCAAGCAGATTAATATCTGAATTTTGTCATAATGAGATATAATACTCAGACAGAAAAGTCTTTTACCATGAAACAAGTTCTGCCCCCCCCCCCCCCCCCCCCCCCCCCCCATTTAAAAATATATGATAGGGCTCATGACTTTCTAATCAGATTTTGAACCATCAGAACCATGTACATCACACAAATCCCAGACCATGGAATGGTAGGATAAAGTAGCTGAAGGAAGGCTAATTGAACAAAGTGATATTTTCAGCTCCGTTTTTCATTTATTGCACGCTAATTTCCAATAGAATAGATCTAGATGATGTGCTAAAAAATAAATTCAAGTTACATGATGCTAATCATGCCTGTTTGACCAGTTTCACAACTTCATATATTTCAGTTATGCCTAAAGAAGAAAGTCAAACTAGAACTTCATTCATGGACCTACGGCGAAGTTCCTATTGACATGTGCATGTTCATCTGCCACCTGTTCACTAACACAGATCAGCGTAATCAGATCATAGCCAGGCCCTACCAATCTACTTTGCCACATCTACGGTCTGCCCAGTAAAACTTGTTCATATTACTAAAAGAAAACAAATCATATCAAATAACATAAATCAGAAGATTGCTAGCCAGGCCCTTTGTAGAGCTTAATGCAATCAAAGTGGGTGTGTCATTTTTCCTTGACTCATTCAGTGGTCCATTATTTGAGGAAGGTGACTCGAGGAACACCATTGAATAGCCTCCAGGAAGTGTCTGATCCCATGAAAACACGTCTTTATTGTTAATGAAACTAGTGAGAAATTGTCATCTATGCCGGTTGTTTATCAGCACATGTTAAGAGAGGACAACTCTATTATGTGTGTTAGCCAAGGAAGCTCCCTATCTTCCTTGTTCGTATATTGGAACCCACTGGCCATTGCCTTAGTTGGTAGTTCTATTTCTCTTTTCTTTTTGCATGTTTGATGTTGCCTATCAAAAGAATAACAGTACAATGGAAGCACAATGTCTGGATAACTTATCATTATTACAGAACACAGAAATATTTGTATGCATTTATCTTTTATGTTTGGAAAGAAATGCTTACCCTATACCAAGCTCACGAAAACATTCTTCCTAAGATTTTTCTAATAAATGAACTACAGCTTTCAAAAACTGAAGAGGGTCCACAAGCACTCTATGTCATTTGAACGAATGGCTTGATTAAGATATAACCAAGACAGATTCCACTTGAACAGAACGTTCGTAAATTACAACCACTTCCCTGTGAGAAACTATGAAACAAAAGGTATAGGCCAGAAGACCATAAGAACACCAGATAGCAATTGTAGAATGCTGGTGGCAGCTCATGAACCCAATGCTAATTGTATCATTCGTAAATAAGTTCATCATATATTATAACCAAGAAAAAGGACATGTGAACAATAATAAAAAGCCTTGAGAATCATAAAAATGGCAAAATAAATGCAAATACCCCAGTACAGTACGGACAAGTCTGCTAAAATCAAGTTACTACCTTTTTTTTTTTTTTGAAGGCTAAATCAAGTTACTACCTTGACAATGTCATCATTTGAATGGGCTTCTGCCACATCACATAACTTTCCAGTGATGTAGGAAGCAGAAAACTTTCCGTCAGCAGTTCCATACTCTCCCAAAACCCAACATATGACCTGTTATTTTGCACCATTAATTAGAGGACAAATTGAAGGACCACGTTGACTCGCCAATGCAGTCTGAATCAATAAAAACCACAAGGCTGAAACCTAACAAGGAAACATAACGTACTTGCAGAAACAAAGAAGGAAGTTTTGGTTCCCCGATAATGCGCAAATATGACTCCACCTACAACAAAATAAGAACATTTTCCAGATTAAAGAAGAGAAGAGGAAAAGAACTGCACATTAAAACATAAATCTATAAAATTGGATAGGAAACTGTCCACCAGACGATACATTTGAGAGAAATAGGAACTGGTTCTTACATCAGAAACAATTTTGTCAGGAGAATGGGATGATGTGGTTTAATTTATCTGGGTGAATGGTAGAGACAGATGATCTCTCACCATCCCTTTCCTTTTTCTAACCCTTCACTTGTATTTCTTCTTTTCATTTGTTTTAATAGAAGTTGCACTATTGTTCGAAAACAAAAGCAACCATTTTGCACGTCTCATATTAACGTTGTCCAGAAAAGAAAAGGGAAGCAGGGAGCAGCGGTAAATAAACAATATAAATCATGAAAAATCCACAAAATTGAGGAATTGGATCCTCTACAGATTCCTGCATTATTAGAATAGTAAATAAAAAAAGGTACCAGTCTCACGAATATCTGTTTTATTATGTGCTGGAGGAGCAGAGTTGGTGAATCACTTGTTCATACTGATACAGGAGATTTTTGGTCCTATTTCTTCAGTCTTTTCAAAGTTGGGTGGCTTTTGCCTAGTTCGATGGAGCCACCCATGAAAGGCCGATTGAACAGCATGTACTTTCAAAGAGGGAAGATTGTGGAGAATGCCTCCACTCTCCATCGTGTGGAATATTTGAAAAACACTAAGATATCTGATGGGAATCCCTCACCACTTGTTGGGGATAAGGAGAGGATCAGGTTCTCTCCCATCAATTGGGACCTTATAGCTAACAAGTTCAAAGGTATATTAATGTCAAGGTATTTAATAACAGTAATGGCCGGCCATTGAACAAGAGCCATAACAGCCATTACAAACTCATTACAGTCTTTTTTCCTTACTTTTTAAGAAAGCAATGTGAAAAAAATAGAAAATATAAAACAAATGAAAGGAATCCAAATATATATTATTTTCTGGTTTTAAACATGTTCATGATGGTACAATGGGCCATTCTTTGGTTAGAATGTTGTCCTGTGCCGATTTGGGACCAAAAGATTGAAATTTAAATTCGGATGAATATTGTCGGCCGATTTGGGACCCACTTGGATGCCCCCAAAATGGGCCAAACTACAGGCAATCCATGAGATTCATCCCAGCAATGCATATCATTAACCATTTAACACCATTTCCCTCGGGAAATTTGAAGAAAAATTAAAAATTAATTCAAATGAACAATGTCAAGCCAATTTGATACCACCACTCGAATACCACCCCCAAAACGTGCTGAAATTCATGCAATCCATGGGATTCATCCCACTAATGCGCATATCCCTAAGCATTTAACATCAGTCCCCTCAAAAAATTTAAAAAACAAAAAAAACAAAAAAAACCTATCACTATTCATCCCAAAAATGATCCAAAATTACCACAAAAAAAAAACAGATGAAAAACACCGATTTAGCGCATGCATGTGTAGATATAAACTCCATACATATATTTGAACAACCTAAAGTCCAAGTATTTTACCAAAAAAAAATGAAATTTGCCTAAAATTATATAAAAACCAACAAAAAAAAATTTTAAAAGTTATACAAACATGGCCAAATCAAACACAAATCTACCAAAATTGGGTCGATTTGGCAATATAATGTTGAATCAATAAATTTGCAGCAAGAAAAAAAATTACTTATTTTTTACATTTTCCCCAAATTTGGCCCTAGATTTTCAATTCTTCCAAAATGGCTTAAACGTAGAATTTCAATCTTCAAGGATTGCACAAATCTAATAAAAAATTGGGTTAAAAATAGTCCCAAGAAGCAAAATGTTAACAATTGGAGGAAAACAGAGGAAAATTGAAGAACAACCCCCCGTAGGGAGCCTTCCATATGAGTGATGGCCCTAGGCCATTACGCAACGTCATAACGAACTGTTTTCGGTCCAAAATTTCTGGCACGGGCCGTTATGACCCCATATTACGTAACAACCCATATGGTTTCCATTATGTAGCCGTTGTTTAGTACCTTGTTAGCGTCAATCCTGACAGAAATTGGGGCCTGATCATTACAAAGAATCATTAATACGAGAAAATTTGTTGTTGGAGTCCACCTCTTAGTGGGTGATGGAAGTTCAATACTGACAGCAGCTCTATGTGGATTAGAAATGGCTCTTTTGAATAAAAATGGGTTTCGAATTTGACATCCTAACATATCATCTCTCAAATGGGAGCAAACTATTCTCTATTCACACACACACACACACAAACACACACACACACCCACACCCACCTTTGTTTTCTTTCCCCCTTCTTTTTTTTCAGTGAAGCAAATTTCTAAGAAAGCCCCAAAAGGGAAGAGAATACACCCAAAGAGGGGCAAACACCCACTCGCCTTTGTTTTCTTTCCCCCTTCTTTTTTATCAGTGAAGCAAATTTACTAAGAAAGCCCCTAAAGGGAAGAGAATACACCCAAAGAGGGGCAAACACCCACTCATTACAAAGAGACCCTTCCCGCCTTGCTCCAAACATCAACTGAACAACACCGCACAAACTCTACAACGGAGTTCACCCAAACAAGCACAATCAACACATAAGACAATTTTATCACTTACCATTGTAATCAGCTTTGATATGTTACAAATGTTCAGTGGTTCCTTTCCTTCTAAATAGACCACAAAACTGCAAGAAAACAAAGATTCCATGGCTTTCTATCTATGCCACTAATGGGGCTACCCATCCACAGACCCAGAAGTATTACCAGTAACATCAGCATAGACAATGCCATGTTGAATTGGTGAAAGCGCCAGAACCACCAAATTGTTAGTGTGATGAACAATAGAAAATAGGAGATACACTGTCTCCTCATCCTTTCGGCAAATGCAACACTTGTTAATGATGATTTTCTGCCTATTAAGCAAATGATCAATTGTAAGGATTTTTTTCTCTGTCCATTAAGCATCCACAACTCTGGGTAGAGCCTTTACTCTCCATGAACCCCTGAAGAGACCTTTCATCAAACTGTCACAAGCACCGATATCTAGCAGGAAAAAACACATTCCTTAATCCATCCCCACCACCTAATTCCAAAGACAAATCTTCACATAATAAAAAAGAAAACTTCCCATTAACATGATCAGAAGCCCAAATCAATTTTAAATACAGCCTAGTTCTCTCGCTTTATCATGCGAAGAGTTTATGCAATCATAAGCCACCAATATGCCAAAAGCCCCTCGGATAGGGAATATAGAATCTAATACACTTCTAAGTATAGAAGCCTGCACTTGAAGTTCCTTCATTGGGAAGAGGGTAGTAACATCATCATCATCTAAGCCTCATCCTAACTTAGGCTACATAAACCATATTCTGCCATTCCACTATATCAAGGTCCATATCCTTAGTTAAACCATAAGTCATCAAATATTTTCTCTCTACCTCCACCCACATCCTTTTGGACCTTTCCTCTTCCCCTTATATCCTTCTACTTGAACAAACTCACTCCTTTTGACCAGTGCAGTTCTTGGTCTGCTATATTCATCATCAAATCAAGTATTAAACCATAAGTCATCAAATATCTCAATATTAAACCATAAGTCATCAAATATTTTCTTACTACCTCCACCCACGTCCTTTTGGACCTTTCCTCTTCCCCTTATATCCTTCAACTTGAACAAACTCACTCCTTTTGACCAGTGCAGTTCTTGGTCTGCAATATACATCATCAAATCAAGTACACTTTCCCTCATTACACATTAAGGCTTCTTTTAAGTTCCCTCATGTACGTTCATTTTTAATTCTATACTTCCTCGTCTTGCCACTTATCCATCTCAATATTCCCATTGTAACTACTGCACTTATTCTTTGACCATGTTGTTCCTCAAATGCCCAACATTTTGTCTCCATAAAGCATGGCTAGCCTTGTAGTTGTCCTATTAAAGCTGCCATTCAGTTTGATTGGTAAGAAGAGATCACATAAAACCAAGGTGTTCCATAATAGTAACCGTCGAGTAGTGCTCGCAGTATCAATGTATAGATGGCTGGGGATATGGAAACATGTATCGATATCGCCAACATTATCGCCAATACCTGGAAATGTATCGCTAATTGAGGGAAAGATTGGGGAAATGGTGGAATTTCTCGATAAAACTTCACAAGATGCTAAAATACACATATTTGCATATTTAGGAATCAAGTAATTTTAAAAAAGATGTGTACATAACAAGTTTCCTTTAATAGGGGCCAAGAAGAATTTTGAAAAACGACAGTAAATTTAGGTTAGATTTTTTTTAATGACAGGAAACTTTGTTAAAAAGCGCTAAAAGGGTGCAAAAACTTACAAATCTAAAAGAAAAGGAACATCCTTTCAAGGTGTCAATACAAGAAACCCAATCCACGATAAACAACATCCCCCTACTTAACACGCTCTGCACTATAGCTCTTATTATAGACGCATCCCCCATCCTCTCTCCCCAGAGACCCAAAGACCAGCAAGCAGACAGTCTCCAAAGAGCCTTAGCTTACTTCAGAAGACTCACCTCATGCCAGGCCATGAGCAAATCTCCAACTGTCTTTGGCATAGTCCATGCAACTTTGAAGCTTCTAAAAAATCCACATGACAAGAACCACACTAGCTGGCAATGAATGAAAAGTTGGTTGACCAACTCTGCATTTGGAATACACAATAGCCAAATGTTAGGGATTACAAAGGATCGTCTATGAGGAGTATCCACAATCAAGACCCTTTCCCTACCAACAAGCCAAGCAAATGTCGCTACCTTGGGAGGCGCCCCATTGGACCACACATGATGTGTCTTCTCAAGCTCGCCATTCCCCTTTTAGAAATAATAGTAGAGGGACCGAACCGAGAAAGGACAAGGGTTGTCCTTCCTTCACACCACCCTATCATGTTCCCCACCCACTAGCCAACGTGAGTGGATTCGATCTAAAAGTTGAACAAACTCCTCCACTTCGCCATTAAGAAGGAACCCGTGGTAAGGAGGAGACCAGATGGCAACGTCGCCAAGATACGTGAAGTAGTTAGTGACCTTAATGTAGTTATCCATAGCGAAGTGGGTGATCCTCAGAAAAGCCTCTTGCAAAGATGTGTCACCAATCCACGCATCCTTCCAAATGCAAATCCTCTACTCACTACCGAGAGAGAAGCCCATTCCATCCAAAACCTTGGACTTAACAGTAAAGATCCATTTCCAAATAGCTAAGGCTCTCTACAAGGAGGAATCCCTTGTGCTCCTTCCCAAATCCGGACAACCATAATTATTGGCAACGGTTACCCTCCAGAAGGCACTCACCTCCATTCCAAATCTCCACCACCACTTCCCAAGAAGAGCAAGGATCATGAATTCTAAGTCTCTTATGCTTGCACCTCCCTCTTCATAAGACTTGCAAACTTTCCCCCAATTACGCAAATGAAATTTTTTCTTCTCTTCAGATCCCTGCCACAAAAAGCCCCTCTTTCGCCTTTCCAATCTAGCTACCACCAACTTGGAACATTTAAACAAATACATAAAGTAAAGTGCCGTGTTTAACAAGGTAGCCTTGATGAGAGTAATGCTGCCACCAAGAGATAGATACCGGCTTTAACATCTAGATAGCTTCCTTTCAAATCTCTCACCACCCTATCCCACAAGTGTTTCATCAGCTTCCTAACTCACAAGGGCAACTCGAGATAAGTGGATGGTAAAGAGCCCTTTTAGCATCTCAACATCTCACTTTTGGCAATGTTAACTTTCAAACCCGACACCACCTCAAGGCACCTTATGATCATCCTCAACATGTCCACCATGCTAGCATTGGCATCACAAAATAGCAATGTGTCATCGACAAACTGAAGGTGTGGGGGATTGGTGGACTTGTCCTATCGCCGCTGAAACCGCATATCAAACCAACCTCCTATCCCTACTCTAACATCTTGCCCAAAGCTTCAACCACCACCATGAAAAGAAAAGGCGAGATCGGATCACCTTGCCTTGAGCCTCTTGAACTTTTGAAGCAGCCCTTCGGAGACCTGTTAATCAACCAAAAACCTAGTTGAGCTAATGCACTCCTTCATCCACCCTCTGCATTTCTTCCCACACCCTATACAATCCAACATGTAAACTAGGAACACCTAGTCCACATGGTCGTAGGCCTTCTAAATATCAAGTTTGCAAACAACACCTTCTCACCCTCCTTATATCTTCAATCAATGCACTCATGGGCTATGAGAGATCCGTCTAAAATTTAGCAGCCTAAGATGAAGTCTCCTTGATTTTTAGAAATGACACTCGCTAGGACAGCCCAAAATCTGGTTGCTAGCACCTTTGCCAGAATCTTATACAACCCCCAAAACAAGATAATTGGTTTGAAATTCCTTAAGCTTTCCACACATGTCACCTTTGGAATAATAACAATAAAGGATACCCCAACCTCAGTTGAAAGTTTTCCCCTCTTAAAAAATTATATCATAAAGTCCAACATGTCCTTTTTCACTTCCCAGAAAATCTAGAAGAATGCCAAAGGAAATCTGTTCGACCCCGGGGCCTTATCCCTGGCCAAGGAATCCATTACAACCTTTATTCTTGGAGAATGTTTTCTCAAGCGACTTCACTTCACCAACTGATAGACAGTGAAACAACAAGTTATCCAGCTTCAGTCTCCTCCATCTCTCTACAAACACCAGCTACTTATAAAATTGGACCACTGCTTCATAAACCTTGTCTTTAGCTTCTATCCTATTGCCCTCCACCACAATACTGCTTATCTTGCTACTCTACCCCAAGTGCTTGCTATATTGTGAAAGAATTTAGTGTTCGTCTCCTTTTCACTGAGTGTCCAGAGAGCGTTGCTTCCACTTGATTTCTTCTTCTTTAGGCGTCTTGAGTAGTCTTGCACAAGCTGCCTTCACAAGGTTCTCTCCTCTGACAAAAACTCTGCTTACAGGTCAAGGGCATGTAACTTGCTTAGGATGTTGTCAATTTGATCTCCCTTTTCCCGAAAACTTCCCTCTTCCACTTGATAATCTTCATTTCAGCACTTCAACTTCTGGCATAACTTGCACCCGGCATAGGCATCCACCTCAAAAGACCCACACCCTTCTCTAATCAGATTGAAAAAGCCCTCCACTTCCAGCCACATTAACTCAAACATAAAAGGTTTCAGGCCCTAATTCTCCTCAACTTCTAGCATGATAAGGCAATGGTCAGGCACGGGTTTCATGAGCACTCATTGTGAAACTAGCGGAAACTTTTCCACCCAATTTGCCAAAAGAAGTACCCAAAATGACCATTTTCGACATCTTGGGTCAATAATTCAACATAGCGGAGAGATTGAGAAGGATGTTGCTCATAATATTAGAGCTGGGTGGACCAACAGGAGATGTACCTATGGAGTTTTATGCGGTCACCACATACCAATGAAACTAAAGGGGAAAATTCTATAGGGTAGCTACACCATCGGCCATGCTTTATGAGTCATAATGTTGAGACGTTGATATGTTTTATATGGATTTGGATGAGTGACAGCACAGAGAAGAACAGAATTAGTAAAAAATGCATTTGAGGGAACTTAGGAGTGAGCACCTATATGTAATAAGATGAGAGGAAGTAGACTTACATAGTTTCTTCATGAATAATGAAGACCAAGAACTGCATGAATTAGGAGTGAGTGGGTTCAAGTTGAAGGCTCTAAAGAGGCTGGGGAGACTGGGGAGGCCCAAAAGGACATGGATGGAGGTAGTGAGAAAAGATCCGATGCTTTATGGTTTCTTTAACGGAGCATATGGTCCATGATAGAATGGAATGCAGATCAAGATTCATGTAGCTAACCATATTAGTTGGGAGTTGGGACAAGGCTTTAATGATGATGATCACGACAATGACTGTATCAAATAATTTAGTGTTTGAGAAAATTACTCAGCACCTACACCACAACTGTAGCACGAATCCAAGCTTCAATAAGATCGACAATTAGTTTGAGGCAAGGGAGAAATTGTACATGCTTGTGTTACTTATCAACGACAGCAGCACGGTCTAGATGTGAATTGTTCAATTGTATTATAAACCGCCTATCTAATTAAATATATCATACCTTTATTCGCCAAATTGTTCATTCAATATGTTGAGAAGCACACAGAAAGATGATTGTTCTAAGCAAAGGACCATTTCCACAATATTAGTGATTTTTCAACCTATTATGGCCCTGAAAATGGAAGGCAAATAGGTGAAGATGGGAAACTTTGTAATTGTCAAATAGAACCTAGTATGGATTCATATCTAATTTCTGTATTCCCAAGCCCTCGCAATTTTTGCAGTAAGTGTCACACAATCCTTGTCATTAGGTGCCACCCCTGCTTCGAACTAAGCTTCGGACTCGTGCTCCTGCTGCTTAGCTGATCAAACTCGCTAGTGAGTCTCAAGGCTGAAAGAGTTTGAAGACCTATCCATGGAGCAGTTGTCAAGCAAGTGGGAAGCATGGAGCAGTTGTCAAGCAAGTGGGAAGAGTTATTGCAGGCCAACCATAAGCACCCCAGGGTAGACGAGCATGGTGGTTTCTCCAGGCAGGGAATGGTCTTTTAAGGTGGGAGGAAGTTGGAAGGAGGTAGGCAAAGATGGAGCTGGAGTTTTGCTATATGACCCCATTGGCAGGCCTTTGGCGGCTTTTTCTGGTTCAATTCGGGCCAGGTGTTCAACCCGAGCTTCGGCTTTAGCTCTGAGGGACATGGTGTCTATAATTGTCTCCTCCTTCTCAACTTTGCATCAGATTTGAGATAGACAATCTCTCAATTTACAAGTGGGCTAGGGGAGAAGGTTTCATTCCTAGTTCAACAGCCGATGATTTCTCAGATATTAGCACCAGGTCCAGAGGGTTAAACATTTCATTTATCCTTTCAGACACGAGTACTAATCATCCTTCTTTTCCACTAGCATACATGGGCACTTCACTCCCAACTGTACTTTGGAAATGCAGTTTCCCTTCTTTTAGTCTTAACAATCAGTTATCTTCTCAAAAAAATACTTGCCAAATTTTTTAAATAGACACTTCCCTCATGCACCTGAATTTGTCAATGCCTTGAATCCCACTTCATGCAAGAAAAACCACATCTGCATAATTTTTTTGGGGGGATTGGAGGGTGACGCAAGATGATCTCTCAGCCATCCCCCTTTTTCCCTCCTCTGTCTGCTGCCTGTTTGTACTCACTTTTTAATTAGTGGAAGAAAACTTGTGTTGCCTTTCCAGAAAAAATAAAAATTTACAATGGAAAGGAAAGGGTGAAAGTAGCTTGATAAGAACAATGGAAAGGAAGGGGTGAAAATTGCAATGGATATGTGATGGAATTTTTGTACCATAGCAATTACATTGAGATTAGGACCAATTGGAAGAGCAAAATGCCAAAGGACTGTAAGAGAGGGGCAAACCTACCAGGGGCATACAAATGTATTTTTTCGCTGGGCATCCCTTGGTTGAAGGAGAAGAAAGAAATGCCACTAGGTTTCTTTCACAAACTCTGAGCCATGGGAACTATATTCTTCTTTCTTGAGATGCATGAGTTACTTGATTGGCCATGCATCACATTTTTCTCACAAGAGCAAAAGTGCAAAACTGCTTTACTTTAGGACTCCAAAATTGTGGGAAAAAGTGAAGGAGATATTTTCCCTCAATAACTAATTCTTATAAGGGATTATTCTAACCGGTACAAATTAGGAGAAATGCTAGGTGAGAAAATTTGAGATTTATGGATTATTCCATTCTGCCCATTTGATTACACAGAGTACATATTACGAAACAAGAGTTGAGAACCCATATACTGAATCGTTTTGCTGACTGCTCAAAGTTCAAATCCTGAAACACAGTTACTGAAAAGCATATTCAGATCCATCAAAGACATAAACTATGCTCATTTAGTCAAACAGCTAACAATTTAGACATCCAAGGAAGGACCAGATAAGTTTCCATCCATCATGAATTATGCACAAGATGTTTTGGAAATCCATTACAACAAATACAATATTTCATGAATGATAATTCAAGAAATGCAAAATGTATTACTCATTTATTAGAAAAGGAAAGTTGGTATAAGTATAACAAACAGATTTCTGAGGCAGGTTTTGGTACTCATCCCATATAGGTATTTTAAGTAAAATGCTCTCAAGGGCATGACCAAATGCTAGTAAAGTCAGCATAATCAATTCACATATTCAGAATTTAAATCTAGATTATACAATGTCATTTGGTGGCAGAATGAATTCAATGGAGGACATACTGCAGAGGATCGTAGTTGACTATCTACACCTTCATCATCCTCTCCAAATCCCTCTGCAATCAAACGCATTAAATTATGTGCCACTTTAACATTGACGAGATCACCTGCATGCTCAAAGACCTTATTCATGGTCTGCGAAGCAAACTAGTTAGAAGGTCATGATCAATGGAAGCTCCAGTTAAACACTGTCCATATCTTATGGTCCACAAGCTGGAATCAATAGAAGTAACAACACTAACATACCAGGATGAACCACTGGTTGCTTGGTGCAAACTGCTCTGCAAGCTCAACACATCGAGATGCTATTTCTGTTTTATAGTGATTATCACTGATGCTTATCATGTAATCAATCATGCGATCCACTATCACTTCAACGTTGGTGGACTTTGTCATTTTATAAAGTAACTCAAAGGTCTTCCTCTTTAGAGTATCATCTGGATCCTATAAGGAAAGGTACACATTCCAACTCATTAAACTAAATAAATATAACTTCTAGAACAACGTTAAACATAAAACCAAAATATCAAGAATACCTTGTAGTTTAGATAGACATGCCTAGAAACCAACTAAGCACTAAATATAAAGAAAACAATAAAATAAATAGGGAGAATGTAAAATAAACAAAATTTCAGAGAAACAGACCTCAATCATGACTTGTATAACTCCACTTTGCTTACCACATTCACGTGATAAGACAAGACGTGCCTTGTCAAACTTAGGAGAAGAAAATTAGCTAAATCTTCAGTCAAAAAAGAGATACAGGAAACACAGCCAAGCACCAGGTTTCACAGGCGACTCAGCTCAGCAACTTTTTGCAATCATAATGTGCATGAAAATCAACAATTTACTCCATGTTTGCTTGCCCGCTTTGTTACCAGGACATGGGTATATGTAGTATCAGCAAAAATATGAGGTTAGGATCATCATCCAATCAATCCAAGATCAAGAATATGCACCATCTACAGTGGGTCCACACTTCAGATGGTTTAGATTTTGGTAGATGTGTGCTACTTGTACAAAGAGTAGAAGCTAATAAAATTGAAATAAATGGTTATGAATTATCACCATAGCCTTCTTCTTTTTCTTTTTCTTTTTGGGTTAAGTTATGATTTTATTGCTAAGAAGGCCAAATTGGCCAAAAGAAGTACAACGCAACCCAGTAATCATAATAATGACCACAATAATCAAAAGCGATTGAGATATCAATGCCCAATCCATTACATCCAATCTAGCCCATATAAACACCTCCAGTGCACAAAATGGATAAAGGATAACTCTTATCCCCATAACCCATGCCAGTCTAGGGAAAAGGTAATATGTCCCAAAGTTACCAGATTCACAGTTTGATTGGTTCGAGTCCAAGCTTGCAATCACAGAACGGTGCAGGTTTAAGGACCCCACCTGATTCACAGTTTGATTGATTCAAGTCCAAGTTTGCAATCACAGATCAGTGCAAGTTTAAGGACCCTACTTTGCTGGGTTAGGCTCATTCATTTCTTTTCTAGGTCACCCAAGTTGCAGTTCATTCTCCTGGATCAATGACTTGGTTCAATGCTCTTAACTGAGTACAGTTTGAAATTTTACGTGAACATGAAATTCTTAATTAACGTTTAAAAATAAATAAAAGAAAAATATAGTTCCAATAATTTCATGGGCATGATTATGTTTGGACCATGCTTAATTTTCATCTCAACTGTTCCTTCAATGGCCGCCAAAAGATAGAAGTATCCTTTCAATGTGATTTATGGGTCATGGCCCATTTACAGTGGGACCTACATTTAGAATAGTTGAATATACAGATACACCATGTGTCCAATAGCTGTGTGTAGTTATACACTTTCTTGTTAATCGTATGGTCTAGGCCCTCATGATTTTTATTTTTTTTAAGCAATCCGATTCAAGTTGCTATGATAGTTCAGCACCATTTCAAAAATGGTGGCTAAACTGGTGGTGGCTCTTCAACTATGCACATGGTATAGTTGTACAACAACCCAGCCATCCAATCCAGACCAACCAAACAGTAAGGACCAAACAGTGCTCCTCATTGTGGATGGTTCATAGCCCAAAATTCATCTAATTTTGCTCCTCATTGATGGTTTATAGCCCAACATTCAACCAAACAGTGCTCCTCATTGTGGTGGTTTATTGCCCAATGATCCTAACCATCTAAATTTGCCTGTTGAATGTTGACAGCAAACTATATTCTTTCCAACCTGTTCATTTGATAAATAACAAAAAGATGGTTAGGATCGTTGATTGGTGTATCCAACAACATTCCATCCCAAATGGACCTCATAATTTCAATGATTTGGATTGACATGTATGTAGGCCACTTGCACAATGATGAGAGGCCACAAAGTAAAAAATGGGAGTAGTCTTGTATTAAAGGCAATGCAGGTAAAGCTGAGGTCTGCAACAATACCGCCTGAGTTACAGTCATAGAATATGCCAAGACCATAGACATGAGATCAAGTTTGTGTTTCAATGATCCAAACTACTTATATGGTGAGCCGCACTTTGGATTGATGATATGCAAAACAACTCTCAGATTGAAATATTTCAACCTTTTGATTATTTAGCCCTTTTCCTTTAAATATAGACGTTTTTTAGCCATTACTTTGTGTGCCATTGATGAGAAGGATCTTTCAATCTTGAAGATTTTCAAGATAGACACCATCACTCACGTACCCCATCAGATCAATAGTTTGGATCACTAAACATGGCCCCATATCCAAGGGATATAGTCAAATTTATATGTTGGGATATTTTGTAGCAGCCTCAGGTAAAGCTCTAGGGCTTTTTAGCCCAAGTTACTTGATACTCCGGCAGAGCATGATGGTGGCATACATTAACTCAGATTAGACCATCCAAATTCCAGAACCCATTGCACATAGGGCATCATCCAGAAAATCAAATTGGTTAAACAGTTCCAAGTTCCAACCTCAGATTATTGGGCAATTGTTTGCCGAAATCGACCATTGGATATTTTCATTTCAACAGTCCACTAATTGTCCATGAATCAGCTAGGTAAGTAATCTTTGCTGAAACCGGACCATTGGTTCTTTTCACTTCAACAGTCCACTAATTGTCCACAAATTAGCTACATAGGTAATTGAATCAGTGCATTGTTTGGTTTACCATCCATGTTGGAGCTCACAATTTAGACAGTTTGAGTTCAATTCACATGCAACATGCACAATTTCCTCGTGCCTGAGTATCAGACATTACACTCCACCAGAGTATCATCTTCTGCTTCTTCTTGAGACTCCACAGAGAACCAGCGACTGAGGAGTTCATAACAGGCCAAGACCTAGCAAGCTCAAGCTTGCATTCATCAACTACATCCGTTGACGTCCCTTCTACAGGCATTCATCGACTCCAACACCATCATAAGTAGCTCCATCAATGCTTCCTCATCCTCCACTCCTTTTAACCCCTTAAAATAAAAATAAAAAAATAAAATTGATTCGACTCCCTAAATCATATCAGCATCAAATCCTTAATCAAACTTGATCAACCTAGTTTGACACAGCCCAAGAAGTTAGCAATCCGAACTGCAAATTTGTCCACATGAACTAGTTCACAGTTCGAGTTATGGTTAGTAAAATTAGGTTAGTATGATCCTCCAGTTCCACCATCCTCCCATTCCACCATTTAAAGGGGCTGAGCTGTATCTATATAGATCCAATACCTTTGTCATATCACATCAAAACAGGTATTCCAGAGTATTTTGAAGGGTACAGATGTCGGAGTTGCAATATGTCAAGACCATAGCCATGAGATCTAGTTTGTGTTTCAATGATCAAAACTATTCATATGGTGGGCTACACTTTGGATTGAGGATACACAAAACAACTCTCAGATAGGAATATTTCAACCCCTTGATCATTTATTCTTTTCCTTTAAATATAGACATTTTTTAGCCATTATTCTGTGTGCCATTGATGAGAACTTCAGGATTTTTTTATTTTTTTTGAAAGGTAAGTTTAGGATCTTTCAACCTTGAAGATTTTTGAGACAGACACTATCACTCGTGTAACTCATCAGATCCATAGTTCGGATCGCTAAACATGGCTCCATATCCAAGGGATATAGTAAAACTTATATGTTGGAATATTTTGTAGCAACCTCGTGTAAAGCTCTAGGGATTTTCATCCCTAGTTACTTGATAATCGGGCAGAGCATGATAGCGGCATACATTAACTCAGATTAGAAGAAAAAAACACATTGATCCCACTCCCTAAATCATATCAGCATCGAATCCTTAATCAAACTTGACCAACCTAGTATAATACAGCCCAACAAATTAGAGCAATCCAAACCAAAATTTTGTTCACACAATCTAGATCACAATTCAAGTTATGGTTAGTAAAATTGGGCAACTATGATCCACCCCTTCCCTTCCACCATTTTAAAGGGGCTGAGCTGTATCCTATTCAGATCCAATAACTTTATCATATCATATCAAAACAGGTATTCAAGGGTATTTTAAAGGGTAGAGATGCCGGAAATGCAATAGCTTAGCATGGAGGTTCTTTTCTTTCTTTCTTTTTTTGAAAGGAAAGGATTTTATTAAAAGAAACACAGAGAAAACAGAACAAAGAAAACAAAAACAGAAAAAAAAAAAAAACAAAGAAACTGAAACTATACAAGGACTGTCCCCTGAACAGGAAGAACACTAAAAAAACAGCTTAGGGGGGCCAATCCCTAAAAAACACCAAAACCCTGGAAAACACCCCTGCCAAAGAAGAAGAGATATCTCTAAAGCAGCGATTATTCCTTTCTATCCAGATAGACCAAAGAACAGCTAGAAAGAGAGTCCTCCACTTTGTTTTCCCAATCACCCCTCCTGACCCCGCCTCCCACTCACTCATAAGATCCACCATAGAAGAAGGCATCATCCAAGCGATCACCGAAAGTCTAAAGATACTCCACCATATGTCCTTCACAAAAGGACAGTGGATAAAGAAATGATCCACTGTCTCCTCAGATCGCATACAAAGCATACACACATTAGGGATGCACATCCCATGCTTACGAAGATTATCTATGGTTAGGATGGAGCTTGTTTTTGCAATTCTAAAATGCCCAACCATCTCTCCTCGGCATCTAATCCCTGGAAAATAATTGACATTAACAGCAAGAAGATTTAATATCAGTAAAACAGAAAGGGGGATCTAAGGTAATGGCAAGCATGGTCGAGTTTGTGGACAGATGGAAGCTGGCCAATCTTCCTCTACATGGGGCAGAATTCACATGGTTAAGCGGCAATCATATGAGCATGCTGGACAGATTTCTTTTTACATGTAGGTGGGAGGAGCTGTTCTTGGAAGCTAACCTCAGAGCTCTGCCAAAGCCCGTATCTGACCATTACCCGATTTTGCTGTCTTCTAATCTGGAGAGTTGCCTCATCCTTTTCAGTTCAAATATGCAATTGGATAACCAAAATTTGTTCGTAAGGTAAAGACCGGCGGCAGTTCAACAGAATAGGCTAGGCAAGTAGGAGATTCAGTGATGCGAAAATCTAACCTTCAAAGTCTATCTGTGAAGAAAGCGTCCTCCACAAGCATCTTCCTTGTGGATAGGCGCCTATTAAGGAACTGAAGACCTGCTGAAGACCCTTCACATGTGATTGGACACATAGAAGACCCCACTCAGGGAGGACACGTGTGAAGGAAGAAAGGAGAAAGAAGACCGAAGAAACTGAAGATTTCGGGCGCCCGACCATAGCCTTCGGGCGCCCGAACTTTGCCTGCCGAGCACATGAACCTCTCTGGAGGTTTTCGGACGACTTCGGGCGACAATTCGGGCGCCCGACCGAGCGCCCGAACTTTCCCGCACTTTTTATCATTTACGCGTTTTGCTTAGTTTTAGGGGTATTTTAGTACTTTTATGTCTTTAATTGGTCATTTAAGAGGGTTAAAGCCCTAAACTCGATTTAACATTGATTATTGATTAAAAGCAAGCCCTTTGGTTGCCTCCTTCCTCTTTCTCTCTCATGATGATGTTTCTTCTTCCTTGATCCCTCTTTCTTCTACTTGCTTCTTGTGCCCCTCCTATCCTTCTTCCAGGTAATGCTATCTTTCCCTTAAATCTATTTGTTTCGATAACCTAAATCCCCAAAATCTAATTTTGATCCTAAAACCCTAAGTTTTCAGATTTTCAAATCCCTAATCTAAAATCTCTTGATTTCCTGGATTAGAGATTCCTCTTAATTGATTGGGTTATTGCCATGCAAGATCGGGAGGTTCCATCCCTCGCCGGATCCAACCATAGTGATACTTGAATCTCATACTTCATGGTTGTGATGAATGGCCCGTTTCATTGCATGTTTCCTTGTGATTTCTTAGTTCATGATGATTACTGCTAGATTTTATTATTATTGTTGTCTTTTATTTCCGCTGGATTATATGAGTTCTTAAGCATGCATCATAATTAGGGCATCCTACATCATTCAGCCACGCATTGAAATGTCTTAAATCAAAACATAGGAGTTTGGAATTTGGCAATATCAGGAAGAAAAAAAGGATGAAATCCTTACTGAAAAACCTCAACACTCTGGGACTCATACCTTTCTGCTCTAATGTGCCAAGTCCTAGATGACATAGTGCCTAGTTGAACCCAAATTCGACATAGATACAATGTCTAACAAGTGGCTGTGCGCTTACTGTAGCTAGGTGCATCTAAGGTGTAGCCCAAAATAACCTACATGATTGAGTACGGTGTGGTGGTTATACTTGTACTTGCTTTGAGAAATTTTCGAACCATGCATGCTTTCAGCAATTTTCCAATAGTACATGCTTTCAGCAATTTTCCACAGACAAGGAGTCAAGGACATGAGTGACAGTGCATGACACATGTTAGCATGTCAGGTCAGCAAGCCAAAAGAAAAGAATTACACTAGCAGAATTGGCTAGCCTTGTTCCCTAGGTAACCTCCTACTTGATCTTCAAGGCCATGGGTGTCAGATTCACCAAAACATACCATGTACCGGCACCTCATACTGGGTTCACCAAAGTACCTAGTAACCATGCTAGACTCCCAGCAAACAAGAAGGTCAGTCGCCTAAACTGTTCCAAGCATTTTGACTAACTTCAATACAAGAAAAAGAGTTTCAGACCAAGAGAAAAAGATACAGACAGAGGCAACATCTGGCATAGTATAATAAAGATGAATTTAGGCCATGCATATGATTATTTCATGTTGATGAAAACAATAATTTCCCTAATGAAATTGCTTATGTTGTATTATCTGATAAGCAGTACTGATCACAGAGACTCTTTTGGAACCAATAAACGTTTTATAATATGCATGGCATGGGCAAAAACTAATTCTGAGTTCTGCTGAAAGACATTAAAGGCCTGGAAACATATAGATACACAACAAGACAAAACAAATTAAGAAAGCCAAGCCATCATAAGTTCATAACTAAGGAAACTGTAAAGGATCAAATTGAAATTTAGATCCCTTGAAAGACCACTGCACAAGAGAAATTCAATGAAATTCTTCTATGAGCATACACATCATATACCGCATCATGAAATAAACTTATATTATAACATATGAAAATCATACTGACATCCATCAAACAATACAAAGCCACACAAATTAGAGTATGAGGCTGTAAGTATCACACAATTTCGCATTTCCAGGGAACCATGACAAAGAACACAACGTGGACAGAAAACAAGAGAACCAATCATCATTAAATACTTTCATGATTGATATGAATGTTACAGCAACAGAAAATTCACCTCCAACAGGAAATTGCATTCTAACAAACAGACATCCATTAAGGTTGGAAAATAATTAGCTCTCACCTCTAAGCAATCAATCACAGCCAGCTGATGTTCTTCAGCAATGTCCGGATTTATCTTTATCAGTCTCCCAAGAGCATCAATGCCCATATACTTTAGGTTATGGCTTTCACTCTGTTCATGGGAGACAATGCATGAAAGTTATGAGTCATACATTAGAAGAAATGAGCGAAGAATCAAGTGAAGAGAAACTCATATAAAAAAGATGAAAATACTAGTTATGAAATCTCAATGAGAACAATTATGCATAAAGATAGAGAGGCTGTGGCAAGCAAACCTTGAGAAATCTGGAAGTTACTTCAGCAGCTGCATCTAATAACTGAGGATTGGGGTATATGGATGAAACAGCAACATATGCACTCATACAAAACAGCATTTCCTATGTTGCTTGACGACTCACACTTCCTAAAAATGTTACCGAGAACAGTATACATGTTTCCACTTGCTTGCTTGTCACCGCTGCCTAGCAGTGCCAGAATTTTTAGTAATCTGATCTGCACATAATGAAGAAAGAGAGTTAAATAAACTAAAACATAAGATATGCATAACTAGTCTCTAGTTGGAAGACACAGCCACCATGAAGCTATGACAAGAAGGAAAAGCCTCAGAAGCAACTCAAAGTTTATTCACAGTGATAATATTAAAATTCACGAGTTTGTTCCCTATTTCCAAAGTACTGAATTTTCCACTTCTGGTTTATGATGCCTTCAGTACCTCCATAAAAGATTGCAGCTAGTAAATGCTGGATATATAGCACTTATTGAATTAACAGAAAACTACACTACTTTACAATTGTTCATTTACACAATCAACTCATTAAACAGAACAGTTCACAGTACACCAAAATAGAACTAGTGAGAAAGCTAGTAAACCAGTCACAACAAGGACAGGATATTCCAAATGAAGTGGCCTTTAAACTCAAAATGGAAGGAATAAAAAGAAGAAGAAGAAAAACTATTGCACCTTAAGATGATTCATCTGGCCTGATACCAAGAGCATCAATGCACAAATAGTTGAAGTTGTTCAGCCAATACATATCAGATTTCTCTAAAATTATTTCAGTGGGTCAACACACATGCTATCGTATTGTTTTTTGAAAAAAATTGATACATAATTAGCCAATACAATATGTTCAGCCAATTTTTGAATCATGGTTACAGCATTCAAAATACTAGGGCGGGTGTGGCACGTGCCGAAATATTTACATATTACATCAGCACAAGCATGCATGATTCCATACATGTAGGCCATGGTTTGGTGAGGTGAAAGATGTGCCTCATTTATACTGGAGGGAATTTCAAACGCGCATGCACGGACCGCCTGATGATTGGACCTGCGTGGTTTTTAGGACAGGACATGTTCATCTTGAGCGTTGGTTCATGGGCTGGATATTGCATAAGTGTGCCGTGTTGCCGTGAATCACCTCTTTACTCTCTACCTGTGTGAATAGTGACGGTACAGTACCTCTCTATTTTTTGGCATTGTCTCTATTTTTTGGCATTGGACACCTATATGGTTGCTATATCTTAGTTGTCCAGCACTATAACCCTACCATCCATGGAGAATGCACCAAAAAACACAAAGGCGAGAGGTTTATTAGTCAGATCCATTAAATTGGAAGACTCTTCATTGTTGCTGTTCCATGTCTAAGGAGATGGCAACACGGGAGGCTTTTATCATTTTCTGACCATCCATTTCGATTAAATGGTTACAAATCTTTTTTTCTTTTTTCATTTTTCTTTTCTTTGTTTTTTTTGAACGATTTTTTTTTCTTTTTTTGAAATATTAAATGCTTAGTAATTATTTTTCATCAGATTCATTTCATTTGTAAGTCACTTCCCATTGCAAGTAATAGGTCTTACAATTTAGACAGTTTGGATTGACACACAGGTCTACCACACATAATGGGTACACATTCAAGATACCTGAGGGTATGGTATAATTCCTCATGACTAAAATACTGTTTAAACTGGCCACCTGCACAATCACCACCCACAGCGCACCATGAGGCCCATGACTACAAAGAGGAGTGCTATTTTCAATCGTTAATCAGCACAGGTGCATGGGATTCATTCCTTCCATTTTGGTGGGCCCCATTGTGGACTCTGTTGGAATATTAGGAATAATAAGGGTGTTTCTGTAATAAAGTCCATTCTTGGACGTATATGTAAATATGTCATAAGATAGGGTGTTATTGTGTAAATTCGGGAAACCCTACATATAAAAATAAGAAGAGGGAGAGAAAACATTTTGAGCTCTCTAACCCTTTTCTCATCTTTCTCTATCTCTTCTCTCCTCCCTCTTCTCTCACAAATCTCCTTCTCACATCTCATTCTTCTTCTTCACTTCTCACATCTCATTCTTCTTCTTCAGACTCTACCTATCCAAAAAACCATGCCAGTCCACTCATAAGGTGCACAAAACATGCAAGTTGAATGCAAACGGTTTGTAACCAATTTTACGACTGTGCATTTTTTTCTGCCTGATGAGTGCACCTGATCTTTTGGCTAGGACACATTATCCATGGTCCCGCATAAAGAATGGCCAGATAAATGAACGAGGACAGCATAAAGAATGGCCATAGCATGTCATCAGTATCTAAGATATGGGCCCTTTGGACAGACATCTTGAATGGCATGGGTTCACCAACACGTGTTAGGCAACTCATCCATGGGTTTCCACGTGTGTAGTAGCTGCAGGTGGGTCCAACTAATCACAGGCACTATGAGCTGGGAGTCCAATGATAAAATGGGGCTTAGAGAGCTACACGTAAAATATGGGCCTCATCTAAAATCATGTTGATCAAGCAATTCTAACTATCCGAAAAGTGGTAAATGGCTCATATTTCGTGGCAAAAGTCAGTCGTAAAGATCATCTGTAAGGTACATCTTACACCTGTGATCCATCCACAGGTTGGGCCAGCAATTTGATCGATTCGGATCCCACGAAACTATTCCATCTGTCGGACGTAAAACCAGAGCAATTTGAATGCGGAAAGTCTCCTCCTCATGGCCTGCCTTTCCTCTCAAAAACATTTTGACTATCATGCCAAGCATGTACATGGCATGCAACCAAGTACTGAACCCAATGCATGCCATGAATTGAAATTTAACCATCCAGACTCCAGATTGTGGGTCCCAGATTTTATTTTTTTTCTGAGAGATTGTCCAAACTCCAGATCGTGGGTCCCAGATTGGTCTATCACAAACCAAAATTATGCTTCTTTGATCATCTGACTGTCCAATTGGTCGACATTTGCTGATGGTTCTTCATCATCATCATCTAAGCCTTATCCCAATTAATTGGGGTCAGCTACATGAATCCTGTTCCACCATTCCACTCTATCAAGGATAAGGGAACTCTGATGGTTAAAAATGAAAATATCCTATAGCTCTATTTCAGAAAGCAAGTGTCCATACTCCATATAAATCAGTGGCTAGGATTTTTTAACCAATATATTTTTTTATACTATTTGACTTATTGGAAGTTTGACCCCACAATTTGAACAGTTTACTTTTGAGTTAATGAGCACTAAGGTGCACAATCTCTAAATAGATGGAATATCAAACTGCATAAGCAGCCAGTGTATCAGGTACTCTGTTTGACCATAAGCCTTTCATCATCTCTATCTAGTAGAAAGAATTGATAGTTTGGCAGAGTGGAAAAAATAATATACATGCACTCAAAATTAAGGAAATCAATATAAACTGTCAAGCTTGTGGTTTGGTGTTTTGATGTGGCCATCGACCAAAATTTACACCAATTTGATTATCTCAACATAGGGTTGGTGGGCATCTAGTGACGATTTAAATTGAAAATATCCGATGGCCTTTTTCAAGCAGACAAATGTCCAAAAATCAGAGGTTAGGATCATCTAACCAATCTTATTTTACAACCATGGCTTACCAACTGCGGACCACACAATTTGGACTGCTTAAATTGATTGCACATGCATAGCTGTTAAGAGCCAGAGTATCAACATCATACGCAACCACCGTATCTAATCCTCCCTCTCTTCTTATTCTCCACTCTAACTCTCTTTCTTTTTTGAAAGTGCAATCACAGGATATGGTGGGATTTGACACTAAAGAGTAACAGCGCTCCTTTTATGTAGTATAGAGACACATTTACAAGAATGACATGGTGGAAGTCATCAGTTCAAGCATAATTATCCCTAAACCCAGTGTGAGTTTTTTTTTTTTATCTTGACTAGCTCCCCTGCCGTCATCAAATGAGAATAGATAAGAGACTCCTGGGATTGATGTGAAAGGGTAGGGATGGCTATATTGCCGGGAGCAGGCTATGGATTAATAGCTCAGTCGAGGGATAAGTAAGAAGGGTAATAATCCGCGTTTGTACCAGTATACGTACTATCTGTACCAATGGATATAGCACTTCAAGAAATTGTGTACTAAAATATTCAGTACAAAAGAATTTATACGCAATTATATTATACTCTTAGATCAATATAGTCTGGAACAATATTACTAATAATTACTGCATATTATATAAAATTAAATGATAGTCCATTGCTGCAAAACAGCAACACCCTAAGATCAGGCATATAACTCTTAGAAATTAGGTACAACAATTAAAACCTTCATCTGTCTTTATATGTTTTGGTTTTATCCTTCTTTGGTTTGATAAAATCAGCCTTGTAGCAATGAGCCAGCAGGCCCGAAGCCCCTGTGAAAGGTGGTTGGAGTCAGGCATGCAGTTGGTCACAAATATTTTGTCAAGCAATCATGAAAGCTCACACCAAATAGCAAGGACAAGTCCAGCATGATGATGATGATATTTACTCTAACCTTTATATATGGCTCTCAGGCCTACAAAGCTATATTATATCTAGGTCTGGAAGCTAAATTATGGCCCCATTTTGCTTGTTTTATCGACTCATGAATAAAGTTCAAGACAAGAAGTGGAGACTCTAGGCTGTTTAGTACCAATCCACTGGTATTCCTTGATATGGAGGCAAGAAAAACAGCTCATCATCATCGTCTAAGCCTTACCCCAATTAATCAGCTACATGAATCCTGTTAGGCCATAATGTCTAGGAACTGTTCAGTAGAGAACCGCTAAATCCACTTGCCAACAAGCCTCCTAATTGCATTAGCGATGGATCATTGAGAGGCTCGAGTAGATCGTGCAAGAAGGCGAGTGGATTGAACATCGAGATCTAGGCGATCGCGTGGAGCTTGTGCAGGGAGATTGTCTCAATCTCGGGGTGCTTTTTCCAGATCCAGAGGAAGAAATCCCTCTCAGGGTGTTTCAAGAAAAAGAGATAGGAAAAATCAATGGACTACCTCTCGTTTTTCCACACAATCAGCCCAGTGGAAGTTCGTCCAGTCAAGTGCCAGGCTCAGCTCAACCCAAGTGCCCCTCCTGTGGCATTCGTGACATAGCATATTGTCTGATCTTCGAGCCGATCTTCTTTTTCGAGGAGTCAAACCTGAAGTTTCAGAAACATTGACAAGCTTCATGGAGATTTTGTGCATGACTACACTACTCTCTGGAAAAGGGCAGATGGTGGCAGAGGATCAGAAGGTTGTCCTGGACAAGAAGAGAAGGGAAAACAGGTAAAAGATTCAGGTGAGAAGGATGATCAGCTCAGATCTCAACCTCATTTTCCTAGAGTCATGGAGTCTGCTAAGGACATCCCATCCTCTGAGTTCAATCGAGATGAAGGTTCTAGAATCTGATTCCGACGGGAAAAGGGAGAGAGGAGAGAAATTACATGCAGGTTTCCAACCTCATTAGGGTACTTCCCACTCTTTACGTGAATCAATTCCTTGAGTAGATAGATATTCATTTCTTCAGAGTTTTTGGTAAATTTGGTAATGTAGGGGAGGTGGTTATCCCAAGAGTTAAGGGTTTGCCTCTATTTGAGGTTTTGCTTTGTAAGAATAGAGGAAGACAAGGACCTCTTCAGAGCCATCAATGGTCTCCATGGCCAAAAGTTCTATGGGAAATCTATTAGGGTTCAAGTAGCCCATTTTGGTCCCAAGAGGGTAGGTGGTCGAGCTCAATCATTCCTCCAAAGGTCCTTCCTTCTCCTCCTCCCTCTCATCCCCTCCTTGTTCCCCAACCCAACCAGATGTGGTAGGTGGCGGACCTCCCCCCTCAAGTCCTAAGGTTTCCTTCAAGAAGGCTCTCCTAGAGTCTCCTGCCATCCATGTTCCTTCTGCGTCCCCCCCCCCCCCGGACTAAGAAAATTTCCTTATGATCCTCATCCCACCAACCCTGAGAGGCTCTTAAATGGAGTGCGATAGTCACTCTCTGACAAGATTTCTCTTTGTATGACCTGTCCATTTGGTTTCAATATTTCTATAATTTGGATCTAAGTGACTTCCTTCTTCGTCATCTCTCTCAATCCTCGGTTTGGGTTTCTCTTCACTCATCAGAGAATAGAGATAGGGTGATTTCTACAGGGCTCCACCACAGGGTTGGGCCACTACAGTCTATCTGTAAATAGTCAAAGTGGTCAGACTTTGGATTTTCAAATGTTTGGTTCTCCTTGCTGGAGATCCCATTAGAACTCTAGTATCTCCATTAGAACTCTAGTACGAGGAGTTCTTCAGGTCACAATGGTCTTGTTTAGGAGAGGTTGTCCTCAGTGTTTCAAATATCGATAATATTGGCCGATATTATCGATACCAGCAGTCAGCGACACAAAACCCCAGACTCCTATGTAACATGTGATATATCGCATGATATCACAAAATATCGTGCAATATCGTCGATATATCGGTTCATATCACATGCTTTTACTTAATATATATACCCGATATTGTCGATATCGGTTGATATTGACAAATATCAACGATATCAGCCAAGAACCTCTTCCCTTTGTTAAATAAAAAAATCCCCAAAACCCAAAATTTCCCATTTTCCCCTCAAATTTCTCCCTTCTTAGGCTTAGGTGGATTTCAAACCCACTAGACCTGATGGCGTCGGACAGCATGCGTATGTTGAGGACAATGAGGACCCAGTTTACTAGTGGGCTAGGTTAGATGACTTAGATACTTCAGATGGGCGACTAGAGCCACATGTGGCAGTGGAGGCAGCGAAAAAAAAGATTGATGTTGATGCACATATGGAGTAGCAAAGATCTCCTGGTGAGGCATTCGACCCATTGACGAGGAGTCTGGAGGGCAGCTCGTGGCAATCACTATCACACGAGACATATGGCGAGCAAACATTATTTGACACCGAGACCAAGAAAGAGAGTGACGTTGGTGATGATGGTGAGGGTGATGGCGACTTTGATGACAGTAGTGATGATGGTGATGATGGTGACAGGGATGGTGGCAGCGAGAAGGAGTCTCAGAGGCCTCTTAGCCCATTCACTGGGGAGAGGGATTTTGATCATGCAGCCCAGGACATTAACCATGGTTCTTATCCAAATGAACCACAGCCCCATCTTCTCATTAACAAGGCATACACTTGTAAGAAGCTACCAAAGAAGAAGAAAACCGAGCAGCTAACAGAATTATAGTGGTTACTGGCAAAATCCATGAAGGACACATATGGTCATGGTACTATCGGAGGCTCTAGATGGGGATTACGGACGACGAATGGAGCTTGAGTTTTAGGCCACAACATGATTATGGATCACAGATACAGGAGAGTAGCTCGAGTTCTATGCCACAGTATGGATATGGATATGGATATGGAGCTGGTGGATATACGGGGAGCGACTCCAACAGTCACAGGAGAAGAAGAAGATCAAGCAACTAATAGAATTAGAGCGGTTACTAGCGATATCCATTTAGGACACATACAATCATGGTAGTATCAAAGGCTTTAAATGGGGATCACAGACAACGAAGGGGAGCTCGAGTTTCAAGCCACAGCATGTTTATGGATCACAGACATGGGAGAGTAGCTCGAGTTCTGTGCCACAATGTGGATATGGATATGGAGCTAATTGATATGTGGGGAGCGACTCTAATAGTTACAACTCATTGTTTTTCAACTACAGTCAAGACTTCACTTCCGCATACGGGCAAGGATATGGATAACAGTATGGATATGGAGAGCAGTATGAATATCCAGAAGCTCCATCTATGCCCATCCCAAATCAATATCAGCCACAAACCATAACTATTACACAGTACCTATGGATGGGCGTATGGGTTCAGTACAGAGAGGATGAGTACCAACGTCATATTCAGGAGTATCTTAACTGGACCATTCTACTATGACCTGGGCACAGTATTGTCAATTTGTGGAACAGTAGTATTATTCCCAGCCCCGTCGATATGGAGACAATAATTACGAGCCATCATGCAACTCTATGTGGGTTTTGGCCACAGCCAGGCACATCATTGATAGGTATATTTTTCAGGGTCTACTTCTTCTTTTGTTTTTAAATGAATTGGTTGTGTTTTCATACATGTTTTGATACATTTCTAAATGTTATGCATTCAATTTGAAGATAGTTGCATTAGTTCAGTTAGACGGCACATAGCTTAGGACCCTATAGAAAGGAAACCTATTATGTGCACTTCTTTTTTGAGATATTATGATTTAAAAGTGTGTATTAATGTCTTTTTTTAACAATCCCTGAAGTTTCATTGAAAAATTCCACCATTTTCCCATGTTTCCCAAAAAGTGCAATAAATTACCCAATACAAATGATATATATCACGTGCGATAACCAATACGTATCTATGTCTTGCATTATATTTTACACAGAGCACTTCCCGCCAAGCTCTCCTCATCCAAAAGATCTGACGATTTTCTTTGATGTCAAGAGTTTGAATCTAACTTAAAATTTGGACTGATTCCTCCCCTCAGCCCCCTAACTCCTCTTTCCGCCACTTACATATTTCTATTTTGAGCAGTTTTAATTTCTAGGCGAGCACGAAACCAGCACCCCCCTAAACCGCAAATGAGTTCCACCACCCTTTCACCTTAGCAACAAATCCTTCCACTTGGAGCCAAAACAACTAGAACCTAAAAGGCCTAGGACCCCAACCTTCCTCGTCCATTTCCAATAAGATTGGGCAACGATCTGAAACCGGCCCGAGGAGACCTCTTTGAAAAATTAGAGGCAACTTCTCCACCCAATCTGGAGAAAGAAGGAAGTGATCCAACCTAGAATTTATCACCTTCTTTTGACCATTCAACCAGGTATATTTAACTTCACCCATTGGTAAATCTACCATCCCATGCTTCAGGATCCAATCTGAAAAATGCCGCATACTAATGGTTATTCGACCCCCATTTCATTTTTCATGAGCAAATCTAACTACATTGAAATCACCGCCTACACACCAAGGAAAGATCCATCTTTTCCTCATTGAATCTAACTCCTCCCAAAATTCCGAATGAAATCTCGACCGACAAGGCCCATAAACCACTGAAAAAACCATTCAAAAATCTGATGAAGTCTGCTTAAACACTAACGAAACTGAGTATTTCCCCTTCCAACAATCCTCTTTGCACCACAGATTTGTATTCCAAATAACTAGAATGCCTCCTGTTGAACCCAAAGCCTCTAATGATTCCCAAACTTTATTTTGCACCCTAACGAAACTGAGTATTTCCCCTTCCAACAATCCTCTCTACACCATAAATTTGTATTCCAAATAACTAGAATGCACACCCCCCCCCCCCCAAAAAAAAAAAAAAACGAGTTAACCAAGTGATGATCCATTTCCTGAACCTTTGTTTCCTGTAGTGATCTTTTACCCAAATCTTTGATATGCCCCCTAACCCCCTCACACTCCAACTTAGTATCTTCATCACACACCTCCTAATCCCGTGCTATCTACCTGAAGTTCACTCTCAACCGACCCCATCGAAATTTGAATATACTTATCTGCTCTCACTAATACTCTGTTGCATGTCTGGTTGTACTCACCCACTTGATGTTGCGTAGACAGCCTACCTTGTTAATGCAGGGGCATTTTCACACCGAGCTCGAGTCACACTTAGGGTGGGGCAGACCGTGCAAAGCGGGACCCATGAGAAGTGGAGCGGCTCATGAAGGAGGACTCGACCAGGGCTTGGCCTAACCCGGGCTATGAGATAAAAGGATATTTCGTGCCTCCCCCATCAGCTCTGGAGCTTTTGGTGAGTTGGTCAGATGTCCTGCGTCACTTGTTCTTCTAAAAATTCAAACAGGGCGACATAGTGCTCAGGTCTCTCTCCAAATGTTACTCCTACTGAACGCACTACCTCTTACACGAACATTTTGATCCTTTTCATACCATGTGCCATGGTCATTTTGGTGTTATTCAGATGATACTGGGCACTAACTACAGAAGTACCTCTGTCTTCCCTAACTGTTGATCCCACTTGATCTTCAGAATCTGCCTAACGACCCTTAACCAAGGCAGTAATCGTCTGTGGAAACTCTCTTGCTTAATCCTCCCCCTGGCTAGCATGATCAGGCGTATCTGCCCTACCCGCGGAGGCAAGTTCTAGTGAAGGAGTCCCAATCTCTGACAGGGAAAGATTGTCCTCGCAATCCGAATATGGGATCGGGAAGGAAGTGATGAAGCTCTTCCAATGCGTTGGGGAACTCTTATATTGCCCTTCAGCTGACAATGGCCTTGATGTATTAAAGTTCTGCAACAGTGAATCTTGTCCCGCTTCATTCACTACTTCGTTTTATCTCGGAGAAGCTGATTCTGAATGCTGAAGAAAACTAAATCCTTCTGATGGTCCTCCACAGCCAAAGATATGCCTCAACCCTGCACTGAGTTCCTGCAACTAAAGCTGAAGAAAAGTCGAGCCCTAGAGTACGTCTTCGTGAAAAGAGATCTCACGACTATCGAAGTCGTACGGGACAACAAATAAGCGAGTCGGAACTCGTGGAAGGGGTTCTATAACCTCTCCATGTGAGACAACCATCGCACGAGCCTGGGGAGATAAGCCACAAGTTCGAGAACACCTACCCTCGCTTTCTCTCTCCTCTCAAGCCACAATAAATAAGGGCTCAGCTCTGATGCCACGTGTTGGGCATGCACTAGGACCAAGGTCACGAGACACTACACTCGCACTAAAGAGAGATGGAGGCATATTCTCTTCTGCAACGGAGAAGACACGCGTTGCAATTTCAGCACTCATATTTCACGTTTATCGGAGCAAATCGAAAGGCCACACGAATCAACGTCTGGAACCAATAATCTTGAGGTGCACCAACTATGTACACCTTCTTCCTGGGACCTTTGAATCTCTACCTGCGTATTCTTGCCTTATCTTCCTCTTTCGGTATCAAGTCTACCTTTTTCGGTATCAAGTCTCCCTCTTCCTACAGAACTCTTCAAGAGACTCTGAAGGTAACCCACTCTCAAGGGGATTATAATCGAGGCCTGATCGATCTTCTTCTTTCTGATAGGTAATCTAGCAAACTGCAACTCCTCGTTGTTGCTCGAACGAGGATTTATCAACAAAACTTGACCAATACAAGCTCCAATCTCCTTGAAGATATCGTCCATACAAAATTCCATCAGAATATCCCAAATCCAATACCATTGATCTTCCCAGCCAAAGACGAACCACTCCTCCCAACTTTGAATGTTTTGCACCATTTCATCCCGAACATCTTTCCATCCAGAGAGCACTTCATTCAGCTAATCTTTGCAGCTCAGAGAAATCAAAAAAGTTTTCTCTCGAATGCATTTCACCAAAATATCCTCTACCTCGATCCCTCCAGACCTCTCCAGAAGCCAGAGGGCCAAATCCACTTCCTTGAGATTCTGCTTCACCAAAACAACCACACTATATTCGAAGGATAAAAGAGACTCTTGCAACACCTTCTCGCTAATACACACCTCCGGACCCATCTCCATCACCTCTCTCCACATCCATTGCTCAGCCTGAGAGGCTATTTTTTCATGTCCCACCCCTCCCTTCGTCGAGGTATTCAATACTACCTCTTTGAAGGTTCCCCTTATCTCTGAGCTTCGACACGCCCCCTCTTGAGCGAATGCCGACTCCACTGCACCTACCAAAGCAGTTACAGGCTTGGTTACTTTTGACCTGGGGCTTCTTCCCTTCCCCTTCCTTGTTTTTATGCTCAGGCCCATATCGAGCTCTTTGCACTTTGAGCTTAGTTCCTCTGAAACTTTCCCCGTCGAGGATTTGTATATCCTAGTGAAGCTCCCTTTCCAAACTCATATAGACAAAAGCAAATCCTCATGGATTATTGGAATTTCTTTCTCGGGGGATGACCACCTCCATAACCACTCCAACCTGCCCAAATACTCTTTCAAAGTTTATTGATTGCCAACCTACCGGAAAACTCTCAACAAACATAATCGAGTTTTCCGACAGCCTTGAAGCAGGCCCCCAAACCCTTCCTCTGATTGGAAGGTTTCTTGTTTCAGAGTCTCCCATTCCCCAGCTTCTTCTATCTGTCCCTCTGAATCCCCATTGGAAGGAGATGATCTCGATGGATCTAGATTTCCTTTGTCTCCAGTTGAAGTATTCGTCGAACCTATCCTGCCTCTCCCTTTTTGCACCAAGTTTTCTACTCCCTTTTGCGCCAAGTTCTTGAGGTCGATGATATCAATTGGGGCTCAAAACCCTTTACATTTGAACTTGCCTGACTCGAAGAGGAGGGTTTCAACTCTCTCATTTTTTATTGGTGGTTTCCTTTACAATAAAAGGTTCTCCAAGCTATAAGCTTTTTAAGAAACTGCATTTGTTAAAGCAAAAGCTCAAAATCTGGCATTTTGAGTTTTTTTGTCTGAGAGAATCCCAAATGTCTTATATTTTTGGCAAGCTCCAGGTCTAGACTTAAGACCACCTTTCGGAAGAGGAAACTACTGTTCGTATTAAGCTCTCCCAACAATATTTCTCTCTCCTTAAGGAGGAGATCAAAACACTGTTTTTTCATGGTATAGCCAATGTCCGGGCGAGAGTTAATTGCAACTCCTCCCTTATTGTGGATGATATTAGAGTTACTGAGAAAGATCAGATTTGTGATTCCATTGTCAATTTCTACGCTTAAGTTGTTGTCAACTGAAGGTATTGATTGCCCCTCTATCAACCTTCAATTTCAACATATCTCCAATGAGGAGGCTGTCACTCTGGAACAACCTTCTCTTCTGGAGGAGATTAAATCTGTTGTCTCTGATTTAGGGAGAGAGAGAGTTGCCAGTCCCGATGGTTTTCCCTTGCTTTTTATCAGATTTTTTGGGATTTGATCAAGGGTGACCTATGGGGATTCATGGATAACTTCTTTAAGTTTAATCACATGGCTTCTAAATTGAGAAGCACCTTTTTATTGCTCTCGTCCCTAAACTCGAAGAGTGCCAGATTTTTTGCCTATGCTTAATCAGCAGTTTGTATAAAATTTTGGCTTAGGTTTTGAGTCAACGGTTAAGATCGATTCTTCTCAGAATTATCGCCCCTTTTCAAAGTGCCTTCATCTTCAAGAGGCTAATCCTTAATAGTGTGTTGATTGCTCATGAATGCCTAGACTCCTATTCCAGACCAGGTAGTTCAAGCATTATGTGTAAATTAGATTTGGAAAAGGCATATGACCATGTAGAATAGTCCTTTCTGGATAATATGCTGCTTCGTATGGGTTTCGGGAACAAATGGCAATATTGAATCAAAATATGCTGTGTCCTCTCCAAAATTCTCAATGTTCATTAATGGTTCTCCCTTCGGTTGTTACAGAGCCTCACGTGGTCTTAGACAAGGTGACCCCTTATCTCTTTCCTATTCGTCATTGTTTCGGAAGCGCTTAGTCGAATGCTTATTGGTGGCCAGGAGGTGGGTTTATTCCAGGGTTTCAACATGGAAAACTATCCTCAACGCATTTGTCACCTTCAATTTGCTAATGATACTCTTTCTTTTTTGTGAAGAAAAGTACTACATGGTTGATTTCTTGAGCATGACCATCTGTTGGTTCCAAGTCATTTCAGGCCTAAACGTTAACATTTCTAAAAGCCAATTCTTCAGGATCAATCTATCTAGGGAAGATACATCCAACCTCGCTAGGTCTTTTGGATGCTGTGTTGGTACTCTTCCCGCAACTTATGTAGCTCTCTCTCTCTTTGTATGGGGAAACTGCCCTTACATTTGTGGGATAGTATCATTGAACGTATAAAAGAAAACTTCTCCCTAAAAAAATAAATTCATGTCCCTAGGAGGTAGAATCAACCTTATCAACGCCTCTCTTTCCAACCTCCCGCAATATTTTTTTATGTCACTATTTCCTTATCCTAAGTCGGTCATCACTCGCATTGACAGGTTCAGGCGAGATTTCTTGTGGCAAGGGGGTTCTTCTAAATTGGAAGGAGGTCTACACCCGCTACTTGGAGAGTGCCGTGGGGCAGGCATTAGGCGCCTTGATTTGGTCAATGAGGCCTTTTTGGGAAAATGGATCTGGCGGTTTGCCTCAGAGAATTCTAACCTATGGAGATTGATCCTAGCGGCTAAGTATGACTTTGCCCAGTCGGGTTGGTGGACTAAACCGTCCTCCCTTTATTGTTCGTCATTCCTTTGGAAAGAGATTGCCAAAGTGGCAAAGAATGCATTCTCAAATACGAGGTTTGCTTTAGGGAATGGAAAGCAGTTTAGATTCTGGGAGGACCCCTGGTGTGGGGACCCCTCCCTTAGGTCTGCCTTCCCTACATTAGCAGCCCTCGGTTCTCTTAAGAACATTTCGGTTGCGGGCTTTCATAGCAAGGGGAGAGAGGTTTAGCTTCCTCCGCTGATGAGAAACCTCTCAGACGAGGAAGCACCAGACCTAATGGCTCTTCTCTCTTAGTTGCAGGGCCTGTCTCCTTCTCAAGCAGATGAGGATTCTCTAATTTGGTGCCTTGCTAGCTCGAGGACCTTCTCGGTGCACTCCTTCTATACTACTGTCACGACATCAGAGTCTTCGATAGCCTGCTGCCATTCGGGTGTGGCATGGTCTTACAGGGCTCCTCTCAAAATGGCAGCTTTTGCCTGGCCGGTAAATAAGAATCAGATTTTGATGGTGGACAACCTCAATAAAAGAGGTCTAATCCTCCCAAATGCTTGTCTACTATGCATCCAAGATGCGGAATCAGTTGATCACCTATTTCTTCACTACGCCTTTTCTTCTAAGATATGGTATCGAGTTTGAGAGATGGTTGAGGTTTGTTGGGAGATGCCAGCCTCCATTGATAATCTCTTCTGTTTGTGGCATGTGAGTGACAGGGGGCAGTCGGGAAGAAGGAAATGGTATGTATTCTCCTTGTAGCAGTTATTTGGGCCATCTAGTCAGAAAGGAATAATTGCTGCTTTTGTGGTTTGAGGGCCTCTTTGGCAGAGGTTTTCTCTAGAGTCTTGAGTTTGTTAAGGGATTGGGCACCTTGATCTTGTGTGGGGTTTCTCCCAACGGTGGGGCTGGTGTGTTGTATTTTTTGTTAGTCTGTTTTCCTTTTTCTTGTCTAGTTGTTAGTGTTGTTGTGCTTTCTGTTTGTTTTCTTTTCCTCTTTTGTTTCTGTTTTTCTTGGCTTTGTTGAATAAATCCTTCATCTTTCCCGAAAAAAGGGGGATAAACAACTAGGAACATAAATGTACAACCAAATTTATGCAAATACAGGATCATGAAGAGAGATTTTGCTTGCAGTTACTAAGCCCTTGAAGATAGCCTATGCTTAACAGAAGATAAGCAGCAAAAATATTCACTAGTATAAGCATATCACCCCATAACAACAACATGAGAAAACTCTCACTAGCGTGGAAATTGAATTGACAGAAACTACTTCCTGAAACTACATCTCATAAGAATTGCATGTACCTGAATGAATGGAGCTGGCATTTGATGATAATCGTAACTCTTTGGCAATCTGTGTTCTGCTACTTGTTTAAGAATGTTAACAAAGCTGACAACCAAATCTTTGTAGGAATTCACATCTACTGTAATAAGATCAAAAAGAGGGCAAAGTGTTGCACCCATTACTCCAGGATCATTATCACAAAGCCTCTGCAACAAAAGGAAATAAGAGCAATGAAATGCACAGAACACATTTCTTCTGAAAGAAAAAAACCAGTTAATAAACTTGAAATCTAGAAGACATATCACAAATAGCACCTCTGCCTTCAACCAGTAGTGCAAACTGCAAAAATTTGCAGCTAAAATAAAAATCTGGATGTAATGATAGGACAAAATAGCATGAAGGGATGAAATACTTTCATAATAAGGTGTATATCAAGGAAATTCGATAAATTCATCACACAGTCATTGTTCTTCCAAATGGCAGAAACCAGGATTACATGTCCCAGATATATAGTTACACGCACTACACACACACACACACACACACACACACACACACACACACACACACACACACACATTGATGACTAAGAGGGATTTTTTACAGTTGCTGTGTCTGTGTGCCCTTAACTAGAATAAATCATGCCATTTCCAAGTCGGACTGGATTTTACCCATTCACAATAGGACTTATAGGAGTCAAAACCTCAGAGATCAGAACCTTCTGTACTTTCCCTCGAAAAGGGCTATAGAAAAATAAATCCGTTGCCGTTAAAGATATTAATCCCCACCTCGAGACCGAGATAGTGCATAACCCCTAGAGGAAAGACCCAGGAATAAGAGAGTGTTATGTCATCATCTACCAGGAATACCTTAAGGCTGGTTTTGACTCTTTTATCCAAATTTTATAATTCCAAGCAGGAAGGCCATAGACTTCCTTCCAGAAAATACATGGCCTGTGAACACTGCATGGCTTCTTGTGACCCACTGGTTTTAGAAATTCTAACATTGTGGGGCATAAAGAATTTGAAGACGACCAAGTCATCCATCCACTCAGTGCAATGATGGGCTGCACAAGAGGGCCTTTGATGAAATATTGGGTCTTCAATAAGAGACGGGGAGGATATTTATCCCCCATTCCAAATATCCCAACTTGGTAAGAGAGTCAAGTGGATCTTCAATCATATCCTTCTTCAAAGAGATCTTGAGATTTGCCCCTTCAGCTCTTACGATAGTAGAAGCGTGCCCAGGAGTAATTGGCCTCACTATTCGATCGGAAAAGGTGTCTATTGACTTCACTACTCAATCAAGTATCTGTTGGCCTCCCTGGCGATGGGCCAAGATGCTAAACCAGTATCATTTCTCATGACCAAGAAAGCACGGGTCCCACTTTCTGTAAAAACAGAGAACCTTTGGCAAAAAGATGATTCATCATCATCATCATCATCATCATCATCATCATCATTTTAACCTTTTCCAAGGCAATCTGGATCGGCTTTAAATGGTAGATTTGCAAAAGTAGGCAATTAGTTGCCCGTCAGATATCACTCTTCCTACACCTTCCTCTTTTACTCAGGCTCCAAAACCAGCCATGGCAGAGGCTTACATCAAGAACAAACACATAAAAGGAAGGTGATTGAGGGACAGTTTACAGACATTTCTCTGAGCACAAACCACATACACACGCACCCACACCTCATATCAGGTAAGAAACATAGGCCCAAGTTAGAACCAAGGGACACACACTAACCGTAAAAAAAATATTTTAGAAGCCGGAACTATCCAACGGCCGATAGCTTTGATTTGGATGCCATGAAAAAATAAATTCTATTCACAACTGAATTGTAATTTCTTTACCCAACATTCATACTATGGGTTTGGGCCCCACCCCAACTTGCCATTGTGTTAGCTTGAAAAGAATGCAATTGCTGAGGGCTTACTTCCTCATTATGAGTACTAGGAAGCATCATTAAGTTTTGGCATTTCTTGGTGATTAAACTGCACACTTGCAGTTTCTTTTGAGGTTCATCATCATTGAGGGCCTGTTTGTTTGACCCTTTACCACCATAAATGCTGGTAATTATTATTTACCATCATAAATTCATGCAAGCCACCTTGTGACATTGACAGCTGCACTAAAACCAAGGCGGAGAAGAACGCGATGACAAAAATCTGCAGAGCCCACCGTGATGTATGTGTCTGATCCACGCCATCCATCCATTTAGCCAGCTCATTTTAGGGCATGAGCCGAAAAATGACACGGATCCAAAGCTCATATGGACCACACCACGGGAAACAGTGGGAATTGTACAGCTATTGTTGAAAATTTCTTGGGGACCACAAAAGTTTTGGATCAAGCTGATATTTACGTATTTGGTTCATGCATATCTTTCTGACCTTATGAACTGGTTGGATGACAAATACACATCACTGTGGGCCCCACACAAATTTCAAGTTTTAACGGTGGACATCTTTATCCCTCCTGTTTCTTGTGGTGTGGTCCACTTGAGCTAACAATCTGCCCCATTTTTTGGCTCATGGTCTGAAATCAGCTGGTAAAATGGATGAACGGCGTGGATCAGGCACACACAATACAGTGGGACCCACAGATTTTACATAAGCAATCCCGTCCGATGGAATCACGATTCTCAAGGCATAATTACTCGGCATTTTCCTTCTCTTCCAAACGGCTATGAAAAATCATCATTATCCATTTACGACAATTTACCATGGTAAATGGTAAAACAAACGGGTCCTAAGTTTTGTTGGGAACTTCCTCAATTCACTTTTGCATCCAAAACACAGCTAGTTTATTTCGAGGATCATCATCATCATTCAAGCCAATTCAGATTGGCTTTTTCTTTTTTTTGAAAGGTAATTCAGATTGGCCTTCAAACAGTAGATTTGCCTAAGTTCTACATTCAACTGTCCATCAGATATCAAACTTCCTCTTTCACTCAAGTCTCTGTAACCAACCCTGGGGAACGCTCGCATCAATAACACATGCATGCCAACACGGTCCCACACAGCACTAACCCCAAATGCCCAACGAAGACATGCACACCTGAAAGGGCAAGCAAGCAACGGAAGGAAATGGACGGACAGTTTCCCAACATATTGCTGAAAACAAAGCACATAGACATGGAATTACCTCACAGTGGATATTAAACATAGGCCCCCAGTTTGGCACCAAAAAGCACAGGCATTAACCTTAAGAATATATTTTCGAAACTGGACCCATCTAACAACAGCTGATGGGTTTCACATGGATGCCACGATAAAAAAAAAATCTGTTCACAACTGAATTGCAAGTGCTTCTCCAACATTAATATTGAGGGTCCGTGCTGCAAATTGTGATTGTGCTAATTCCAAGTTGGGCTTCAAAGGAATGTAATTGCAATGTGAGGGCTTACTTCCTCAATGTGCATCCTAGGAAACATCATTAAGTTTTTTCCATTTCCTGCTTGATTAAACTGAATGTTCCCAGTTCAATCCAGCATTGTGTCAAGGTTCTTGATTTTTCTTTTTTTTCCATTGTTTGAGAATCATAATTGAAATGTAAATCAAACTCACCTGAAAATGGAAAGAAAACATAGACACTCAAATTTCATACCTTCCTAAAATTGGAAACCAGATGAGCAACGGAAGACGAGGCCCGCTGGTAGAACCTGTGCAGTGCCATGATCGCCTTCTTCCTCACAGCCTCCTTTGGGTGCCCGAGCAGCTCCACGACCTGCGGGAGCACCGCCGGGATTGTCTCTTCATTGATCAGCTTACAGACGGCAGTGAGCGCAGCGCAGACAACCAGATAATTATCCGATCTCAGGTCCTTCTGGATCGTGTTGACGATCAAGATGATGAGATCATGGTCCTCATTCAAGAACAGAGTGACGGCCAAATACCCAGTACGCTTCAAAAGCAGAGAATCGTCATGGGTCATCTTGACAGCATGGATATACCCGAACGATGCGTCGTGGCCCAGCATCTCGACATAGAGGAGTCTGATGATGTACTCCTTCATCTTCCGCTTGGGGACGTCAGGATCGGCGATGCGCCGCTTGAGGATCTCGATCTCGTGGAGGACGATGCGGTCCTCCTCGGCCTTGGAGCGAGCCTCGCCAATTGACTTGACGAGATCGAGGAAATCCTTGGATTGGTTCCATCCAGCTTGGGAGCCCATGGCGAGCTCCCTGCCGATGGATTTCAACTGCTCCAGATTGGATGGTGATGATGACGACAACGACGACGATGGTTACCGCTAGGGTTTTGATGATTATTGTATCGAATGGCTGAGATCCTTCATTTCAATTTAGACGAGATCTGGATCTGTGGTTTAAATGGATGTTGGGAAATGCAGAGAGAGAGAGGGGGGAATTTGGTTTTGAGAAGAAGAAGAAGAGAAGCAGAGAAGAGGATGACACTCGGCGCTTGAGATTTTCGGAAATTCGCGCTGCTGAGCGGCAGGTTGCAGTATATGCGTCGATTGTTGGAGTGAGTTCGTCGTGTATATACTTGCAGCTTTTCTCTTGAGTAAGGAGTAAAGGGTAAGGCGAGGATTTATCTTGCGAGTTTTAATTCCAGACGCCTTTTCCTCATGCGCTAACTAAAGACGCATCACACGTGGCGAGTGGCACGTGTGGTCCGGGATAAGGAAGTTTACTCATTGAGTGGTTGCCTGTGACTTGGGGCCCACAGAGATGTCTGTGATAAATCCACTCCATCCATCTGTTTTGAAAGACTACAATAGCACTTGGTTGTAAAAATCAGGCACATCCAAAACTCAGTGGGACACACCATACGAAACTGTGGGAATGGAAACATCCACCGTTGAAACCTTTCTGACCATGATGTTTATATACAATCTAAACTGTTCATAGGGTTATTAGCACTCAGATAAACTGTAGAAATAAATATCATCCCGATACAAAACTCCTGTCATCCCTGTCGTTCAATCGACACTGTTTCGTGTAGTACTCACGGGCGTGAATTAGGTGTTACCCCTGCCGTGCCCTACATGGGTGATATTTTATATATTCACGCCATGCAGATCCAAATCTTAGGTGGACCATACCACTAGAAACACTAGTGATTGAATGTCCCACCATTAAAATTTTCAAAGAGCTTAATGTAAGTTTTTTTGTAATGTTTATCTACTATCTAAGCTTTTGATGATATCAAGAAGAACGGGATGAAGGGAAAATATAAAGACCAGCTTCATCCAAAGCCTTTGCAACCCGCAAAAAGCTTTTAATAGTCACTTATTGTTGTTTTTAGCTGTATGGCCCTATCCAAAATTTGTATCTTCTTAAGGATTGGTATCACGTCCTAAAGTAAGATGAAAAAAAGTAGATGGACAGCATGGATATGTAAAAAAAGTATATCAATCTGGCCCACACGATTAAGGTATCAGCCATAAGCTGTTACCGGGTAACACCTAATCCGCTTTCGTATGTCATACTTTGGGTATTGTATCTGCCTGATTTAAATCAGAATCTTTTCTCAACGTGGTCTTGCAAAACAGATGGATGGAATGGATTTGTCAAGGACATCTCTGTGGGCCCCACATAGCCCCAGGCACAGGAATATCTGTGTGCCCAGGGTCACAGGCAATCCGCTTCCGTCCATTTCTCAGGTGGGGCATGCTTTTACGAAGCAATGAAAAGGTACAAAGATGATAAAATATGTGTGTGTGTGTATATATATATATATGACCAATGGACCAGAAAACACCCAAGCTCTGTAACGTATGCAATGTTGACCATATAAAATCTACTCCGTCCATCAGGCTCCGTACGTGATTCTAGGTCTGAGGAAAAAAAATCAGACAGATCCATCTGAGTGGGCCACACCTGGGTAACGACAGGTATTTGATGTAAACCATACATTTTTGTGCGCTCCTGTGTATCTATCTTCAAACTCGTTTATAACGTGCAAGGTGTTAGGACGAGGAAGATGCCAAAATGAGCCTGGTCCAGACCTCGAGCAGGCTATACCTTTGAGTTCCATTATCTGTCTAAACTTTTTGTATGTACGGTTTAAGTAAAAGTTCCCACTACTTAATGGAGAGTAGATTTACGCATGGTTAAAAACTGAAGCTTCGATCTTTATGGGCTGTTGTAGAATAGGAGCAGAAGCTTGGCTGCAACCCCACAACCAAACCGTAGGGCCCACCTTGATGTATTCATTGTATATCCACACTGTCCATCTGTTTTTCCACCTTACTTAGGATGTGGTCCCAAAATGAAGGGAATACAAATTTCAGGTGAACCGCATCATATGAAACGGTGGTGATCATACGCCCACCATTAAAAACTTTCTAGGGTCCACTGTAATGTTTATTGACCATCCAACCTGTTGATAAGGTCACGCGTACTTTGGATTAACAGAAAAACAAATATCAACTTGATACAAAAAATTTGCAAGCCACGAAGGGTTTTTAATGGTCAATAACTACTATTTCCACGTGAAATCCACTTCAGTTTCCGTACCATATGCATACAATGCATACATCGAGTTGGGCCCTTACGGTCTGGGTCTGGCCCGCATCGCTGGCCCGCATCGCTAGTTCCAAGTTACAGCGAAAGTCTCAAATGTAAAACACCTGTCACAGGTGTTAATGAGGATTTCAATATGTGACCAATCAACTGCTGTTGGAAGTGCATGTGTTGCGTAGCTGATGAGTGGGCGACACTGTGTGAAATCTTACCTACACCTAGTGTTGTACATGAGTCAATTCCAGTCAAGCTTGGCCATGCTCAACTTGGCTTGGCTAGCAACCTACTCCCTGCCCTGGTACTTAACTCGACTCGACTCGGCTTTGGGCTTAACTGTCTGACTCGGTCAGTCGATCAAGCGAATTTGAGTCAAGTTCGAGTACGAATTTTCGAGCCAAGTTTGAGTATTTTATTTCAAGTCATGTACAAGATCACCCCAAAATTCAAATCAAGGTCATGAGTGATAAAGGGAGGAGAGAAGGGGAGCATATTGGATGATGAAAGGCAGGAAGGCCGGCAGGTGGGCAGGGACGATTGGATGAACCCATTCTAGCAAGCTAATGGAGAGTGAGAGAGGGGGGGTAGGGGCAATGGCCTCGAGACTTGACTCGAATTTATTCGACCACCCAAAAAATGACTCAACTCGACCCAAATGCACCATTAGACCGAATCAAGTCAAGCTTTTCTGATTTGAGTCAAGTGAGTTAATCGAGTTTACTCGGTCATGTACAACGCTATCCAACATTATTTACACTTAATTTGACGCGTCTAGATCAAATTATTAACAAGACGCCACGTAGCAGCCATGTCATATGTGATATAAATGACTTCAAGATGAGGAATTAGAGATGTGCACATGAGAGAGAGCATTAAAAGCTAAAGTTCTATAAAAGAAGTACTCTATTGGAAAAGCAAGAGTCTCATTAAAGCAAATCTCTCTCTAGCATTAAATGTTAGAATCACATCAAAGGAAATCTTTATCGAGCATTAAATGTTAAAGCCTTGCCAAAAGCACTCTCTATGGATGACAAACCCGACGTAAGGACTCTAGCAACCTTCTTATGTGAGAGTCTGGAGACGTGAAGACTCCAGCTGAGGCATGCAAGAGTATATCTCTTGTACACGTGGTCGTACATGATAGGCCACGCTGATGTGAAAGAATCAAGTGATTTTCACAACTGGTCGTCCTTCACATTGTTAAAGACTACATAAGATCACCGCCTCTTGGAAGCCCATATAAACAGCACTCCACGAAGATCTACAGGCCTCATGCAAATACAACCAAGCCTAGCTCCTATTTATCTATCCACCACAGACATTTATCTTTTTATTTTATTTAAGTTTAATTTTAGCCCACATCGATACTCACAACATGGGGGGCCTAGTTTTTAATTAGTAGTTCATTCCTTCACCCCTTCATTCACGGCATCATATTAGATTGCAAACAAGATCACTTACTTTCAAATGGAAGGCTACAGGGCTTTTCTGCTACGTGTCAGGTGATTCCGCTAGCTATCTTACCACGAAGTCTGTTACACCAAATGACAAGTGAACACTTGAATCATGATTGTCTCACCACTTAGTTCCCTTGAAAACCATGAACAAGTTGTTATCTCAACGACCGTCCCACCACGAAGTCCGGTTCCAACCGAGAAAAAAATTTATTGTCGAAGATCCACCCCCTTATCTGTTGTCTCACCTCAAGGCCCAATTTCGACCGAGCAACGAATAGATGACCATACCACACATTACAACCGTCCCGTTACGAAGCTTGAAATTGCTGTCTAAGTTCAATTACCACTACGATAGGAGCTATAAACTATGGTTAAATCTTAAAGGGGGTGAACATGATCTTTTTAGGGCGTGTTAAGATTATTGGAAACCACAGTAATGTGGAGTAAAACTCACATCATTACTTATTTCTTTTGATTGGATATTGCCAATTATCAAATCACCAACTCCTTTACAATCTCGGCATGGCATGAATGAGCGGACATGGGTTGACGTGGCATAGTGACGTGGCATAGTTTCATGGGCCACACCATGATGTATGTGTTATATCCCCACGGTCCACTCATCTCGTGTGATCATTTTATGTAATGAGATTTTAAAAAATGAGGTAGATACAAATCCAAAATGGACTGCACCATAGCTAACAATAGGGACTGGATGTCTTTCATTGAAAACTTCTTGTGGTCCTAAGAAGTGTTGGATCTTCCAAATTCTTTACGACATGCCATAAAACGATATTGCAAAATAGATAGACAATGTAGATATAACACATGTGGAACAAAATTACATCCAAGTGTATTTAACCAATGAAAGTACTTTACATGTCCTGTAGTGAAAATGGAAGAGGAGTATTGCATACATACAACACTCTATTTTGCTTCAGAATATGGTAGTAATGGTAATTATTATTTTTTTACTACACATTACACCACATTACTATGATTTGACATGATCCAAATATGTTCTTAATTTTTTCAATATAAAACTAACCAAGCCACTAACAAAAATTCTGAAGTGCAGACAATATATAGATTAATCAAGATATGACAATATGTGCAAGTCTATAAACTAAGAGAATGGCATTCATGTGGGCAATAATACAAACATACAAGCTCCATTTTATCTAGGCATTCATAGAATTCAACACATGAGCACAAGCATAAACAAAATAACATTCAACTCGTTGCACACGATGTATAGTGGTTCAACTACTTGTCTACTACACTCCCAATTGTCGCACTCAAACTCGAGTGTGCCAGATTTCATTATCATTTATGATTTTAAAATAGGTTCACCATTAACCTTTACAACTTACATAAGGATCTACATGTATACACTCGTCAGTGGCCTACACAAGGTCTTATGGAGTTTGGATCTCAAACTCCTCACTAATCTTATACAAGAACTAGCTACGTATGCTCCCGCTGAAAGCTCCCAGTGAGACTTATAATGGGAGTTTGGGTTTGGGATTCAAACTCTGAACCCAAATCTCCATAAGAAATGAGGTCAAGACTTGGACTCCAATACTAAGATTTACCTAACTGGATAAGCCCCATGATAGCAAAATAACGAGATGCCTCTTCTTGCATGAATCGACTCCTCTTTAGCTCCCACGATCAACACATTGCTTAAATCTTCTAATGTGCTGCCAAGGTTTGAGAGAAGGGTAGGTGAATCTCACTACAAGTTGGTGGTTTATAGGGTATAGGGTAGGATTCACCTAAGCTAGCATTCAATGGCCATTTGACAAGGGGTTTACTTGTTTCAATTAGGTTAGGCTATTAATGCTTGAGTTCATGATTTAATCTGAGTTTTGAATGTTCATAAATGTTCTTAAACAACAAGGATTGAAGAATGAACTCAATGAAATTGAGATATGCATAATGGATTTGAAGAGGATAACACCTACACAATGCTCTATCAGATTCCCATCAAGTTGCACAAGAACCCCGTAACGCCCTGTACTTTTCAATACTTGGGTGTTACTTATGAAAATTAATTTCATAAGTATGCATGTGTGGGAACATATACAATTTGCACTTGATCATTTGGGCATACACTTAAATTTATGTTTCTAAGATTCTAATTATGAAAAAACTTCGTAGAACTCTTTAATAATTAAATCAAACTATCTACAATCAAAATTGAGACTTGGATCTCAAGATCCACTGCTCATTGCATCTTAAACAACTTAAGGGACAATTCACACCTAAATTATATAATCTAACTGTCTAATGTTAAATTAATTGTCTAATTTCACTTAAAGTCCCTCAGGGACCCAGAGGACCATGTATGATCTGGTGTGTCAACGTTGGACCTGTGAATTTTCAAGAATTGACATGTTATTTGTAAAAACTAAGTTGTGTGGCCCACTTGAGCTATAGATTTGCATCATCTAAAAGTTAATAGCTTATTAGGGATTGTAGGACCAGATGGATGGAGGGAATTTCTCGAAACATCTCTGTGGACCCCACCTCTAGAGAGTGCATGTTCACAACAGTTGTACAACCCTTGTGCACTGAATTATCAGATTTGGTCAACAAGCGTTAACCCGATGAAAGCTTTTTTTTATGGGTTAGTTCACACACCCCATTGTTAGTACACCCACCCACCCCTGTTAGTCACATCACAATGTTAGACACCCCCACTATGGGAATTGATACCATGACCTCAGTGTTGAAACGAGGCTATCTTCACTCAGTCCGCCACTTAAGTTATGGACCTCGATGTGACTTGATGAAAGCTTGAAAAAGAGAGATTTCTCCATCCTCCTATCCATTTTCCCGCTTGTGTGCATTTTAAACGGAGCGTCCATCTGATCAGCATGTGGCCCACCATTGATGTCCACTTCAATGATCCAAACCATCCATCGTGTTGGATAGTGGATTTTAACCAAAACTCGATTGTTTCCACACGTTGCCACTTACGCGCATGCGCACGAGCTCTGGCATGAACTAGTTGCGCAAGACCATCTTCCCAAAATCAGAAAAACATTTCTTCATGCCAGGTTGGCAATCCATGCGAGCTATGCCAAGCGAATCCAGACTACTTAGATTGAACCATCTCTAACGTTTTTTTTATTTTCACCTCGATAAGTGTTAGGTATATAAGCAGGTACGTTTTTTGTTATTTTTCTTCTTGCATCCGAGAATAGAAACCGTAGTTGATAAATCAATCCAGACCATATATTTTCTTCATCTGACGGTCTTGGGAGATCGGAACATCTCTATAAATTGAATGATTTGGGCAGTAACCAGATTTCTGATCATCTCTTACAAAAACCCTAGAAACCAACCCGAATCCTTGCAAGCTTAAACTCACCGAGAAATCTGCGTAAAAGCTTCAAGAATCCATGTTCACAAGCTCCTATGAAGCCATCAGGACCATCCTTAAGCATCACTTTGAAGAAGGACGCAATAGATCGTGATTTGCCATTATCGGTCATATCATCTTCCTCGTTTTAGCAGCAGCAGCTCGTTCTTGTTACAGAGCCGATCTCAAATCTCCTTCATTCATTGGGTAGGCCATGAAACACCATCATGATCCTGCAAAATCAAGCATAGGAGCAAGTCAGGTATAGTGATCAGAAATGTTATATATGAAATGAACCCTGAACCGTTTGTCGCTCATCATCTGCATCATCAAACTGAATCATGTTTAAGGTGTTGCTCTGTAAGGGTCCATCCAAACCTATTTAGAAGATCCTGAATAAAAGAGTAGAGAAAGGCATTAAAAGGGAAAGGGAAGAAGGGAGAGAGAGAGAGAGAGAGAGAGAGAGAGAGAGAGAGAGTGGGTCGTGTTTGGTGAGACTGACTCAGCCCAAATTTAGCTGAGTTCTAGCCTTGGTTCATTCAAAGAACCCTTGTCTGGGAGAAAAAGAAAAGAGAAAGGAAAGAAGAAGAGAAGAAAATATGATTGTGAATTAAGTTGACTTGATCGAGTTAACTCAATTTGAGTGTAGCCGAGTCAGCTCACCTGGTCCTTGAGTCCAGCTTAATCGGGACCCTGTTCTTGAATGATTTTCAATCTCGGCAGTTGGATTATCTTCCGTCAGCGGGGTGAATTCATCAATCAAAGTGTCAACTCGATTTTGAATCTAGTAGTGTTTAATCAAGGTGTTAATGACCCAACTCAATGAGTTTTTTTGAAATTTGAGTTTAAGTTTAAAAATCTAATGTTAGTTATTATATCCAGTCAGAGTTATCATTTTTTGATATTTTAGTCAGGATATCTGTTAGTGCACTTTTTTGTGGCATACTAGTGCACCTTATTTGTCAATCATATGAATCCATGTGTTGTAATGTCGGTTGAGCCTTGACAAGCTGAAGACTGAAGATTCAAGTGGACCATAAGCATCAAGGAAGAAGAACAGGTAAATGAGATGCCTTGGTGACCCTAACCTTTTGGACGAAAACACCAAAAACTTCTTAGATGACTTGGACCAATTAGGAATACCTTTAGTCATCATCATTAGTCTTAGAACACCTTGAAAAACATGATAAGTTAGACTAATTAAAGAGGTGAAAGTTCCTATGAACAAAACTGCCCAAAACAGCAATTTCTAATCGGAACTCCGATCAATCGGAATTGATTTTCTGATCAATCGGAAATGATTTTCGATCGATCAGAACACTATTCGATTGATTGGGTATCTTGTCTAGCAAACTGATGAAATCTCTGGACTGATATTCCAATCGATCATAACTATATTTTGATCGATCGGAATAATAATTTTCTGCCCATTATTTGACCGTTGGGAGAAAATTTATAGATACGGGAGATGTAATTTTTTAACCAAGAGAGGGAATTTTGAGGAGATAAAAGTCACCATTGTCAAAGATCATCAGAGGCTTTATTACAAACATATTGCAAGTCATTCTCCTTATGATTATTCATCACAAACTTAAGGCATTCAATTTTAAAATGAGAATGAACTTATGCCCTCTTGATTCCTAGAAGTTTAGACACCTTAATCATAGTTAAATCCCTTGTCTAAATACCACCTAAGAGTCCAAATGGGTGTATCCCTCTAGGAAACCCATTTCCTACCATTTGTAGAGGTTACACCATCTCCTATCACCTTGGGCATCTCCAATGGAGCATCATATGCAAGGGAGTTGATATTGGAGCTGAAGCCTTAGCAAAGCAGCGACAAAAGATTGGGGGAGCACAAGGGGAGTTGATTCGAGCATGGGAAAGCAAGAAGAAGCAACTCGAAGAGGCGCAACAAAGGGGCTCATTTCGACGAGTAAGTTGTTACTTGTAAGTCCGGTTTCACTATCTTCCCGTGGGGAATTGAGTGTAAAGTTTGTCTTCAAAACCGATAAGTTCGGTTGTAAGACCTAGACTCGGTTGTAGGGTCGAATTGAGTCTCTAAGGGAGAGCCTCCGGCGGGAGTGAAGGCTAGGTTCAGTTGTAGGACCTTAGCTCGGTTATAGAGCCTAAGACCATT
>PVNU02000410.1:0-15453 GCA_003013855.2 Liriodendron chinense
TTTGGCTTTAGAGAAGCTCTATATTTTCACAAATTCGTCATTGTTCTCATAAACCCTTTTTTTTCTCCAAAACTTTTATTTCTTTCGCTCGAACAATATTTTTTCGGAAACTCAGTTTTTTTTTTCGAACAAAGGCGTTATTCTTCAAAAAAATCGCCGTTTTTCACGGAAACTTAAACTTTTTAAAAATACTTTTTTTTTCCCAGAAACTATATTTCTTTTAGAAAACTCACATTTTCCTTCACAAAACCTTTATACTTTCAAAAAACCGACATTTTGCAAAATATCCCAATTTCTTTTCTTTTTTTCAAAACTATCATTTTCGAAAAACTTATTTTTTTTAAAAGAACTTTCTTTTTTTTAGAAAACTTTCATTTTCTCATAAAAATTATAAGTTTAAATAACCGCACATTTTTTTTTTCTAAGAAAGGCTTTGTATTTAAAGAAAAACCTCGATTTTCAGAAACTATAACTTTTTACAATGCGCCCATTTTTCGTAGAATTTTTATTTTTAGAAAACTTTCATTTTTTCAGAGAAATTTTAAAATTTCACAAATCTCACGTTTGGCTTTAGAGAAGCTCTATATTTTCACAAATTCGTCATTGTTCTCATAGAACCCTTTTTTATTCTCCAAAACGTTTTATTTCTTTCGCTCGAACAATATTTTTTCGGAAAACTCAGTTTTTTTTCGAACAAAGGCGTTATTCTTAGAAAAAATCGCCGTTTTTCACGGAAACTTAAACTTTTTAAAAATACTTATTTTTATTCGAGAAACTATATTTCTTTTAGAAAACTCACATTTTCCTTCACAAAACCTTTATACTTTCAAAAAACGACATTTTGCAAATATCCCAATTTCTTTTCTTTTTTACAAAACTATCAATTTTCGAAAAACTTATTTTTTTTTAAAAGAACTTTCTTATTTTTTAGAAAACTTTCATTTTCTCATAAAAATTATAAGTTTTAAATAACCGCACATTTTTTTCTTAAGAAAGGCTTTGTATTTAAAGAAAAACCTCGGTTTTCACAGAAACTATAACTTTTTTTACAATGCGCCCATTTTTCGTAGAATTTTTATTTTTAGAAAACTTTCAGTTTTTCCAGAGAAATTTTAAAAATTTCACAAATCTCACGTTTGGCTTTAGAGAAGCTCTATATTTTCAAAAATTCGTCATTGTTCTCATAAAACTCTTTTTTATTCTCAAACTTTTTATTTCTTTCGCTCGAACAATATTTTTTCGGAAAACTCAGTTTTTTTTCCGAGCAAAGGCGTTATTCTTCAAAAAAAATCGCCGTTTTTCACGGAAACTTAAACTTTTAAAAATACTTGTTTTTTTCCCAGAAACTATATTTCTTTAGAAAACTCACATTTTTCCTTCACAAAACCTTTATACTTTAAAAAAAACCGTCATTTTGCAAAATATCCCAATTTCTTTTCTTTTTTACAAAACTATCATTTTTCGAAAAACTTATTTTTTTTAAAAGAACTTTCTTTTTTTTTAGAAAACTTTCGTTTCTCATAAAAATTATTAAGTTTAAATAACCGCACATTTTTTTTTCTTAAGAAAGGCTTTGTATTTAAAGAAAAACCTCGGTTTTCACTAGAAACTATAACTTTTTTACAATGCGCCCATTTTTCGTAGAATTTTTATTTTTTAGAAAACTTTCATTTTTTCCAGAGAAATTTTAAATTTCACAAATCTCACGTTTGGCTTTAGAGAAGCTCTATATTTCAAAATTCGTCATTGTTCTCATAAAACATCTTTTTTCCTTCTCCAAAACTTTTTATTTCTTTCGCTCGAACAATATTTTTTCGGAAAACTCAGTTTTTTTTTTCCGAGCAAAGGCGTTATTCTTCAAAAAAATCGCCGTTTTTCACGAAAACTTAAACTTTTTAAAAATACTTGTTTTTTTCCCAGAAACTATATTTCTTTTAGAAAACTAACATTTTCCTTCACAAAACCTTTATACTTTAAAAAAAACCGTCATTTTTCAAAATATCCCAATTTCTTTTCTTTTTTTCAAAACTATCATTTTTCGAAAAACTTATTTTTTTTAAAAGAACTTTCTTTTTTTTTAGAAAACTTTCATTTTCTCATAAAAATTATAAGTTTTAAATAACCGCACATTTTTTTTTCTTAAGAAAGGCTTTGTATTTAAAGAAAAACCTCGATTTTCACAGAAACGATAACTTTTTTACAATGCGCCCATTTTTCGTAGAATTTTTATTTTCTAGAAAACTTTCATTTTTTTCAGAGAAATTTTAAAATTTCACAAATCTCACGTTTGGCTTTAGAGAAGCTCTATATTTTCAAAAATTCGTCATTGTTCTCATAAAACTCTTTTTCCCTTCTCCAAAACTTTTTATTTCTTTCGCTCGAACAATATTTTTTCGGAAAACTCAGTTTTTTTTTCCGAGCAAAGGCAGTTATTCTTCAAAAAAATCGCCGTTTTTCACGGAAACTTAAACTTTTTAAAATACTTGTTTTTTTCCCAGAAACTATATTTCTTTTAGAAAACTCACATTTTCCTTCACAAAACCTTTATACTTTCAAAAAACCGACATTTTGCAAAATATCCCAATTTCTTTTCTTTTTACAAAACTATCATTTTTCGAAAAACTTATTTTTTTTTAAAAGAACTTTCTTTTTTTTAGAAAACTTTCGTTTTCTCATAAAAATTATAAGTTTTAAATAACCGCACATTTTTTTCTTAAGAAAGGCTTTGTATTTAAAGAAAAACCTCGGTTTTCCAGAGAAACTATAACTTTTTTACAATGCGCCCATTTTTCGTAGAATTTTATTTTTTAGAAAAACTTTCATTTTTTCAGAGAAATTTTAAAATTTCACAAATCTCACGTTTGGCTTTAGAGAAGCTCTATATTTTCAAAAATTCGTCATTGTTCTCATAAAACTCTTTTTATTCTCCAAAACTTTTTATTTCTTTCGCTCGAACAATATTTTTTCGGAAAACTCAGTTTTTTTTCCGAGCAAAGGCATTATTCTTCAAAAAAAATCGCCGTTTTCACGGAAACTTAAACTTTTTAAAAATACTTGTTTTTTTCCCAGAAACTATATTTCTTTTAGAAACTCACATTTTCCTTCACAAAACCTTTATACTTTCAAAAAACCGACATTTTGCAAAATATCCCAATTTCTTTTCTTTTTTACAAAACTATCATTTTCGAAAAACTTATTTTTTTTTAAAAGAACTTTCTTTTTTTTTTAGAAAACTTTCGTTTTCTCATAAAAATTATAAGTTTTAAATAACCGCACATTTTTTTTTCTTAAGAAAGGCTTTGTATTTAAAGAAAAACCTCGGTTTTCACAGAAACTATAACTTTTTTACAATGCGCCCATTTTTCGTAGAATTTTTATTTTTTAGAAAACTTTCATTTTTTTCAGAGAAATTTTAAAATTTCACAAACTCACGTTTGGCTTTAGAGAAGCTCTATATTTTCACAAATTCATCATTGTTCTCATAGAACCCTTTTTTTTCTCCAAAACTTTTATTTCTTTCGCTCGAACAATATTTTTTCGGAAAACTCAGTTTTTTTTTTCGAGCAAAGGCATTATTCTTCGACAAAATCGCCCTTTTTCACGGAAACTTAAACTTTTTAAAAATACTTATTTTTATCCCAGAAACTATATTTCATTTAGAAAACTCACATTTTCCTTCACAAAACCTTATACTTCCAAAAAACCGACATTTTGCAAAATATCCCAATTTCTTTTCTTTTTTGCAAAACTATCATTTTTCGAAAAACTTATTTTTTCTCCAAAGCTCTACATTTTCAAAATTCGTCATTGTTCTCATAAACTCTTTTCCTTCTCCAAAACTTTTTATTTCTTTCGCTCGAACAATATTTTTTCGGAAAACTCAGTTTTTTTCCGAGCAAGGCATTATTCTTCAAAAAAATCGCCGTTTTCACGGAAACTTAAACTTTTTAAAAATACTTGTTTTTTTCCCAGAAAACTATATTTCTTTAGAAAACTCACATTTTCCTTCACAAAACCTTTATACTTTCAAAAAACCGACATTTTGCAAAAATATCCCAATTTCTTTTCTTTTTTACAAAACTATCATTTTTCGAAAAACTTATTTTTTTTAAAAGAACTTTCTTTTTTTTTTAGAAAACTTCGTTTTCTCATAAAAATTATAAGTTTTAAATAACCGCACATTTTTTTTCTTAAGAAAGGCTTGTATTAAGAAAAACCTCGGTTTTCACAGAAAGCTATTAACTTTTTTACAACTGCGCCCATTTTTCGGAGAATTTTTATTTTTTAGAAAAACTTTCAATTTTTTCAGAGAATTTTAAATTTCACAAATCTCACGTTTGGCTTTAGAGAAGCTCTATATTTTCAAAATTCAGTCATTGTTCTCATAAAACCCTTTTTTATTCTCCAAACTTTTTTATTTCTTTCGCTCGAACAATATTTTTCGGAAAAACTCAGTTTTTTTTCGAGCAAGGCATTATTCTTCGAAAAAAATCGCCGTTTTTCACGGAAACTTAAACTTTTTAAAATACTTATTTTTATCCCAGAAAACTATATTTCTTTTAGGAAAACTCACATTTTCCTTCACAAAACCATTTATACTTTCAAAAAACCGACATTTTGCAAATATCCCAATTTCTTTTCTTTTTACAAAACTATCATTTTTCGAAAAACTTATTTTTTTTTAAAAGAACTTTCTTTTTTTTTTAGAAAACTTTCGTTTTCTCATAAAAATTATAAGTTTTAAATACCGCACATTTTTTTTCTTAAGAAAGGCTTTGTATTTAAAGAAAAACCTCGGTTTTCACAGAAAGCTATAACTTTTTACAATGCGCCCAGTTTTCATAGAATTTTTATTTTTTAGAAAACTTTCATTTTTTCAGAGAAATTTTAAAATTTCACAAATCTCACGTTTGGCTTTAGAGAAGCTCTATATTTTCAAAAATTCGTCATTGTTCCATAAAACTCTTTTTTATTCTCCAAAGCTTTTTATTTCTTTTCGCTCGAACAATATTTTTTCGGAAAACTCAGTTTTTTTTTCGAAGCAAAGGCATTATTCTTCAAAAAATCGCCGTTTTTCACGAAAACTTAAACTTTTTAAAATACTTGTTTTTTCCTGCAGAAAACTATATTTCTTTTAGAAAACTCACATTTTCCTTCACAAAACTTATACTTTCAAAAAACCGACATTTTGCAAAATATCCCATTTCTTTCTTTTTACAAAACTATCATTTTTCGAAAAACTTATTTTTTTAAAACGGAACTTTCTTTTTTTTTTAGAAAACTTTCGTTTTCTCATAACATTATAAGTTTTAAATACCGCACATTTTTTTTCTTAAGAAAAGGCTTTGTATTTAAAGAAAAACCTCGGTTTCTACAGAAACTATAACTTTTTTTACAATGCTCCCATTTTTCGTAGAATTTTTATTTTTTAGAAAACTTTCATTTTTTCCAGAGAAATTTTAAAATTTCACAAATCTCACGTTTGGCTTTAGAGAAGCTCTATATTTTCAAAATTCGTCATTGTTCTCATAAAACCTTCTTTTTTATTCTCCAAAAACTTTTTATTTCTTTCGCTCGAACAATATTTTTCGAAAAACTCAGTTTTTTTTTCCGAAGCAAAGGCATTATTTCTTCAAAAAAATCGCCGTTTTTCACGGAAAACTTAAACTTTTTAAACATACTTGTTTTTTTCCCAGAAACTATATTTCTTTTAGAAGACTAACATTTTCCTTCACAAACCTTATACTTTAAAAAAAAACCATCATTTTTCAAAATATCCCAATTTCTTTTCTTTTATACAAAACTATCATTTTTCGAAAAACTTATTTTTTTTTAAAAGAACTTTCTTTTTTTTTTAGAAAACTTTCGTTTTCTCATAAAAATTATAAGTTTAAATATCCGCTCATTTTTTTTTCTTAAGAAAGGCATTGTATTTAAAGAAAAACCTCGATTTTCACAGAAACGATAACTTTTTTACAATGCGCACATTTTTTCGAATTTTTATTTTCTAGAAACTTTCATTTTTTTCAGAGAAATTTTAAAATTTCACAAATCTCACGTTTGGCTTTAGAGAAGCTCTATATTTTCACAATTCATCATTGTTCTCATAAAACTCTTTTTTATTCTCCAAAACTTTTTATTTCTTTCGCTCGAACAATATTTTTTCGGAAAACTCAGTTTTTTTTCCGAGCAAAGGCATTATTCTTCGAAAAATCGCCCTTTTTCACGGAAACTTAAACTTTTTAAAAATACTTATTTTATCCAGAAACTATATTTCATTTAGAAAACTCACATTTTCCTTCACAAAACCTTTATACTTTCAAAAAACCGACATTTTGCAAATATCCCAAATTCTTTTCTTTTTTACAAAACTATCATTTTTCGAAAAACTTATTTTCTCCAAAGCTCATATTTTCAAAAATTCGTCATTATTCTCATAAAACTCTTTTTTCCTTCTCCAAAACTTTTATTTCTTTCGCTCTTTCGCTCGAACAATATTTTTTCGGAAAACTCAGTTTTTTTTTTCCGAGCAAAGGCGTTATTCTTCAAAAAAATCGCTGTTTTTCACGGAAACTTAAACTTTTTAAAAATACTTGTGTTTTTCCCAGAAACAATATTTTTCATAGAAACTCACATTTTCCTTCATAAAACCTTTATACGTTCAAAAAACCGATATTTTGAAAATATCCCAATTTCTTTTCTTTTTTTTCAAAACTATCATTTTTCGAAAAACTTATTTTTTTTTAAAGAACTTTCTTTTTTTTAGAAAACATTCATTTTCTCATAAAAATTATAAGTTTTAAATAACCGCACATTTTTTTTTCGTAAGAAAGGCTTTGTATTTGAAGAAAAACCTCGATTTTCACAGAAAACGATAAACTTTTTTACAATGCGGCCCATTTTTCGTAGAATTTTTATTTTCTAGAAAACTTTCATTTTTTTCAGAGAAATTTTAAAATTTCACAAATCTCACGTTTGGCTTTAGAGAAGCTCTATATTTCACAAATTCGTCATGTTCTCATAGAACCATTTTTTTATTCTCCAAAACTTTTTATTTCTTTCGCTCGAACAATATTTTTTCGGAAAACTCAGTTTTTTTTCGAGCAAAGGCATTATTCTTCGACAAATCGCCCTTTTTTTTCACGGAAACTTAAACTTTTTAAAAATACTTATTTTATCCCAGAAACTATATTCATTTAGAAAACTCACATTTTCCTTCACAAAACCTTATACTTTCAAAAAAAAACCGACATTGCAAAATATCCCAATTCTTTTCTTTTTTACAAAACTATCATTTTTCGAAAACTTATTTTTTCTCCAAAGCTCTATATTTTCAAAAATTCGTCATTATTCAAAAACTCTTTTCCTTCTCCAAAACTTTTTATTTCTTTCGCTCGAACAATATTTTTTCGGAAAACTCAGTTTTTTTTTTCCGAGCAAAGGCGTTATTCTTCAAAAAAATCGCTGTTTTTCACGGAAACTTAAACTTTTTAAAAATACTTGTTTTTTTCCCAGAAACAATATTTCTTTTGGAAAACTCACATTTTCCTTCATAAAACCTTTATACTTTCAAAAAACCGATATTTTGAAAAATCCCAATTTCTTTTCTTTTTTTCAAAACTATCATTTTCGAAAAACTTATTTTTTTTTAAAAGAACTTTCTTTTTTTTTTAGAAAACTTTCATTTTCTCATAAAAATTATAAGTTTTAAATAACCGCACATTTTTTTTTTCTAAGAAAGGCTTTGTATTTAAGAAAAACCTCGATTTTCACAGAAACGATAACTTTTTAACAATGCGCCCATTTTCGTAGAATTTTTATTTTCTAGAAAACTTTCATTTTTTCAGAGAAATTTTAAAATTTCACAAATCTCACGTTTGGCTTAGAGAAGCTCTATATTTTCACAAATTCGTCATTGTTCTCATAGAACCCTTTTTTTCTCCAAAACGTTTTATTTCTTTCGCTCGAACAATATTTTTTCGGAAAACTCAGTTTTTTTTTCGAACAAAGGCGTTATTCTTAGAAAAAATCGCCGTTTTTCACGGAAACTTAAACTTTTAAAAATACTTGTTTTTATCCGAGAAACTATATTTCTTTTAGGAAAACTCACATTTTCCTTCACAAAACCTTTATACTTTCAAAAAACCGATATTTTGCAAAATATCCCAATTTCTTTTCTTTTTTACAAAATATCAATTTTTGAAAAACTTATTTTTTTTTAAAAGAACTTTCTTTTTTTTAGAAAACTTTCATTTTCTCATAAAATTATAAGTTTTAAATAACGCACATTTTTTTTCTTAAGAAAGGCTTTGTATTTAAAGAAAAACCTCGTTTTCACAGAAACTATAACTTTTTTACAATGCGCCCATTTTTCGTAGAATTTTTTTTTAGAAACTTTCATTTTTTCCAGAGAAATTTAAAATTTCACAAATCTCACGTTTGGCTTTAGAGAAGCTCTATATTTTCACAAATTCGTCATTGTTCTCATAGAACCCTTTTTATTCTCCAAAACGTTTTATTTCTTTCGCTCGAACAATTTTTTCGGAAAACTCAGTTTTTTTTCGAACAAAGGCGTTATTCTTAGAAAAAATCGCCGTTTTTCACGGAAACTTAAACTTTTTAAAAATACTTATTTTATTCGAGAAACTATATTTCTTTTAGAAAACTCACATTTTCCTTCACAAAACCTTTATACTTTCAAAAAACCGACATTTTGCAAAATATCCCAATTTCTTTTCTTTTTTACAAAACTATCAATTTTCGAAAAACTTATTTTTTTTTAAAAACTTTCTTATTTTTTAGAAAACTTTCATTTTCTCATAAAAATTATAAGTTTTAAATAACCGCACATTTTTTTCTTAAGAAAGGCTATGTATTTAAAGAAAAACCTCGGTTTTCACTGAAACTATAACTTTTTACAATGCGCCCATTTTTCGTAGAATTTTTATTTTTTAGAAAACTTTCATTTTTTCCAGAGAAATTTTAAAATTTCACAAATCTCACGTTTGGCTTTAGAGAAGCTCTATATTTTCAAAATTCGTCATTGTTCTCATAAAACTCTTTTTCCTTCTCCAAAACTTTTATTTCTTTCGCTCGAACATTATTTTTTCGGAGAACTCAGTTTTTTTTTCCGAGCAAAGGCGTTATTCTTCAAAAAAATCACCGTTTTTCACGGAAACTTAAACTTTTTAAAAATACTTGTTTTTATCCCAGAAACTATATTTCTTTTAGAAAACTCACATTTTCCTTCAGAAAACCTTTATACTTTCAAAAAATCGACATTTTGCAAAATATCCCAATTTCTTTTCTTTTTTACAAAACTATCATTTTCGAAAAACTTATTTTTTTTAAAAGAACTTTCTTTTTTTTTAGAAAACTTTCGTTTTCTCATAAAAATTATAAGTTTAAAATAACCGCACATTATTTTTTTCTAAAGAATGGCTTTGTATTTAAAGAAAAACCTCGGTTTTCGCAGAAACTATAACTTTTTTACAAAGCGCCCATTTTTCGTAGAATTTTTATTTTTTAGAAAACTTTCATTTTTTCCAGAGAAATTTTAAAATTTCACAAATCTCACGTTTGGCTTTAGAGAAGCTCTATATTTTCAAAAATTCGTCATTGTTCTCATAAAACTCTTTTTCCTTCTCCAAAACTTTTTATTTCTTTCGCTCGAACAATATTTTTTCGGAGAACTCAGTTTTTTTTTTCCGAGCAAAGGCGTTATTCTTCAAAAAAATCACCGTTTTTCACGAAAACTTAAACTTTTTAAAAATACTTGTTTTTTTCCCAGAAACTATATTTCTTTTAGAAAACTCACATTTTCCTTCATAAAACCTTTGTACTTTCAAAAAACCGATATTTTGAAAAATATCCCAATTTCTTTTCTTTTTTTCAAAACTATCATTTTTCGAAAAACTTATTTTTTTTAAAAGAACTTTCTTTTTTTTTAGAAAACATTCATTTTCTCATACAAATTATAAGTTTTAAATAACCGCACATTTTTTTTTCTTAAGAAAGGCTTTGTATTTAAAGAAAAACCTCGATTTTCACAGAAACGATAACTTTTTTACAATGCGCCCATTTTTCGTCGAATTTTTATTTTCTAGAAAACTTTCATTTTTTCAGAGAAATTTTAAAATTTCACAAATCTCACGTTTGGCTTTAGAGAAGCTCTATATTTTCACAAATTCATCATTGTTCTCATAGAACCCTTTTTTATTCTCCAAAACTTTTTATTTCTTTCGCTCGAACAATATTTTTTCGGAAAACTCAGTTTTTTTTTCGAGCAAAGGCATTATTCTTCGACAAAATCGCCCTTTTTCACGGAAACTTAAACTTTTTAAAAATACTTATTTTTATCCCAGAAACTATATTTCATTTAGAAAACTCACATTTTCCTTCACAAAACCTTTACTTCCAAAAAACCGACATTTTGCAAAATATCCCAATTTCTTTTCTTTTTTGCAAAACTATCATTTTTCGAAAAACTTATTTTTTCTCCAAAAGCTCTACATTTTCAAAAATTCGTCATTGTTCTCATAAAACTCTTTTTCCTTCTCCAAAACTTTTATTTCTTTCGCTCGAACAATATTTTTTCGGAAAACTCAGTTTTTTTTTCCGAGCAAAGGCGTTATTCTTCAAAAAAATCGCTGTTTTTCACGGAAACTTAAACTTTTTAAAAATACTTGTTTTTTTCCCAGAAACTATATTTCTTTTGGAAAACTCACATTTTCCTTCATAAAACCTTATACTTTCAAAAAACCGATATTTTGAAAAATATCCCAATTTCTTTTCTTTTTTTCCAAACTATCATTTTTCGAAAAACTTATTTTTTTTTAAAAGAACTTTCTTTTTTTTTTAGAAAACTTTCATTTTCTCATAAAAATTATAAGTTTTAAATAACCGCACATTTTTTTTTCTTAAGAAAGGCTTTGTATTTAAAGAAAAACCTCGATTTTCATAGAAACGATAACTTTTTAACAATGCGCCCATTTTTCGTAGAATTTTTATTTTCTAGAAAACTTTCATTTTTTTCAGAGAAATTTTAAAATTTCACAAATCTCACGTTTGGCTTTAGAGAAGCTCTATATTTTCACAAATTCGTCATTGTTCTCATAGAACCCTTTTTTATTCTCCAAAACGTTTTATTTCTTTCGCTCGAACAATATTTTTTCGGAAAACTCAGTTTTTTTTCGAACAAAGGCGTTATTCTTAGAAAAAATCGCCGTTTTTCACGGAAACTTAAACTTTTTAAAATACTTATTTTTATTCGAGAAACTATATTTCTTTTAGAAAACTCACATTTTCCTTCACAAAACCTTTATACTTTCAAAAAACCGACATTTTGCAAAATATCCCAATTTCTTTTCTTTTTTACAAAACTATCAATTTTCGAAAAACTTATTTTTTTTTAAAAGAACTTTCTTATTTTTTAGAAAACTTTCATTTTCTCATAAAAATTATAAGTTTTAAATAACCGCACACATTTTTTTTCTTAAGAAAGGCTATGTATTTAAAGAAAAACCTCGGTTTTCACTGAAACTATAACTTTTTTACAATGCGCCCATTTTTCGTAGAATTTTTATTTTTTAGAAAACTTTCATTTTTTCCAGAGAAATTTTAAAATTTCACAAATCTCACGTTTGGCTTTAGAGAAGCTCTATATTTTCAAAAATTCGTCATTGTTCTCATAAAACTCTTTTTCCTTCTCCAAAACATTTTATTTCTTTCGCTCGAACATTATTTTTTCGGAGAACTCAGTTTTTTTTTCCGAGCAAAGGCGTTATTCTTCAAAAAAATCACCGTTTTTCACGGAAACTTAAACTTTTTAAAAATACTTGTTTTTATCCCAGAAACATATTCTTTTAGAAAACTCACATTTTCCTTCAGAAAACCTTTATACTTTCAAAAAATCGATCTTTTGCAAAATATCCCAATTTCTTTTCTTTTTTACAAAACTATCATTTTCGAAAAACTTATTTTTTTTTAAAAGAACTTTCTTTTTTTTTAGAAAACTTTCGTTTTCTCATAAAAATTATAAGTTTAAAATAACCGCACATTTTTTTTTCTAAAGAATGGCTTTGTATTTAAAGAAAAACCTCGGTTTTCACAGAAACTATAACTTTTTTACAAAGCGCCCATTTTTCGTAGAATTTTTATTTTTTAGAAACTTTCATTTTTTCCAGAGAAATTTTAAAATTTCACAAATCTCACGTTTGGCTTTAGAGAAGCTCTATATTTTCAAAAATTCGTCATTGTTCTCATAAAACTCTTTTTCCTTCTCCAAAACTTTTTATTTCTTTCGCTCGAACAATATTTTTCGGAGAACTCAGTTTTTTTTTCCGAGCAAAGGCGTTATTCTTCAAAAAAATCACCGTTTTTCACGGAAACTTAAACTTTTTAAAAATACTTGTTTTTTTCCCAGAAACTATATTTCTTTTAGAAAACTCACATTTTCCTTCATAAACCTTTATACTTTCAAAAAACCGATATTTTGAAAAATATCCCAATTTCTTTTCTTTTTTTCAAAACTATCATTTTCGAAAACTTATTTTTTTTAAAAGAACTTCTTTTTTTTTAGAAAACTTTCATTTTCTCATACAAATTATAAGTTTTAAATAACCGCACATTTTTTTTTTCTTAAGAAAGGCTTTGTATTTAAAGAAAAACCTCGATTTTCACAGAAACGATAACTTTTTTACAATGCGCCCATTTTTCGTACGAATTTTTATTTTCTAGAAAACTTTCATTTTTTTCAGAGAAATTTTAAAATTTCACAAATCTCACGTTTGGCTTTAGAGAAGCTCTATATTTTCACAAATTCATCATTGTTCTCATAGAACCCTTTTTTATCTCCAAAACTTTTTATTTCTTTCGCTCGAACAATATTTTTCGGAAAACTCAGTTTTTTTTTCGAGCAAAGGCATTATTCTTCGAAAAATCGCCCTTTTTCACGGAAACTTAAACTTTTTAAAAATACTTATTTTTATCCCAGAAACTATATTTCATTTAGAAAACTCACATTTTCCTTCACAAAACCTTTACTTTCAAAAACCGACATTTTGCAAAATCCCAATTTCTTTTCTTTTTTGCAAAACTATCATTTTCGAAAAACTTATTTTTCTCCAAAAGCTCTACATTTTCAAAATTCGTCATTGTTCTCATAAAACTCTTTTTCCTTCTCCAAAACTTTTTATTTCTTTCGCTCGAACAATATTTTTTCGGAAAACTCAGTTTTTTTTTTTCCGAGCAAAGGCGTTATTCTTCAAAAAAATCGCTGTTTTTCACGGAAACTTAAACTTTTTAAAAATACTTGTTTTTTTCCCAGAAACTATATTTCTTTTGGAAAACTCACATTTTCCTTCATAAAACCTATACTTTCAAAAACCGATATTTGAAAATATCCCAATTTCTTTTCTTTTTTCAAAACTATCATTTTCGAAAAACTTATTTTTTTAAAAGAACTTCTTTTTTTTTTAGAAAACTTTCATTTTCTCATAAAAATTATAAGTTTTAAATAACCGCACATTTTTTTTCTTAAGAAGGCTTTGTATTTAAAGAAAACCTCGATTTTCATAGAAACGATAACTTTTTAACAATGCGCCCATTTTTCGTAGAATTTTTATTTTCTAGAAAACTTTCATTTTTTTCAGAGAAATTTTAAAATTTCACAATCTCACGTTTGGCTTTAGAGAAGCTCTATATTTTCACAAATTCGTCATTGTTCTCATAGAACCCTTTTTTATTCTCCAAAACGTTTTATTTCTTTCGCTCGAACAATATTTTTTCGGAAAACTCAGTTTTTTTCGAACAAAGGCGTTATTCTTAGAAAAAATCGCCGTTTTTCACGGAAACTTAAACTTTTTATAAATACTTATTTTTATTCGAGAAACTATATTTCTTTTAGAAAACTCACATTTTCCTTCACAAACCTTTATACTTTCAAAAACCGACATTTTGCAAAATATCCAATTTCTTTTCTTTTTACAAAACTATCATTTTCGAAAAACTTATTTTTTTTAAAAGAACTTTCTTTTTTTTTAGAAAACTTTGTTTCTCATAAAATTATAAGTTTAAAATAACCGCACATTATTTTTTCTAAAGAATGGCTTTGTATTTAAAGAAAAACCTCGGTTTTCGCAGAAACTATAACTTTTTTACAAAGCGCCCATTTTTCGTAGAATTTTTATTTTTTAGAAAACTTTCATTTTTCCAGAGAAATTTTAAAATTTCACAAATCTCACGTTTGGCTTTAGAGAAGCTCTATATTTTCACAAATTCGTCATTGTTCTAATAGAACCCTTTTTTATTCTCCAAAACGTTTTATTTCTTTCGCTCGAACAATATTTTTTCGGAAACTCAGTTTTTTTCGAACAAAGGCGTTATTCTTAGAAAAAATCGCCGTTTTTCACGGAAACTTAAACTTTTTATAAATACTTAGTTTTTATTCGAGAAACTATATTTCTTTTAGAAAACTAAACATTTTCCTTCACAAAACCTTTATACTTTCAAAAAACCGACATTTTGCAAAATATCCCAATTTCTTTTCTTTTTTACAAAACTATCAATTTTCGAAAAACTTATTTTTTTTTAAAAGAACTTTCTTATTTTTTAGAAAACTTTCATTTTCTCATAAAAATTATAAGTTTTAAATAACCGCACATTTTTTTTCTTAAAAAGGCTATGTATTTAAAGAAAAACCTCGGTTTTCACTGAAACTAAACTTTTTTACAATGCGCCCATTTTCGTAGAATTTTTATTTTTAGAAAACTTTCATTTTTTCCAGAGAAATTTTAAAATTTCACAAATCTCACGTTTGGCTTTAGAGAAGCTCTATATTTTCAAAAATTCGTCATTGTTCTCATAATACTCTTTTTCCTTCTCCAAAACATTTTATTTCTTTCGCTCGAACATTATTTTTCGGAGAACTCAGTTTTTTTCCGAGCAAAGGCGTTATTCTTCAAAAAAATCACCGTTTTTCACGAAACTTAAACTTTTTAAAAATACTTGTTTTATCCCAGAAACTATATTTCTTTAGAAACTCACATTTTCCTTCAGAAACTTTATACTTTCAAAAAATCGACATTTTGCAAAATATCCCAATTTCTTTTCTTTTACAAAACTATCATTTTCGAAAAACTTATTTTTTTAAAGAACTTTCTTTTTTTTTTAGAAAACTTTCGTTTTCTCATAAAAATTATAAGTTTTAAAATAACCGCACATTTATTTTTTCTAAAGAATGGCTTTGTATTTAAAGAAAAACCTCGTTTTCGCAGAAACATAACTTTTTTACAAACGCCCCATTTTCGTAGAATTTTTTTTTTTTAGAAAACTTTCATTTTTTCAGAGAAATTTTAAAATTTACAAATCTCACGTTTGGCTTTAGAGAAGCTCTATATTTTCAAAAATTCGTCATTGTTCTCATAAAACTCTTTTTCCTTCTCAACTTTTTAT